>OY986042.1:43378108-43707197 GCA_963920215.1 Nineta flava | reverse complement strand
ATATATTATATATTATATATATTATATATTATATATTATATATTATATATTATATATATTATATATTATATATTATATATTATATATTATATATTATATATTATATATTATATATTATATATTATATATTATATATTATATATTATATATTATATATTATATATTATATATTATATATTATATATTATATATTATATATTATATATTATATATTATATATTATATATTATATATTATATATTATATATTATATATTATATATTATATATTATATATTATATATTATATATTATATATTATATATTATATATTATATATTATATATTATATTATATATTATATATTATATATTATATATTAATATATAATATTATAATATATAATATATATAATATATAATATATAATATATAATATATAATATATAATATATAATATATAATATATAATATATAATATATAATATATAATATATATATATATATATAATATATAATATATAATATATAATATATAATATATAATATATAATATATAATATATAATATATAATATATAATATATAATATATAATATATAATATATAATATATAATATATAATATATAATATATAATATATAATATATAATATATAATATATAATATATAATATATAATATATAATATATAATATATAATATATAATATATAATATATAATATATATATATATATAATATATAATATATATATATAATATATAATATATAATATATAATATATAATATATAATATATAATATATAATATATATATATAATATATAATATATAATATATAATATATAATATATAATATATAATATATAATATATAATATATAATATATAATATATAATATATAATATATAATATATAATATATAATATATAATATATAATATATAATATATATATATAATATATAATATATAATATATAATATATAATATATAATATATAATATATAAATATATAATATATAATATATAATATATAATATATAATATATAATATATAATATATAATATATAATATATAATATATAATATATAATATATAATATATAATATATAATATATAATATATAATATATAATATATAATATATAATATATAATATATAATATATAATATATAATATATAATATATAATATATAATATATAATATATAATATATAATATATAATATATAATATATAATATATAATATATAATATATAATATATAATATAATAATATATAATATATAATATATAATATATAATATATAATATATAATATATAATATATAATATATAATATATAATATATAATATATAATATATAATATATAATATATAATATATAATATATAATATATAATATATAATATATAATATATAATATATAATATATAATATATAATATATAATATATAATATATAATATATAATATATAATATATAATATATAATATATAATATATAATATATAATATATAATATATAATATATAATATATAATATATAATATATAATATATAATATATAATATATAATATATAATATATAATATATAATATATAATATATAATATATAATATATAATATATAATATATAATATATAATATATAATATATAATATATAATATATAATATATAATATATAATATATAATATATAATATATAATATATAATATATAATATATAATATATAATATATAATATATAATATATAATATATAATATATAATATATAATATATAATATATAATATATAATATATAATATATAATATATAATATATAATATATAATATATAATATATAATATATAATATATAATATATAATATATAATATATAATATATAATATATAATATATAATATATAATATATAATATATAATATATAATATATAATATATAATATATAATATATAATATATAATATATAATATATAATATATAATATATAATATATAATATATAATATATAATATATAATATATAATATATAATATATAATATATAATATATAATATATAATATATAATATATAATATATAATATATAATATATAATATATAATATATAATATATAATATATAATATATAATATATAATATATAATATATAATATATAATATATAATATATAATATATAATATATAATATATAATACATAAGTGGCCGAGTGGTCTAAGGCGTTATGTCTGCGCAGTATGCCTACTTGGAATCTGGGAGGTTATGGGTTCGAATTCCAACATTGGCAGTTTGTTAATTATTTTAAAAAAAAATTAAAATTCAATGTTGTAATTTTTGGGTCTTGGTTTGTTGAAAGACCCGCAATCAATAAGATTTTCTTTTAACCTCTATGTTTATCTGGTTGTCTTCTTTCTGGATAGCGATTGAAATATATTTCAGATACAATATCATAATTGTTATTATTTTGAATAAAGCTTTTTAACATATCAAATATCTCGTAATTTTCGTAAGACATCTTTTACAATTACGATTAAATGAGTTTATTATTTTTATGGCGGAAAAAAAATCGTAAATAATCATCGCCTCCTTGAAATAAGTATAAAAAACGCTAAAATTTAACTAGGAAATTACTATTTTGGCTATTTCAGACTTACAGATGAAAAGCGACCTGATAAATATTACATGGTTAAAAAGAGGAAAAAAAATCCGTTATAACTAAGCCATAGCCAACTAACTTCCTATCTAAAAAAACTCAACATTAGTTCATATCTCGAAAAGCTTTTTTCTCAAACTTTCACGATGCCACTGGATTATACCAAAAAAACTGCCTTAAGAATGTAAAAATTATTTTCATCTAGCTTTACAAAGAACCAAGATATTCACAATTGTTCAAAATTCGAATAATCGAACTTTTGCTTATAACTCGCAAACAAAAGATGCTAGCAAATTTTTGTTGACACCAATGAATTAGTCTCAAAAAAAGAGATCGAGAATGTGCCATCCATTATTTTCTATCTCTTATAGTTACCGAGTTACCCCATAAAACCATCGAAATTGGCCCAATCTGTACGTACAGAGTGAGATGAGAGGAACGGGCCAAACTTCAGGAGTGTATTAATTCAAAAAAACTCATGTTCCAATCCGATTTTCATTTGTTTAAAGTTATAGCGAAATTAAAAAATTGTATTTTGTATTCTACATTCCTCAAAAATTGGTGATTGAAATCAGTAGGCTATTTTCGAGAACCAAAAAACAAGTGATAACTTTGTTGTTCTGATCATGTGTCAAGTCTCGACATTGTAACGGTTAAAAATAATGCTTGTAGAAAAAAATTTTTGGTATAAATATGATCTAATTATTCCATTTCCGTATATCCGTCGAGAAGAGATAAACAAGAAGAGATAACGAGCTGAATAGGGTGTAGATTCTAGAGCTGAAAAGTTTAGTACAATTCGTGAATAAGCAAAAGCGGACCGTTCTTCCCTCACTTGGGAGAATCTTTGAAACCGTACGAAATAGAAAAAAAATTTGAAAATAATAATTTTTTTTTAAATTTAATAAACACCTTTTGTTTGAAACTTATTTCACTTGTTTATAATAATAAAAACATATTTGTATCCATTGATGAAACGCAGGAAGATAGAATGTATAGCACGGTAGTGGGCCAGACCGAGTTTAAGGGGGTGTGGCCTTGGGTTGTTACAGTGATATCACAACACGAATTATTAGAGCCAAAATCGATTTTCACCTACACAAAATATCTAGACGAAGGGAGAACTTTTCATTCGTTTTATCCAAATAAATAATTATGTAAATCTTGTGCTATATAAACAATTATTTGTATATAATAATCAAAAAATTTTTATTTTTAGGATATGTAAATGAATAGGGAATACGCATGAATTTTTTTCACATTTATTTTCAGAATATGAAAATACTGTTAATACTGTAATAATATTTAAAAACGAAATTAAAATCCGACAAATATCATGGAAGCTATAAGCTTTTAAAGATTATTATCTGTCTCTTTCTTTCAAAAATACTTAAAACGGAGTTTTACGTGTATTTTAAATGGTGAAAGTGTAATATGACGTCACATAACATATCAAGAGGGCTATCACCCTCTTTGTCTAATCGGGAATTTCAATCATTCATATTTCGCTTATTTTTAAAGTTATTTAAAAAGCAATTTTATCTTGATATTTGTCAAGTAAACATGCTTCAATTCAAGTGAAAAAAAATTTGCATGCATATTTCCTATTAATGAAAATCATATAATGTACAATTCATTACCGAACTGGTAGGTACTTTAATTCATTCAACATTATAAAGGTCAATGATCATTTTGTTACTCAATTAGACTTGTCTGATATGAAATGAGGGTTTCGAATTTGAGGCGGTGATTTCTTAAGAAGTTTAAAGGTTTTGCAATCTTTTTTATTGACGCATACAAGGAAAGTTTAAAGCCAGTGAAGAGTTCATTAAAAGAAAAACAACCCTATCATATAATACGACCATATCAGTTACTCAATTGACCCATGTCTGTTTATTGCGCTTGCTAAAGTGACCCACATATTGCAGTAGTTTCTGTTTGGTTTCGCTATCTTTTTTATGTGTAGATATTATACTTTTTATATTTAATTCTTCAGATGTAAGTGGGTAGTAATTTTTGAAAATTTAAATTTTACAAGTTTAGTTGAATGGTTTTATTTTAAACTCATATTTTATTTTAAACCCGTTTTTCAGGTAGGAAAAGTGTTCTAATATTTTGATTTATGTAGGTAGATATTTTATTATGTGGGTAAATCATTTAGTTGCTTTGTAGATACTATGGGCCACAAAATTGACCTTTTTTTACAAAATTTTATGCCTTATTTGTGCCTTCTTCATTCGGTAATTAGGGAAATATTTCGAATAAATTCATTATAAATAAAATATAGACATATGTATAAATGTTCCCATTTAATTGTTATAATCTTCGGCTCCCGTCATTTTAAGACTAAATACCTCAATGTTATTTCCCACCGCTTCCACTACTTAAAATAATTATTGACACCACCACCAAATTATTATTTCAGGGAATATTTTCTATTTCAGTTTTTAAACAAAAAAAGTTTCATCGAAATCGGTCCAGTAGTTTTTGCATGTTGCTCGACCAAACAAACAAATAAACAGGCATTTAGAATCTTATAATAGAAGTAGAGATTTGTGCCTTATTCATTCGTTTTTCGAAAAAATGCTGTGGATCAAAGTTGTTCATTATAAATATACTAACAACGTTTATACGCAACATTTCATCAAAAACCGAATAAGGTTCAAATCAACTAATAATTTTCGAAAAATGTGACCTATTTTTGTGGGGCCCATATTACCTTATTTATATGCATCAGATGCCGGCTAATCTAACCTACGGTTTTCCATAGACGTACTAAAGTTAATACTAGGAAAATTCTTTACAAAGAAAATAAGTGGTGCTTCGTACACTGAAGAATTAATAAAGATTAGTATTATTATGTAATAGATTTCCCTTTCTATGATATTTTGCCCGTTTTTCTGTACTATTGATTTTCCAATTGTATAATATTTCTTGTAAAAATAATACTAACAGAAAACATTACGTATTTTCGAATGACATAGTCATCGGTTTAATTAACACAAAATCAATTATAATAAAATTACTAAAATCATCTTCTTCTTAAAAGCAATGATTAAAAAAAACCAAACTAGAATTATTCAGTTTAGTAGAAACAATATCTTCAAAGTGATTCAAACAAATAAATTATATTTGCACAAACAGTATATACACATAAAATAATAATATAAATCACATCAACTATATAATTACATTTTAATTTGCAATTAATTTATTACAATTTCAAATGATGATGAAAAAAAAAACGTAACGGAAGAAGTAATTCGTGGAAATTGATGACGATATAGGGAGTTTCTTTTTTTGGTGAAAAATCTATGTTACAACATTTGTGTGTAGGCAATGTGGAAAACGTATCGACATAAACTATACTTCATAATATATAATTGTCTTGAATGTCCATTGTTCGAAAATATCTCAATTTTATTAGGTCTATAAAAATGAATTTTTATTGACTTCGAGTTGATTCATTCAAACAATAAAACACGTTACACCACCATGGTACTCGAAACAAAATTATATATTCGAAAATTCATTCATCGTATAATATATCGTATATCGTATAACACTTTAAGGAAATATACATGAAGCGATAAACAAACATCTTATGGAAACGGAAGAGGAAAAATAAAATAGAAAATAAATTGCATAACTTACGAAAAAACCACCGGTTCTTGAAAAAAAAATATAAAGACTATTATCAAATTTTACTTATCTTTGTTTGGTTTTTTATTGGATGAATACGAATATCTGCTTTAAGTTGAAAATTTTTATCAACATAAATCTTATCTCAAATGAGAACAAGATATATTTTTCAACACAATATATATCCCATAAAAAAACAAGTGAAAATAACCACTAACTTTAAAAGGAACAATTTTTGTCTTTAAATTTTTGTTCTATCTCAAAGATAGTCAATTTTGCCCATTTTGTCCAAATTTGGTCCGGTTTTGTCCATTCACGAACTTGACCTTACTTTTTAGCTCTAGAACACACATACGGCTTGCTCTCCCTCTTCGTTTTTGAGTTATCGTGTTTACGGATGGACGGACAACTTTGTGGAAATGGAATAATTAGATAATTTTATGAACACCTATACTAAATTTTTTTTATGCTATTAATATTTTCAACCGTTATAAAGTCGGAACTAATCTAAATATACTCTCGTATATATTATATGCCGGGTATAAAAACCAGAAAAAATGAATGTGTTGTAAATTGTGTAAATAGGCTCACAATTGTTTTTAAGTTAAATCCGTCGTAACGGACCACGCAGGCAGAATTGACATTATATTTCATTTATTCGTTTCTATGGATAATATGGTTATTCTTTAAGCATATAAAAAATTATATATTATTCAACGGGTTTTCTGACATAAATAAAAAAACAAACGAATATTATTGAATGACTAATCGTCGTGTATCAGTATCAGTCAGTGTATACCCTAATGTTAAATGCATTGTTATACTGTTAAAGGTCTCCAACATTATTATTATTATTGTTTTGTAGTATATGAATGATTCAGCTGACTCTTGACTGTTGGTTGTATGATGTATGGGATCAAGCAGTAAGCTACAACACTGACGTCGTCCACGCTACTAACTGTTCAATCTATATGCATGTGTGTGTGAGTGTTTGTGTATGAAAAGTCAGCTGTGTGACCTAGCCAGTAATATTGTCATCATAGAGTTTGAAAAATATTGAAACTGATGTTCTATATCAGTGATTCTCAACCCCTGTGCCGCGGCACATTTGTGTGCCGCTAAATTTTATAAATGTATACCGGTTGTTTAGTTTACATCTTCGCATAGTAGATCTCCCACGAGTATGAGAGAGTACATATGTATACATTAAGGCTAAGCAATGTGTATGAGAAGGACGTCTTATAGGTTTGTTTTGTTATTATTATTATATGTTATAGCATACTGAAGTCTGAACAACAGAACAAATCATAACAACTGATCTGTTCAATTAAAAAACATCACACAACAGTTTAACTTTAAGTAAGAGAACAAACATATAAGACCTCTTTCTCATACGCATTGCTCAATGTATACATATGTACTCTCTCATTCTCGTGGGAGATCTACTATGCGAAGATGTAAACTAAACAACCGGTATAGTAAAGTGTTAACCAACATAAAAACGAAAAAAAGATCGAGACTATTAAATGTAGAAGACGATATGAAAGTAGCAGTGTCATTTTTACGACCAAATATAAATGAAATTATCAAAAAACATCAAGCTCAAATTTATCATTAAAAGTATTCTTATTATTAACTTGTAGGTAATTAATTCGTTTATAAACGTACTGTTGTTTTTGTAGTACACATAATTTTATTTTACATTCAAAATTATTTTACACAGTATATTATAGGTAAGGAAAAAACTTTTAAACTTATCTTTTTCTTTGTGTGCCGTCAAATTTTGAAATCGTTAAAAGTGTGCCGCGATAAAAAAAATGTTGTTATTTAACTTCACTTTGTGTATGTGAGGGTAAAATCTGATAATAGATTTTTCGAATTCTTCCGTTTGCACACAGCAACAAGCTTGTTGTATCTATTGAACTAAAAAGTAGAAAATAAATTTTTTTCCCTCACCAATATGTCACTATGAATAAAAGCTTTTGGCGTTCAGATCTGAAATGTTAAAGACTCCATTATACACAATTAAAATAACACGATAAATTCAATTTTTTAACATTTGAAATCTGCAAGCTTTTATTTAAATAGTCACGGATTCGTGACTCGGGGTTGTTCGATGATCATTTTTGGGGAAAAAATCAAATTAAAAACTACCGACTCATTATTTAACATCTTCCATTTTTATACCTGTCTATACTCTATAATCTATACATGTATAAGAGTAATGCAATTTTATTCCCAAGTTAGTATCGTTTAGAAATATGTATCGTAACGAAAATCTTTCATTTTCCACATATTCGCCTGTCTGTCCGTCAAAAACAAAAATAGATAATCTGCTAAAATTTTGGGTGTGTATTCTAGAGCTAATTATCATTTGTTCTAAGAAAAAATAATAAATGTGTATGCTTGTCTCTTTTTGTCTTTATAGGTCTCTGTTCAACTCATTTGTACAGTGTTCAAAAAATTTGTATCCCAATGGTTAGTCTTGCCGATTACAGCCTGTATAATTCACATTATACAAATTATTAAATGCAGGTTTAAAATCAGAAATATTCCATTATCGACATTTGTCGAACTCTCCTTACATGGACTCAACAATTAATGTATTTTTTTTTCTTCATATAATATGTTTGCTTCGTATCAAATACTACAAATCATTAGAATAATTTTTTACACACATCCTAACAATAATTGTTATGCTATTATTTATTAGTTAAAAATGCTATGCGTGGGAAGTAGTTTATAAATTCTCTAAACTTTTGCCGGGCTCGCGCGAGTACTTATCTATTTCCACTTGTTTTTAAGGGTTCAGTAGTTTTTATTACAAGCTTTTATTACAAGTTTTTATTGTACTTTGAGAAATCTTGTAAATCTAGAAATTTTTTTTAATTTGGTGGAAGCGTTAGTAAATGTTGAAGCGTCGGAAAAATAAATTGAGTTTAAAGCAGTTTGGCCATCTTATGAGAATTGTCAAATCAGCAATTACCTAAAACTTTATAAATTAAATCTATGTAAAAATATTTTCATATTTTAAAATTCCTATCAGAAAATTTATATGATATTAATGTAAGTTTAATTATAAATTTAATAAAATTTAAAAAAAAGTTTAATCGCATAATATATACTTAGATTTATTGAGTAATTGAGTAATATGAGTTATTGAGTATGTGCAAACCCCCAGCAAAAGAAGCACAAAAATACTTATGAAACCCGAACAAAACTGGCAAAGCACAAAAATACCTATAAAAGTATAAATTTCAAACGTTAATTTTCCAATTTGTGGAGTAATATTGTTAAGTTTATTGTTTATTTGAATAGACCCGATTATTTCGGCTAGAACGGCGGCTAGGCGACTTTCAGTTGACAAAGTTGAAAAAGGTGTATTCATTCGTCGATTACAGAGCCCTGTCAATTGTATGAATCAATGTTTCACACTTGACGAATTTATACAATAAATAAATTAAAATTAATTTTAACAATAATCATAAATAATAATCTTTGCAATTAAAATTGATTTTTTTTAAATAAATGACACACTTTTTGGGAAGGAGGGGAAGTGATTTATTGAGTTTTTTAAAATATTCGCAGACATGAAAATGTAGCCTAACGCTTACACGCCAATTACACATGCGTTACGTTTTATTACGTAATAACGAATGTAGTTCTGTTGTGCCCACGCAATAGATAACGGTAATTTTTATACAAGGGCTTTAGAATTCCGTACCATTTGTTTTGTTTCCTTACCATATTCTGTATACTCGTATATGTAATACAAATAAGTTTAGTCCCAAGATTGGAAATATTTTTTGTAGAAAAATAAATTGATATAATAATAATTAGAAAGCGGGGTACCGCAAATGGGTCCCTAGCACCTAGACCGAGGGATTCTCTGTGCCATCCTTGGGAACAACCAGTCACCTGAAGGCGAGACGTCTCCGGGTAAGAAGTACTATTTTAAGCAGATGAAGCTATATGATTCTGTTGAGGCTAGACGCCACATAGAAGGCCCACAAATTCTCCAACGAGATTGCTCCCAGCATTGATAGATCCATGGTTTCGGACCCAAACATTCTATACCTGTAATATTTTCGAATTGCATATTCTTGTAGGGCTGATAGCCCAGATGAAGACTACTATTTTCCAACCACCGATTTACCACCCATTTTTTTGCCATGCGTTTAAAGTTGGCGAAACAGAAAAAAAGAAGTTTTTGAGTGATAGCGACGAAACAGTAAATTTGACAGAAAAAAAGTATAGGAACAATTGTTAGGTATTAACAAGACAAACAATTTGGCGCATCGGAAATTAAAATCGATGAATTAGCTCTCGTAAAGTAATAAAACCTAGCTGAACTAGTCATTTCTGAAATAACTAATTATTAATGCAATAATGCATGTACAGTCTTAAAAATCTCGGAAAAAATGTCTCTTAGCATATTTTAATGAGTATTTCTAAAAATATATGCATTTAAAATAAAAAATGTCCTTATGCAATGTGGGGGTGTTGCCTGCAATCAATTTTCGTACTACTCTCATCATTAGATCTTTAATATTAAATTGTATAATAAGCAATTCGATTAATCGATTTTAATATCCGACACGCCAAATTGTTTGTCTTATTAATACCTAAAAATGGTTCCTTTACTTTTATTCTGTCAAATTCACAGTTTCGTCGCTATCGCTCAAAAACCTCTTTTTTTCCGTTTCGTCAACTTAGAACATATGGCAAAAAAATGGGTGGTGAATCGGTGGTTGGAAAATAGTAGGTCTTCATCTGGGCTATCAGCCCTACAAGAATATGAAATTCGCAAATATTACATAAAAATTCCTCTTTTTCAACCCATTTCCTGTATTAATAGTTGTTTTTTTTTTGTATACTACACAATGTTTGTTTCACATAAAATTGTATTTATTTTTATTTTTTCAAATCAGAATAATATCGAGGTCACTACCAGAGTAAAGTTTTATATAAGATTATTTTGAAATTAAAAAATACGTATCTACAAATTAGTAGAATACGATAAAACGATAAATATTTTTGTTTTGAAAATCATTTGATTATGTTACACACGAGTACCGGCAAAAGGGTAAAAGTTTATCCATAATGTTTCAAATTTTTATCAATAATAAAAACATGTAGTTTTAATTTATTATTATTATTATTGTTAAATAATTGAGTGATAAACAAAAATTCAATAATAAACAAAATAGTTAGTTTTGCCATATAAGATGTGGAAAATCCATAGATAAAGTAAAAGTTGGTCTGTCTGTAAAAAGGAGGCCAATATTATTAATAAACATTATGTCATGAAATTATAGTGGTTAATTACAAAGATACCTTTATAATTAAGTTCGTTATTCGGCATATTAGGCCACTTTTTTTTATATTCGGTATCCGGTCGAATACTGTATACGACTGAATACCAAATATAAAATCAAGAAAAAAAAAACGCACATATTACTAAAAAATATATCTATTTCAATAACAAATTATTACATTAATACTTAAAATTTATTAGTGATCAGTTTTAAGATGAATAAAAACAATTTGATCAGCTGTTGTTTGTAGCAAACGATTATTCTTTTCCTCATAGATAATACCTGCTTCTGAAAAAAGCTTCTCACTATATACACTGCTGCTAGGAGACGATATATAGCGAATTTTGTTACACAGCAAACACATAGCCAGCTTATTATCTACATGACAAATATGATAATACTCCCAAATAGGCGATTTTTATTAATTACTCGTGCCATTTTATAAAGCTTTTGGCTATGAACAACGATATATTTTTGTATTAAGGATTGCAAAACGTGCGATCAGAAGAATGTAATAAATAATGCGTGTCGTGACACAATCTACTCGCAAATGATCCAAATACGCTCGCCCTCGCAAAACACTGCAATGAGACAAGTCGTAACCTGTTACGCGCGTTATACAAACATCTTCCGCCAAATAATAGGTTACCGTATTTGAGGCGCATCGGCCGAGAGCGTGGCCAAATATTCAGTATTTGGTATTCGGTCAAATCACTATTCGTGGCATCTCTACTTTATACACATAAATTATGTCATTTATACCAACGGAGATGACTAGCGTTTACTTTAAGTAATATGATAACATTTTTTGACATCAATGTTTTATATTAAAAATCGTACACATCTCGTAATGGGGGTGGAGTCCACATCTCTAGCTTTCCGGACCAATGTTTTGCCAAATAAGCTAAAACTTTATGAGATAGTTGGCAGAGAATTCATCTAGAAAGCCATAATCGAGGATTTTTTGTTTTTTTTACAAGCTTTTATTTAGTTTCACTTGTCCCGTTGTCTGTAATGGATTCTTAAAAGTTAAATTTGATCCACTTCCTCTTATCCTACGGAGTTGAATTTTTACATGTTGGTTCAGTTCCGATGACAATACATTTTTATGGTAAACCGGAATCGGACAGGGGAAAGGGGGATTTAGAAGGAGGGGTAAGCACAAAATTTGGTATATCTCTCTTAATATTGAAAAAATCGGAAAATACATAAGAAGTAAAGTTGTAGAAAATTAGTTTTACTATAATTACGTTTAAATAAAAGCTTGTTTTTAAAAATATTTTTTTTAATTTATCTTGTTTATTATCAGTTTTTAAATCAGCTATAAATAGATCCAATGGCTAGAATGACTTGAACAGTGATCTACCCACTGGTAGCCACTTATAAAAAAAACTATTAAGTAAACTATATATTATTTGACGTAAATCTAAATCTTTAGTCTAACGCATTTTGTCTATCCGGTCTATTTAGACTGTTACTATTGTCTAAAAGATTGCTCAATTCGGAATTAGGTTGTCTTTCAAGGCTAGTCATGCATCTGTCACATGAGATATATGAAAAAGGGACACTACTTAAATAGTTGAAAATGGAGCAAAAACATTTCATTCATAACATTTGCGAATCATAATGAATTGATATGTAAATAGTATTCTGACATTAAATTTATCAATAGTATGTAATATTAAGTTTCCATTAAACCTACTTGTATAGACCGCAGTATTGGTTCTTCTAAATTCTATATAGTATTGTTTCAAGAAAAGGGGATTTTCAAGTAAGACTTATACCGCAGTATTCAAGAATTTCTTTAATACACGGGGAAAATGTGTGTTTCCTGTACGTAATATACACATGAACTTTAGACTTTTTATTAGGAATTTAGCTATGTAATTAAAGAAATTTGTGAAACATTTTTGTGGTTGAATTTTATGGTGAGTATTTTTTACTCACTTTTCTTTCAATCACTCCTAAAGCTTCCAATGAGGCGAGGTAGATTGTTTTCATGGAATGAGATAGGTATTTCAAACTCATTCGAGAGTATGAATTAGCTAATTGGGTAGTTGAATGATACCAAATATTTCATATTTATTTTCAGAATATGAAAATATTGTTAATACTGTAATAATATTTAAAAACTAAATTGAAAGCCGACAAATAACAAGGAATCTATAAGCTTTTAAAGATTATTATCTGTCTCTTTCTTGCAAAACGGAGTTTTACGTGTATTTTAAATGGTGATAGTACATTATGACGTCACAATGTCTATTAAGAGGGCTATCACCCTCTTTGTCTAATCGGGAATTTCAATCATTCATATCTCGCTTATTTTTAAAGTTATTTAGAAAATAATTTTACCTTGATATTTGTAAAGTAAACATGCTTCAATTGAAGTGAAAAAAAATTTTCATTCAACAGCCTAATTACACTTATTACATGTCGCTAGTTGCGTGGTTGTTTCATAACAAATTGACTCCCTGTTGATGATGACTACTTTATTTCAGGTGCAGACTAATTGTATTTCAAGTAGGCTCTTATTGATTTTTTCTAGTAAAATTGCAACACATAGAATGAGGATTAGAAATCCTTTGGCTTATGGTTCCTAACTTTTTATTGACGTTTACATGAAAAATTTAAAGCCAGGGCCTACGCAGACTAGTGAATTTTCTCAAAGCCAGGCTTCATAATTAATATCAACTTAAGTTAACATATGGCGACATTAGTAATATGAATCATTCGAATATTAAAATTGCAAATATGTTCGAATGTTAAAAGGGAAAAAATATGAGTATGAATGTGTATGTGTGTTTGTCCGAATGCCTAGGTAAATTTTACTTACTCCTGAAGAACTATCAAAAGTTCAAAATTCCAAACCGTTCCAAAGTTTCGTTTTCTGCCGGCCCATATCTAATATAGTTTATAGTTTCTATAGAAATACCTAATATATAATATAATTTTTATAAATTCGATGGACTTTTGTGGAACTTTCCAAAATAAGCACAAAAATTTATTTGACCTGAAAATACTTTGTTTCCCGAAGATATAATCAAAATCTGTAAGTCCTTATATGTACCACCGAGATTGAACCTGAACCTGAACTACAACCTCTTAGGCTTTTATCATTCATTCTTATGAGTAGCACATTTGATTTTTTTGCCATGCAAGCGTAGATGTACAATCGAGAACAGCCATCGAAAAATTAGAATAATATATATTTTATCCGATAGTCATCTCGAGTTCACCTGAAATTAACTCCAAAATTGCCCTGAAGTGTCTCGACTCACTGAAAAAACTAGGTAAACATAACAAAGCCACTATTCGGTGGAGGCCTACACATTCAGGAATTGATGGAAACGAAAAGGTTGATGACCGAAGTGCCGAAAAGCACAATAAAATATAAAATAAAAGGATAGACGGTACACGAGTCCAGCCGTTCTTGGATAAACACTCATGGCCGAAATCATGCAAAGTTTCTTATACGATTCTCTCGTGTTATGAGAATCACGCCTCTGAACGTTTACAACTAGAAAAAAAGCAATTGAGGATACTTACTGGCCTTCTTACTGGCGACTGCAAACTCAATAAACATATGCACAAAATCAGTCTCGCAGGGAATGATCTATGCAAATTTTGTGAGGATTAAACCGAAATTATCATTCTGTGTGAACGCGAAAACCTCTTTCTCAAAACACACTATCATTTGGGGTGGACAGATCTCCAGCCAGATGAAATCAATGAAGTGTCACCAAGATATATGCTAAAGAGGTAGACTAGATCAAATTGATTGCGGTATAAAAGCTCTTTAAAAAACAGGCGCCTGATTTGAATCTGAAAGCTATTTTACACATGTAACTTTTCATGCAACTATTCATAACGCATAGTTTGGTGAGCAAGCGCAGTAGTATTTTTGATGCAACTATTCAGTTGTAACACAATATACCTGGCGTCTATTTCGATACAATCTTATATGTATATAGAGATAGATTATAGAGACAGCCCTGGACGGGCTACACTTCGACCATAAGGTCCATTGTGATGCCTAAGGATGTGACGATGTGAGTGGGTTGGAAGAAATTTTTGTGTAGACTAGGAACTGGTAAGATATGCGGCTGCAGCCGACCATGATAGGAACTATGCCGATATTCATCTGGAGTTCATGAAGGAAACTGTAGAAAACCGTCTCAAGCATAGCCGGTTACTTCGTTCTTGTCCATACGCCGACAGTTTAGTCAATTAACCGCCCCCATTGTTTTTTTTTTCTTAATAATTGACAAATGGGATATGAACCCATAACATCCCGGTTTCCAAGTATGTATACCGTGCAGACATAACGCCTTAGACTGCTCGGCCACATGGACTGGTATCTTACATGTAACTTCAGATGTAAGAATAGGGTGAATGGTTTACTATGATCATGTGACTGAAGTGGTTGACAAAGGAAGAAATATTTAGCAAGACGAGAGTTATTAGCTATTAACAAAACATGCGATTGATATATTTCTACATGTACAAAGAGATGTAAGTTTCGTTATATCACATACATTTATTGCGATTGAAAATTTTCATCAAAACTTTCACGTGTAAAAATGGGCTAATCTAATATAATACAGGCTTCCGGGATACAGTTCGTAAAAGATATATTGTTGTTATGAAGTTAAAACAAACCTAGTAGTTTTCTGAACAGTAGTTTTCTGAACATAATAAATAACAAAGTCAATGTACAAATTTTTGTTATGAGTGAAAAAAAAACAAAATTGATTTACTATAATATTGAGGTCAAGGTTATACCAAACCACATAGACTGACTGACCCCCTGATTTAGTCAATACTGCTATACAAGTATAGAATATATACATACATAATAGTAATGATTTGTCATTATTAAAAAACATATGTTTTAATTCTAAGAAATTGTTTAATGTGTAGTGAAATTTTATATATTTTTTATTGAAACTAAGCATTTAATAATATTGTGATATTACAATATTACTATATACTTGGTATCTATGATTACTTACCTTTACCTTACAATATGTAATTGTTGTTTTTTTTTTACATCATATGGTGCAATAATTGACACATTTTTGTATTACAGAATTCATTCATTATATAAAGATTATTAAGATATAATCAACCAGAGAACTCTTGATTTTTTTGAAATTAAATTTCAAATTTTGTCCCAATTCTTAGAACAAATATTTGTATTCTATAAATACGTATTTCGACTACAAAGTAGTCATCATCAGTATGTGATGAGTTACTAACTGATATGAGTTACTACACTATCAGGTATATATAGTGTAAGTTGTCAAATTTGTTCGAAAATTTATGTTGGTCAAAGTCGTCACCAAATCGGAATTCGAATCAAAAAACATCTGGCTCATAAAATTTGGGAGAACCAAAAAATCGTGTATAGCTGCTCACGTTATTGAGAACAACCACAAAATTGACAAGTCTAATTTAAAACTGCTGAAAAACTCCACAGAATTAGATGTACACGAAAATATTTATATATACACAAATTCAGAAAACAGATCTGGAATTTAGATAATGGGCTTATTCCAAAATTCTGATTTAATAAAATTAAACCATTTTCAAAATTAATATCTGAATGTCAAGGTCAAATGTAAATAAAACCCTAACGCTATTATCACAAACAAGACCAGATGATCAGATAACGATTACCGCCAATCGACGCAATTTATGGATTCATCACACACTTAATCCTTTAATTTGTCAGTTAACTCAAGTAATCCCTTAGTTAAAACCTCAGTCCGATCATATAAAAGACAAAGCATTTTTTAAATTATTGTGAGACACGCACCAAATTAGCAACGAGTAACATATCTTTGTCTTTATATCCCGAAGATAGTTACGATTAGCTAATTTATACTGATTATGACTACTTTGTAGTCGAAATATGTATTTATAAAATAAAACTAATTGTTCTAGGAATTGGGGCAAAGTTTGAATTTGAATTTCATTCATTATACTTACTTAATCGGTTTTCTTGAACCCGGAGGTGTTGAGATTTAGGAGAGATCTCTCCAGATTCACCTGTCTTGTGTTTTGTATCAGTTTCTTTGTTTCTGTCCACATAATGTCTCTAGTTTTGAGGGAAGTTTCCCATGTCTGTCCTGGTAACCTTGTTCCAAACCACTGTATAGTTGGGTATTTCATACTGTCTGTGTCATGGGGGCGATGTCTGATGGTATTTTTTGTTCTAGTCGTCTCAGATATCTAATTTCAGATCAACTTTTAACCGAAGAAGTTTTTTTAAACCGAATAAGTAAGTCATGTATACAATTTTAACGTAAATATATGGATTTTAACATTGCTCTTTTCTGCCCTGCATTTCCACTTTCTACAGTTTTTGCTTTCATATAGTGTAATATAAAAAATGTGTATTATTACATGTATTTTACTACTTATACTTCCAGGTTTCTTTTGAGACACATTGTATACCGTATTAATTTTTGGCAAATTTCAAGAAGAACGTGTCAGAAGACAAAATTGTCATTTTTGGAAAATTTGTAAATTTATCTTTACAATAAAAGCGCCACTTTGTCTGCTTGTAAATAAAAATTCGTTACGCAGGAGCTGCGTAAAATTAGCGAATTTCCTTAGAATACATAAAACGCTTTCTAGACATTTGACATTTCGACATTTGAAGAAATTTTTACGAAATTTTGACATCGGTACGAGACCTACAGTTCTATTTCCTTTCAGGATATATTTATATTAGTGTATAATGCCAATAACCTTAATGCGATATTCATTATAATTCCTTTTCCTTGCATCAAGAACTACTAACATTTTATTAATCCTGTACCTTCAATTGCAGTATTATTGAGGGTTTGAAAAGGGTACGGGTGCATATAGAATTTAAACAAATATTGGTCCCCTTAAAAAATTCTTGAATCTATAGAAAATTATTCAAAAATTAAATGTGCCTGTATATAATTTTTTTTTTTGGTGGTAATAAAAATTTTTCTTGTAAAATTGAATTTTTTTGTCTCCATGTATAGTATACCAATAAATATTGCACTTATTAATTATCTTATTGGTGGTTATTTCTAAGGACTATAATATCTGGTAACAATGATTAGAAATATATTAGTTAGGCTCAACTGTGATAGTCACATATGGGTTGCTAGGGTTAAGTTAAATAAATAAAAAATGAAATATGAAAAACATAACTAATTGGTAAAATGTAGCTTTATTAAAGCCGCCATTTTGGAATATGACGTCATAAGTAACTTAACTTAATAATTTTAATAGATTTTTTTTAAATGAAGTTAAACATAACAAAAACTGAGTGTTTTAATGAAAAAAAAAATTTTTAAAGGAAAATCTTTATTTTTAAGATAGGTACTTGTAAACTACTTTACGGTGTTTTTATTAAAATGTCCCACTGTCAAAAAAACCAATTCGACACACAGGAGCTCAAGCCAATTTCCTCAGAAATTAGGAATAAAAAATATCCATTAATAAATAATATCATTAATATGTATCATTTAATTGTTTTATCCCCACACAAAATTGCTATTAATGGAGAACAGGTATCTATTATTTATTATATTTCTTAATAGTTTTTCGATCTATGCAATTTTGATACATTATTTTAAAATTTTAAACTGATCTACGTCAGAAATTTCATTTAAATACATTATAAAAAATCAAGTAGCCATGGTGACTCATTTGTAATATTCATTATTTACCTAAAATTTTTCAATTGCAAAAATTTCTGTAAATATGTAGAGTAACAGAAAAAATGGTCCAGTACAATTCATTGCAGTAAAATTTATTTATTACAACTTTACTCATTATAAATTTTCCAATTTTAGTTATATTAAATTCTAAACCCTGCTTTTCCCTTGTCCGATTTTTCCCTTGCATATATAGATTTTAGTGATGGTAATTTTCGATATCACCTAGGTAGTTCGATGAACATATTAAGAAATTTTCCATAAATTTCCTTCATCGGTACAGGTCCAGTACAATTCATTGCAGTAAAATTTATTTATTACAACTTTACTCATTATAAATTTTCCAATTTTAGTTATATTAAATTCTAAACCCTGCTTTTCCCTTGTCCGATTTTTCCCTTGCATATATAGATTTTAGTGATGGTAATTTTCGATATCACCTAGGTAGTTCGATGAACATATTAAGAAATTTTCCATAAATTTCCTTCATCGGTACTCATTATAAATTTTCCAATTTTAGTTATATTAAATTCTAAACCCTGCTTTTCCCTTGTCCGATTTTTCCCTTGCATATATAGATTTTAGTGATGGTAATTTTCGATATCACCTAGGTAGTTCGATGAACATATTAAGAAATTTTCCATAAATTTCCTTCATCGGTACAGCTACATTTTCTTCGAAAATTCGCTAAACACTCGTAAGTTGATTGTTCGCACCTCTTGTGAAAAACCACAAAACAGCTAGTTTAGATTTTAGTGATGCCCATTTTCGATATAAACTAAGTAGTTCGATGAACATATTAAAAAATTTTTTCCGGAATTTCTTTCATCGATACAAAATAGTCTATATTTTCTTCGAAAATTTGCTAAATACTCGTAAGTTGATTGTACACACCTCTTAGGGAAAACCAGCTTCTTTGAAAAAAAATAATTCACCAATATTTCAATGAATTCGAGTACAGTTGGAACAAAAACATGAATGGGGGGTGTGTGTGTGTGTACCTGTACACACAGTAGGTAATAGAACACACACAAATAATTAATTCCATGATTTCACCTTGAATCAATTTCTCTCCATCAAACACTCAAAACACAGTAGACCTACCAACAAGTGATGTATGTGTGCACACGCTCTCATATCTCCTAGATAAATGATATAACCAAAGTTGCCGGTCGTTCTCTCTAGTCTATAATATTATTATCAAAACATAAACTCTGCTGGTCTGTAAGCGCCGTCCGTCAGTTCGTTCCGTTCTCGTTCGTTGTTCGGCGGGCCGCGCGCCGATCACAATCAACAGGTGGAATACATACTGTTCTGTTTGTTTGTAAATGTGTAATAATAATTATGTATGTATGTATTCCAAGTTGAACAAAAACGTATACTTTATAGCTTCGGAGATCTTTCACCGGAGGAGCACACACTGTGTGTTGTGTGTGCATATACTTATTATATGAGAGAGTATCAAAAGTATATTATCAACAGTATGAATGAAATAGTGTTTTTTTTGTTGTTGTTGCCCCTCCTTCAATGTTATAATAGATCCCACCCAGTATATTATGATTGGTTCATGCGGGAATTCCCGTATAAATTCGTCATCGATCCCTCTTCTTTTTTACACACCGGTACCACGTGTTTCAATACATACAGACCCAACACACACACACATATATCAGGTAGTACTGTATTGCTATCACAACAGTACACTCATATGTGTAGGAGTTGGAATACTCCGGGTGGTGTGGAGAAGGGGAACCAACCGATCAGTTTTTTTTTTTTTTTAATAAAACATTGCGTTTCAACATCACGACAACAGCCCTTTATATGTATGTAGTGTTTAGATGTCTTCATCTTCAGTTGACAATAAACATTGTATCCTAAATGATCCATCATTAACTTGGAATCATTCCTCGAGTGTGGATTTCGAGCTCTCTAACTCTCTGATTCTAAAGTGAAGATTTACAACTGATTACAATTCGTGTTTGTGTTTTTCTTTTTGATTTAGTGAAGTGAAAACAATATTTATTATTTGTGCTGAGAAAACAATCTTTTTTACTATTTTACTATCAGCAGAAAGAAATTTTGCTTCCGTGTATCGATTTATACTGATTTTTTATTTTGATCCGTGTAGCCTAAGACTACACAGCTTGGAAAAAAAAAACAACTGTCCGCTATCATGTTTAACGAAAATTTAACTATTGACGGACATATTATTGGCATGTTATATCGTGATTTACGTACAATGAAAACATGTCAACGTGAAAAATTATCAGAAAAACAATGTTGTCAAAGTTGTCGTAATACAACAACAACAACAGCAACAACAACATCAACAACGGTTTCATCGTCGAAAAAACATAAAAAAATGTTGCAAATGGTACAAAAAACAAATTCGAAAACATCATCATCGTCCAAAAAAACAAATAATTTATTAGTGTGTAATGTTTGTAGTTTGAATTTTAATCAATTAGTAAAAAGTATTTTCAAATCAACAAGAATATTTTCCAGAATATGTTATCGTAAGTAGAAAAAACTTATGCATTTTCTTTTTTTTTAATTATTTTTTAATGCAACAAGTGGTTGTTGGTTGGTGGGCTAACCACACTCTTTACCCTTTGTTGGTTGCTATAATCGATACGGCCGTTTTTCATGACCACCTAAACTTATTTCGTTGGTTTTAATATAAAAATGTTTGCGATAAATCATATGCTATATTTGATTGTATTATTACTCATAATTTTGTGTTGTAGGAGGTGGTTGGTTTGTGTGTGTGTAATAGGTTATGCGTTAATATTTCTCAGAATTTATGAACAATTTCTTGTTATATATTAAATAATTTTATATTTCATATTAAATGGTATGAATATTTTATTGATTCAGTTTGAATCAAATTTTATTTTATCAGTATTTCGTTTTAAATAACAATTTTGCAAAAGTATTATCGAATTTTTTCGATTACTGATCGATTGTTTTTTTCGCAATTTTCATTTTACTAAATTCCAAAAGGAAATTTTCGAGAAGATTTGTTGTATGTTTGAAATTTCGAATGTAACTCTTTCGAGAATAGAACTCGAGTTTCCACTTAGTGGAATTCTAAATTTTCATTTGACACATACTCCTTTCGGGAAGATTATCGATTTTTAACTCTGTTTCCTTTTTTCATTAATCCTAATCCATTATCTCTAACTATTAACGGTTAGAGATTAATTAAACATTATTGTTCCGGAAAGACTATCGATTTTTTGCTATTTTCTTTTTTTCTTTTAGAAATAATCCCATTAAGAAACTTATCGATTTTTTCTCTTTTTTGTTCCTCTTTTTGAATTTCCTCTTAATATAATTCAAGATTAATCTTTACTCTTCTTTTTACAATAATTCTATTCAGAAAATTAGCGATTTCTTGCCCTTTTTGTGTTCCCTTTTAATAGAATTCTAGATAAACGATCGATTCTTAAACGATCTATGATTTTAGACATAATTATTCGGGAAAGATTCTCGATTTTGTTTATCTTTTTCTTTTATGTATAACCCCGTTCGAGGAGATTATCGATTTTTTGCCTCTTTTGTTCTATGTTGGGAATTAAAATTAAAATATATTTTTAGACCTATAAATGTCAATACGGTGGCATTTAGAATAAATATAGGTCTTTTTTGACGTCAATTCACTTGAAATCCTTGAAATCTTTCAAATATTTTTTTGGTGGTTTTTACAACTACCAGTGAATTTTAAATTAATAATTCATATTCTGATATTGTAATTTAGGGCAACATTAAATTTCGAAATTTATGCAATCGTTTATCAAAAATCATTCCTTTTGGGAAAAGGTTTGGTTTATTTCTTTGGGAAGAACTGTTTGGTCATTGATTTTCATATAGTACTTGAAGGACGCATCAAATGAAATTCCCAATTATTTGATTTTTCAAGAAATGAATTACAGTTAAATTTGTGCGCTACTTCCACAAAATTACAATTTAATTGGAAATTTTCAGTCAAATTTAGATTTATCTAACTATTTTGGAGAAATTGAAATTCATATTAACTTAAATCCAAGTATGGCGACGAGGAATAAATATTTTAAAGGACGAATAATTCTAGAACATTACAGTAGAGTCCCTCATAAGGGAATCTAAACATTGTTTGTGCAATCTGTTTTTTTGGTTAATTTAAGTGATGACAAATTCATTAAATATCCCTGGACTGTTTTTTTTTTTACAAAATTCACATAACTCGATGGTTTTCGTCACGGTAAGAATATTTTATAATAATGATGATTATATTATTATTTTTTTTTGTAAATGATACGGAAATATACGAATGATTCATGCTTTGTTACGACAAAGATTTGTATACACTAATAGATATCTGCCATTTGAACAAATGGTTTTTCCCAATACCTAATTAAATATTTTTTAATTTTTTTTTTTAAATTTTACTACGAAATAAACTTAGATTTCTTATAATTGTAGTTCGTTTAGGAAAAAAAAATTTCATGCTTCAAAATTGAAAAAAACAAAAACAGAATTGTCTTATATAATACCTATACGGATTTTAATTCAATGTATATAGTCAAATACATTAAATGGTCATCAATATGTCGTTCAGAACAGGCTTATTTTAAAATTAAAACTTATAATAGTAAACGAATGAGAATTTTATTGCCCTCTGAGCTATAAAATTTAGGTGAGGTCACATTTCGAATAACCAACATTCAAAGAGTATATCTTCATAATAATAACACCTACATTGTATGAGGGGAATAAAATTCTCATCATTCGTTTACTTATTTAAGTTTGAATTTAAAATCATCATCCTGTTCTGGCCACCATATTGATTACCATTTAATGTGTATGATTGTACATAATGTAGAAATATATTACATAATTAATTAATTTTATTAGATTTTTTTTTAAATATTATTGTTTTTAAGTTCAGTGGATTTTAAATATAATGTTTTATTTATTTATATTTAAAATTGTATGTACGATATTTCTATGAATTTAATATGATGAATATTATTCGACAAGTATTATTAAATGTATGACACAAAGAATATATGACTGTGGTTTTTGTTGTTTTTTTTAAATTTTATGTTGTTTAAATTAATTTTTATGTATTTGCATATTTTTTTTGTGTGTATATTTTTCGTGAGAAGTCAATAATCTATCTCGCTGTTGTATAATTTTTATTCTTGGGATAATTTTAAATTTTTATTTTAAACATTTGTTATTAAAATTAAATTTTCTTGAAAATATATAAAAATTGAATTATATTTTTCTATATAACATGCAGCATCTGGATAGCTCAGTCGACAGAGTACTAGTCTGGAATGCCAAAGGTCTTGGGTTCAATCCCCAGTCAAGATGTTTCAGATTTTTCATGACAAAACATTGATGTCAAAAAGATATTTTTGTTTTCTAATTTGATTTTGGAAATATATGGGACGATAATAATAATATACTTCTATCTCTTTCTTTCACATACAAATGCAAACAATATATTATAATCAGTAATATGACGTCATATTCATGTTTATAATAGTAATATAGGTTTTCAAATCACCTTGTATATCAAGCTAAGAAAATCATTAGTTTTATATTATTTTTCATCTGATAGAAATAGGTCTTCTGATAGAGAAAGACTTAAAATTTAAAAAAGACACATTGTAATATTCTTCCTTCAAAAGAGGGGGGGGGGGGATTTAATTGCCTGCCAACAGTTTTTTTTGCTGATTTATCAATAAAAATTTATTAAATATGTTCAAAACATACTTGTTAAAAGCGTTAGAAAGATATACTACTTGTGCAATGTTTGCGAAATTTGTTGAAAAATCCATTGCTAGAATGTATATCTTTTTTGAAAAAAAAAACTACCCTCATGGAAATTTTCAACTCCTTAAGGCCTTATAAGACGTCCATTCTGGACGTTCTTGTGTGAGAGTTGATATTATAGATGAAACTTTTAATCTTTGATATTTGACAAACTTAATTATGTTTCCTCAAAAATTCAAAATCTCTTATCGATCATTTGGAAAAATTATTAATGAGATTAAAAATCCAACTTTTAACATAGAGCCCACGAGAAAATGGAATTTTTATATTTAAACTTGTAACAACTATGTTAATGACATTGTGATAAATATTATACATGCAGTTTAGTTAATTGAATAAGCCCCAATAGTGTTATCAAACGTTAGAATTGTAAACTATTTTAACCAGCATAATTAACTTTGTTATCGAAATATGTAAATATTTTCGAAAATGCATGTAAGAAATCTCTATACCTGTGTATAATCGTGAAAAATCGTAAAGCAAAGTAACTAAAAAAAAATCATTGAATAATTTGTCGAAGTAATTTAAATGTATTAAAGCGTTTTGTCTATGTGTTAAATGAGGAAGATATTAATATTTTGTTTTAAGAATGTTTTACGATTGTCCGGAAATACTATCAGGTGTACGAATTTCTTTACAGTCATCATCTATCACACAAACGATGTTACCTCCAATAATATAAATAATATAAAACAAAACGCAGTACTAAAACTTTATGATTAATAAAATTAATAATTAATAAATCAAAAATAGTTAAAAATAATATCCTTTTATTATTTAGAATTTGTTCTTTTCATTTGTTAAAAAGTAATTTAAACTTCAAAAAATATTTATTAAGTGTGTATTCGTTCAACCGAACAGTATCGTATAATCACCAAGGTTTCAAACCCAACTAATTTATTGGGCTCATATCATCGAGAATGAGTTTTTGGTAAACGAATTTCAATAATATTTTCATAAATATCATTTTACAATAAGTAAAATATTACACTATTAACTATTAGGTATTATTTATTATATATTAACTATTAGGAATTCGTTTTTTAGATTCATTAGAAAATTTGGTCATAAATCAAAGTTTTTACCAAATTTCTATTTTGTGGTGTATTTTCGAAGTTCACCACAAGAAAGCTCGATGCATCATCATATTACTGTCGCCAAAATATACATTGTTTGTATTGAAAACTTATTTTAAAAAGCCTAAGCTTTTTTCGAACAGAATTAAATTTGGTCTCTAACGTACTTTCTTTATTTGAAGAGTCAAGTTCGTTAATAGATAAAATCGGTAGAGCGGAAAGTTGGTCTTAGATGGGAAAGTTGGTCTTAGATGGGAACCATAAAATTTGTCTCCTAATGTTAGTAAAATGCAAAAATTTATCAATAATAAACAGTTTTACAAAATGAATTTTACTACAATTTATATAATCTGACCATTTTTTCTGCAACTCTCCAATTATTATTTACCATAATATTTGCAATTTTAATATTATAATACTTAATTAATATAACAAAGGTCTTATTGATAACTTTAAATTGAACTAGCTTTTACCTGTAGCTTCGTTCGCGTTTTATTGTTATATCTCCGGCTCCCGAAATTTTAAGACTAAAAACCACAATGTAATTTCCCACCGCTTCCACTATTTTAAATATTTATCGTTCCCACCGCTTCCACTACTTCAAATATTTATCGATACTTCCACCAAATTCCTATTTCAGCGAATATTTTTGAATTCTACGTTTCGTCGCGAGATAAAATGCTAGTTTTTAAGTCTAACCATAAGCTTTTAAACAAAAAATGGTTCATCAAAATCGGTCCATTAGTTTTTGCGTGATGCTCGAACAATTAAATTAACAAATTTTATAATAGTAGAGAAGAGATTGATTATAACGTTATAATTCATTATCTCTAGAAAAATTACCTTAGTCTACGCATCTTCTACGTGACGAATTTCGTTTAGGTTTAGGGTCGATTTCCATTAAAAACTCAAGCTTGAAATACATACTTTTATGGAAATAATTTGTACCTCCCAATTATAATTTTCTTTGAATTTTGGTTAACATTTCTTAAACCTAAAGTTATTGATTCTCTTCCATCCCGTTTAACATACGATCTATCTCCATGCAAATGGTGCTTGTTTTTTATCTACACATAACTATAAAAAAAATCAACGTGTGTAATATATAGAAAAATATTTGTATAGTTTTTTACACAATATATAAACACAAACGTTCGTATCGTTCTAAGAGTGAACCGGATTATGGATATAATTACGAAATAGTTACGTTCTTTTTTACAAAAAAAAAAACTCTACAGAAACAAATTGTGTACTCTCTTAACTAACTAAACCAATGTGTGTTTTACCTATGTAAGTGAACTTAAACTTAACTAACTTACTTAACTATTGAACGAAGGTATTTTATTGTTACATTAAAATATCTATCTTGAGTTAACTAATTTTTAAAAATTTTAAAATACAAAAAAAAAAATCTAAATTTAATGGTAAAAATATTTTAGAAATATGTTTTTAAATAATTTATTTTTAAAATAAAATATTTTTAGATATTCGAACATTTATATTCTTAAGCCAAAATTTACAATGACCTTGCTCGAGGTATACCTGATGAAAACGTATTGTAGACCGTTGCCAACTGTATATGGTAGCAGAGCGTAGTTACAAAGATTATCCTATTGCACTAGAGATTATCTTATCTCTAGTGCGACATATCTAATGCACCCGAGATATTAATATCTATATTCTTACGCTATTACACTACAATCTTATTGTGCAGCTCATGAAGAGGGTCTCACAACACTTGATTCCCCTCCCCCCCTAAGAGTGATATAAGTTGATTATAATATATTTGATGATATTTCAATAAAATTTCGCATTGTGAATAAGCATGATTGCGAATATATGCATACAAATTTCTGCATAAAAATTTGGAAGTTAAATATTTTTAATTAAATTTAATCAAATAAGAGCAACCGCAGAACTGACGTTATATTTCCATAAAGCCAATTATGTTTGCATGTCATAGATATAAAGTGTGACAAAAAAACCTCAAGGTAAATATTAGCTAAAAATACGCGTGTTGAACCAAGTACAAGGACTTATGTGCGCGGTCTATTTCCAATTCATTATTTTAAATCAACAACAGCAGACGACAGACAAAAAAGAATTTCTTCTAAAAAAAAAAACCCATGAGAAAAAAATTCAAAAATAATTAAAAAATTATTATTACCCAAATTACTATATAAAAAAAGAATTCACTAAAGTTAAAGAATAATACCTTACTCTTATTTGGTGATGTGTTGATGATATTTTTGTGTCTCGGAATATGTGTTTTGATTGAAAAGAGGCCCGACACAGGGCCTCATCACAACGAGATGATGATCACAACGAGAGCGCAGTCAACATAATATACATCATTCACTGTACAATATAATCATCATAATAGGAGAAGAACTTCAGAAAAAACAGTGCAGTCATCGACTTTATTTAAATAACTAATCTTTTTGTAAACACATAATATAAATATAGTATGAGATACATATAGATACCTTTTATAACACAGAAGGTACCTTATAATCATATTGTTTACATCGTAGGTCTCAACTAATTTTTTTACTGACATTAATTAGTAATAAAAATTAAAAGGGTTTGCCGACATATTAAATTACTTTACAATTTTTGTTGAAAAAAAAAATAACAAAATGGTATACATAATTTTTTTTTTATTCTTGAAATTTTATTGGTTTTATTTTTTATTTTTTTTAATAAACACTAAAAACAGTTTTTATACCATTAAAAAAAATCAATTGAAAATAAATGTTGCAAATTAGAAACGTACAAACGTTTATTATTTCTGTTTATTAATAATTTCCCGTTCATTTATTTCAATGGCATCTAAAAGGTGTCCCAAAGTCAGCTGACATTTTAGCTTTTTGCTTTTTGAATGTCATGAATGCCATGTGAGTTGCAAATTTTAAAAACTATGATGAATGCGTTTATACTATAATGGCCGCGGCCAATATATGATTGTGTATATTCATATATTTAAAAAAAAGTGTATACGTGGTTTTGATTGCGATGGCACATGTAACCACTAACGTTACGTCTAAAATTTTGTAATTTTCCGATCGCTGTATCAATAATACAAAATATTTATTACTATTTGGTATATATCTCCATTTAAACCAATGTTAAAAGTGCTAAATTTGTTAATTTTTTTCGCGATAACTGTGTGCACATTTGTGTTTAAACTCTGCACGTGTATTACTCAAAGTATTTATTTCCATTATATATTTTTCTGACCGTAAACGAACTACGCCCCAACTCCTTCAAAGAAATTTTGCAAAATTTACTAAACAATAAAACTAACCTATTAATTTTGACACTCGTATGATGATAAAAAACAAATGAATTTCCTGTCATATGTAGAAAATAAAAACTGTAAAATCTGTTTTAATTTGATCTATACACACAAATTATAAAATAATTTTCATATTTGCTAGAGTATTTAAAAAACAAACAAACAAATAATCATTAAAAGTAATTAATAATAAAAACAACGTTAATGGATAAAAAAGAAGCTAATAAGCAAAGAGAACCACACACAGACAATCCGCAACAAATAATAATTTGCTCTATAAATTATTAATCGTTTGTGGAATGTTTTGTGATTGCAACAACAACAAAAACAAATGTAATAAACAATTTTCTTTCAACTTATTTTTTTTTACAACAGTAAATCAAATCTGCTGCACTTTTGTTCACATCAGAACAAACATAACGATTTGAAATAGAGTATTTTTTTGTCATTATTTAATATTTTTCTAATTTAGTTAATAATTTTTTTTTTGCGCTATTGGATAGGAAAAAAAACAAACGTTCGAATACAACAAACTATACGAGTATATATTAAAAATATGTGGTAAATAACTATATGGAATGATGCATTAACGCACATATTAACTGGCCAATTATAGGCTATTATTATTGCGGTAGGTCTAGCCTGTTATAATAGGTGTACTTACACCAAAGGTATATATATATGTTGTTGTTGTAATCTACCGTGGATATGACAGACGGTCTTTACCTATATGGATAATGTACCGTGTGTTGAAGTTTTATTCCCCTTGGTAGATGGTTTAGATAACAAAAGGGGTTAACTAGGCGTATTCAACCTCGTTTTAAGAGAACCAAAACAGAATTTTGCATATATTCATTGAAATAAGACATTTATCAAACTTTAATATTCGTCGATAATTCCGTATATGATAGTGAGGCTACAACTTTGATATAAGCTTTCGTATTAGACCATTTAATATGTCGAAATATGCCAATATATCCTGGTATATGGTGTATAGAAATAATATAAAATATATTATAAAATAATATAATTCTAAGTAATAATGTAAAAACAATTTGTGAACTTTAAAGCAATGTTTATTTTTTCCTCAATATTTAAAAATCAATATCCAAGTTTGTTGGTGGTTACGACGTGTAACCTAGGAACATATGTATTGCACTAACGTAACTAGATATTGAAGATCTAGGAACAGTACACTACAAACGCACAATTAAAAGCCTATACTGCTGGAAAATGTCATAATATACATTAAGAATACCTCCTGATACCTCCGTGAATCACACCTATACAGGCATAAAGTACTGCCTGATTGATGGAGTTATTAGAATTTTTTTAATGAATTTATCCATGAAAAGTGAACAATATTTCCTAATAAAGTAACTTTGAGAACCTATCTTCTAGGTTGTATGGTCAGCAGAAGTATATAGTTGTCTCCTTGGCTTAAGAAATTTTCCAAAATCAACATAATAATAAAAAGCCTATTTTGATTCGCTAGTGGAAATGAATTTCTTCCACACTCGGTAAAAATACATTAATTGTTCTTAAGCAAAACATATAAAGTGTATACTTATACTATAATAATACAAAGAGTTTCAAAATATTTTAGGTGGAATCATCTTTTAAGAAAGGTAATTAATTAGCTCATAATATTTTATTCATGCAATTTGCTACGAAGGTAAATATAATAAAAACGTTTTAGACAAGATGTGACGACACTTTCAAGTTTTATTTTGATATACGTACATAGAGTACATTAGAGTACATTTGAGTACATAGATGTATCGAAAGATATGATTCTTTAAACTTAAGTTTAACAAAAACAACGTCGTCTAATGCGACTGCATTGTTTTGGTGAAATTAGCTAAACCGATAACGACTCTTTGCAGAGTCTTAATGTTTTTGAGTTTTTTGAGAATTGAATTGATTTTCACATGTTTATACTCTAATTTTATTAGAATGAGTTGTTTTCTGGTGAACGGAAATGTACAAAACTTAGTATACCGTTAGAGGATTCAAAATCGATATTTTGATTAAAATCTTTGTACCTTCAATATTTTCTAAATTATTTTTACACAATATCTACCTCCTATATATTGTACTGTCTTTATTATGCTGACTTGGTGTGGTCAACATGATGTTGTTTTATAAGCTGAACTAAGCTTAACTTAGCCAGTTAGCAAGCAAGCTAAAGAGATGTTTGTTGAATGTTTTATATACACTTAAAGATACCTCTACGATTTACTGCATACATCAAATGAATAATGCCGTCAAATTGATCTTCTCATCATTTTAAAACTAAACATTGTTGTTCAAATTATACACACTCATTTGTTTTCTGTGAGTTGCTTTTTTTTCTTTTCTTTTTGAGATGCTGAGCAGGTCTGTGGCTAAATAACAAACATCCTCTCTTACCTTTTCTTTTCAATATACGTATGTACGTGTGTAAAAATAAAATAAACAGTTAACGCATTGATAAGGAAGTCAATAAGATATTTAGTATTTAAGTAATTAACTTATTTTAACTTAAAGTTGTTATTTTCATTATTTTTATCTTTTTTTTTAGGATTAGGGGAGGTTTTTGTGCTTGGTGCGTGTTTATTAAGCATATTACGAATACCAACAGTATTAACAGCGCCACTCCAGCATTCAGCTATGGAACTAAATGGAAAACCAAAATGGGTAAATCCATGTGATATAGATCAAAATTTAAAAGTAGATGTAGGAAATAATACGCAGCAAAATCAAATTCAACTGATATTGGGAGAAACGCAAAAAGCATTAGACCATGCAAAACAATTCCGAAATGAATATGTAAGTACTTTTTTCTATTTTTCATTCTTATTGTCTCATTTCTGGAAATACCAAGTTTTGAGCTGGAAATTTCTTCAAAGTAATCAATAAAATCATGCTATATGGCCAACTTAATCCAATACCTTCGTAAATTTGGTGACGATATTGGGAATTAAGTGATTATTAAATGAGTAAAAAACTCCTTTCATAATAAATTGTAGATGCGATTTTCCATTTCAAATTTCTACCACCAGTAAAGTAAAGTTGTTTAAAATTCGTTAATAGCTAAAATTCCTTCTTAAAATCGATCTATTTTTGAAGCGTTAAGTGACATATGATAATTTCAAATACAAAAAAAAATTCAGCTTTTACTTCAAAGAGAAGTTTTATAGAAAAAAATTATTGTAATTATTAAAAAAAAAATTAATAAAAATATTATTCTCTTATCAAAAATCAAAAATCAGTATTTAAAAAACAAAACTAATAATTTGTATAGGCGCCAATTCTTTCCGTGCATATTAATAAATAAAATAAATAAAATAATAGTATTTTTATTAATTAAAAAAATTTGTATTTATGTTTATTTAAACGCTCAATAGATATTACCTAAAGATAAGAAATGAAAATAAAATAAAAGAATCTTCTCTCTTCTGTACAAGAATGAACGTGTATATATTTATAAAATTTTTGTCAACGGAACGGAATAATACTTATCTTTTGGTATTGAATAACGTATAAGAAACATTAATATACGAATGTTATGTAGATATTGTACGGGATTGGAAAACATAAAAATTGCATCTAATAATTATATCTGTATACAAAAAATGATTGTTGTAAGAGCTTAGAGTAGTTCGCATATTTACGTTATTTGTGCTCACATGGATTGAGGATTTTAAATGTCGATCCGTGGTTCCCGTAGGGAATTACAAGTTTGTGCTTAACTTTTGGAAATAGCCCAGCTCCTATTTTAGGAATTCCAAGGACTGCATGTAAGCAGGTTATCAACGAGTGTTCAAATGCTAAACCCCGTGATCATTGGGAAAAAGTACCGTGGCAGGAACTCAAGAAAATACTGATTCAGAGTGCAACCAAGAGGCTATCTCTAGATGCACTGAAGCTGAACAGGATGCAACTGCGGAGGGTTACTGGAATCATTACCGCACTTCATCCCTTGCGGAAGCAGCTGAACACAATGGGACTCCATAATGGGTTCATTGTGTGCAGATTGTGTGGCGAGAAGGAAGAAACATCCAGCCACATTATGTTTGACTGCGAACCTCTAGGTTACAGCAGATACAGGATATTCGGTGCATCTCACTCCGAATATTTAAACCTTCAGCACAATGGACCATGAGGTCGAAGTGATATACTTTTTAGACCCTAAGATTTATCTATCTATCTAGCCTTTGGAAAATAAAGCATTTCCAAGGTTATTTTCGTATGATACTCAATAGTGACCTTTTCGCACCATTATTAGAATATTTTTGTTTTGAGAATTTCTGAAGAAAAATGGACAGGGATTCTTCCGAAAAAAATTTGGAATATCTCTCTTTAAATCATCAGTAAAGTTTAGTAAATAATTAATTTTCCCTGAATTTATTTATACTCTAATCATGTTTTTTATAACTCTGATATTTACAGAAATATTTCTCAATTTTAATTTTATAATATTGAATATCAAATGTATCGCCTAGGTAACTTAATTCACTTAGTCTACATAGCTACAACTTGTCCAAGTTTTCTTATTTTTAGGTGTAGAAGTATAATTTCAAAAATGCTTACAATAGGTATTTTTTCGAAAATCGAATGAATTCAAAATAAAATAACTATAAAATTATGTAAAAAGAACGTTACTTTTGCAATCGCAGTATACCAAACAATTTTTAGTTGTCAATCCTGTATACATAATATTAAAATCTACTATTTCACATCACATAAAAGTGTTGATATATGCTGCATGTCTAACTCAACGTGTATTATAGTGTATACAGATATAATATAATAAGCCTTATACCATGTGTTCGTTAGGCTACACATGGTACATACGTACAGTGTACAGTGTACACTGTGGACTCAAATGGACTATGGTAGTATATAATATATATAAGTATGCACAATACTATTAAAATAATGTATGCATTTGTATTCGTTTTTAATAGTAGTAAAATTCATTCATAAAAATGTAAGCATATATAATATACAATCATATTTATATTATAATTTTATGCATAAATAATTTTACACACATTCTGTTAAATTAAAATGAAATATTTCAACATAATATGTCTGTCTGTCTGTCTATCTTCATAGATAACGTTGATTGTATTATTCATTGAACTAATTTCTAAAATATATTATTAATCAATCACTAATTCACTAAATTTGTGGTATTTTATATTCATAGAGTTTTTACATAAAAAATTTCTAAATTATTTACGTAATCAACCCCCAATCAAGAGACAGTTTTAGAGTAAATCATGTAATTTCCTTTAGAATAAAAAAAAAAAATTTTGTCCTTCTCAGTTTTAAACTGTATGTGGCCTTATTTAGACATCAATGTTTTGATATGAAAAATCTTACAAATCTGGGATGGGGATTGAACCCAAGACATCTGGCATTCCAGAGCTGTGCTACCAAATACTATTTTAAAAGTTTACAAAAACAGTAAAAATATATTGAGAACCTTTGATAATGTTTTTTAATCCTTGATACAAAAAGATTGGTATTATAAGTTTAAAGCCATTTTCCGTCTGTATATCTGTCTGTAAAATCGTAGTTCCCAAACGAATGGCCCGATTTAAATGCGGTTTTATCAATTGATGACTGGTTTCATCGGTGTGGTTCTTAATTATGTTTAATGAAAATCTGTTCAGTCGTTTAAGGATTCTCTTTTCCCAATTGGTGTAGACAAGCTTCTTAAAAAGATATATAATTAATGGTAATGATAATATTATATGTCATTAGAAAGACATATAATGATAATATTAATGGTAATTTTAATATTATCTTTCCTGATAAATGTTTTGAAAGATTTAATTATTATCCAATTGTTCTCAAAGAGATAACGATAGAGAATTCATTTGAAAAACGTAAAATACGTACACATGCACATACAGATATCTCCCTAAAAACGATGGATTCGGACTCTAGGGACTTCAATACGTGGAGATGTGTCAAAATTTTCAGTTCGAAAAATCGGACATCGGACATTACAATAATTTACTGAATGGGAAGTTAAAAATATTAGAATATATGAACATTTTAAAATAAACCAAAAAAAAAAAAACAATTTGTGGAAGAGCCTAGAAAAAAAAGTAAAAAGTTTTAAAAATATTTTATTATTGCACAGAAATAAACACGTCTATAAAGTTAGCACAGCCAAATGAGCACAATCGATTTTAATTAGCACAACGATTTAGTGCTCTTTTTGTGCTAATTAATTGCGCAATTTTTAATTTTTGTGCTCTTACCATTTCGCTGAAATCGATGGCTGTGCCAGCTTCAAAAAAAGCTAGCACAGCCATATATGAAAAAATTTTTTATTAAATTTTCACTGGCACAGCTATTTAGTGCTAATTATGTGCTTTCAGAATATATCATTGGAAAAAATTTCGGATCACTATTTGCCAAAAAAGCACCCCCACACTGACGAGTTGCAAGAGTAAAATACTCAAAATTATCAGCACAATCGAATTTGAATAGTCGATTTCGAATGCATTAATATTGGTCATTAAAATTACTTAAGTGGCGCTTTTATTGCTCAACCCTTCATGTCAAAAAACCACCCACAGCTTGATGACGTGCAAGAGCAAAGTGCTCGAAACTATCAGCACAATCAAACTAAAATAAGCGATTTCAAACGCATTAATAAAGTGTTACAAAATTATTTATGTGGCATTTTTATTGCTCAACCCGTCTTGTTAAAAAACAACCCCTAGCATAATGAGATGCTAGAGTAAAGTGCTCGAAATTATCAGCACAATCGATTTTGAATAGACAATTTCTAACTCATTATTAATAAGCTTTAAAATTATTAAGGTGGTGTTTTTAGTGCTCAACCCTTTATGTCAAAAAACCACCCCAACTCGACAACGAGCAAAAGTAAAGTACTCGAAATTATCAGCACAATCAAATTTTAATAATCGATTTCGAACGAATTAATTATGTGCTTCAAAATTATATATGTGTCGTTTTTATTGCTCAACCCTTTTTGTAAAGAAACGACCCCTAGGTTGATGACGTGCAAGAGTAAAGTGCTCGAAATTAACAGCACAATCGATTTTGAATAGACAATTTCTAACGCATTATCAATAAGCTTTAAAATTATTAAGGTGGTGTTTTTAGTGCTCAACCCTTTATGTCAAAAAACCACCCCAACTCGACAACGAGCACGAGTAAAGTACTCGAAATTATCAGCACAATCAAACTTAAATAGTCGATTTCGAACGCATGAATTATGTGCTTCAAAGTTATTTATGTGTCGTTTTAATTGCTCAACCCTTTATGTTAAGAAACGACCCCTAGGTTGATGACGTGCAAGAGTAAAGTGCTCGAAATTAACAGCACAATCGATTTTGAATAGACAATTTCTAAAGTATTATTAATAAGCTTTGAAATTATTAAGGTGGTGTTTTTAGTGCTCAACCCTTTATGTCAAAAAACCACCCCAACTCGACAACGAGCAAGAGTAAAGTACTTAAAATGATCAGCACAATCAAACTATAATAGTCGATTTCGAACGCATTAATTATGTGCTTCAAAGTTATTTATGTGTCGTTTTAATTGCTCAACCCTTTATGTTAAGAAACGACCCCTAGGTTGATGACGTACAAGAGTAAAGTGCTCGAAATTAACAGCACAATCGATTTTGAATAGACAATTTCTAATGTATTATTAATAAGCTTTGAAATTATTAAGGTGGTGTTTTTAGTGCTCAACCCTTTATGTCAAAAAACCACCCCAACTCGACAACGAGCAAGAGTAAAGTACTTGAAATTATCAGCACACTCAAACTTTATTAGTCGATTTCGAACGCAATGTTTATGTGCTTCAAAATTATTTATAAGTCGTTTTTATTGCTCAACCCTTTATTTAACGAAACGACCCCTAGGTTGATGACGTGCAAGAGTAAAGTGCTCGAAATTATCAGCACAATCGATTTTGAATAGACAATTTCTAACGCATTATTAATAAGCTTTAAAATTATTAAGGTGGTGTTTTTAGTGCTCAACCCTTTATGTCAAAAAACCACCCCAACTCGACAACGAGCAAGAGTAAAGTACTTGAAATTATCAGCACACTCAAACTTAAATAGTCGATTTCGAACGCATGAATTATGTGCTTCAAAGTTATTTATGTGTCGTTTTAATTGCTCAACCCTTTATGTTAAGAAACGACCCCTAGGTTGATGACGTGCAAGAGTAAAGTGCTCGAAATTATCAGCACAATCGATTTTGAATAGACAATTTCTAACGCATTATTAATAAGCTTTAAAATTATTAAGGTGGTGTTTTTAGTGCTCAACCCTTTATATCAAAAGTACCCCAACTCGACAACGAGCAAGAGTAAAGTACTTAAAATGATCAGCACAATCAAACTATAATAGTCGATTTCGAACGCATTAATTATCTGCTTCAAAATTATTTATGTGTCGTTTTAATTGCTCAACCCTTTATGTAAAGAAACGACCCCTAGGTTGATGACGTGCAAGAGTAAAGTGCTCGAAATTAACAGCACAATCGATTTTGAATAGACAATTTCTAACGCATTATTAACAAGCTTTAAAATTATTAAGCTGGTGTTTTTAGTGCTCAACCCTTTATGTCAAAAAACCACCCCAACTCGACAACGAGCAAGAGTAAAGTACTTGAAATTATCAGCACAATCAAACTTTAATAGTCGATTTCAAATGCATTAATTATGTGCTTCAAAGTTATTTATGTGTCGTTTTTATTGCTCAACCTTTTAAGTTAAGAAACGACCCCTAGGTTGATGACGTGCAAGAGTAAAGTGCTTGAAATTAACAGCACAATCGATTTTGAATAGACAATTTCTATTGCATTATTAATAAGCTTTGAAATTATTAAGGTGGTGTTTTTAGTGCTCAACCCTTTATGTCCAAAAACCACCCCAACTCAACAACGAGCAAGAGTAAAGTACTTAAAATGATCAGCACAATCAAACTATAATAGTCGATTTCAAATGCATTAATTATGTGCTTCAAAGTTATTTATGTGTCCTTTTTATTGCTCAACCCTTTATGTTAAGAAACGACCCCTAGGCTGATGACGTGCAAAAGTAAAGTGCTGGAAATTAACAGCACAATCGATTTTGAATCGACAATTTCTAACGCATTATTAATAAGCTTTAAAATTATGAAGATGGTGTTTTTAGTGCTCAACCCTTTATGTCAAAAAACCACCCCAACTCGACATCGAGCAAGAGTAAAGTACTCGAAATTATCAGCACAATCAAACTTAAATAGTCGATTTCGAACGCATTAATTATGTGCTTCAAAATTATTTATTTGGCGGTTTTATTGCTCAACCCTCTATGCAAAGAAACTACCCCTAGCTTGATGACGTGCAAGAGTAAAGTGCCCAAAATTATCAGCACAATCGATTTTGAATAGACAATTTCTAACACCCTAATAATAAGCTTTAAAATTATTTAGGTGGCGTTCTCAGTGCTCAACCCTTTATGTCAAAAAACCACCCCAACTTGACAACGAGCAAGAGTAAAGCAGTTGAAATTATCAGCACAATCAAACTTTAATAGTCGATTTCGAACGCATTAATTATGTGCTTCAAAGTTATTTATGTGTCGTTTTTATTGCTCAACCCTTTATGTAAAGAAACGACCCCTAGGTTGTTGACGTGCAAGAGTAAAGTGCTCGAAATTATCAGCACAATCGATTTTGAATAGACAATTTCTAACGCATTATTAATAAGCTTTAAAATTATATAGGTGGTGTTTTTAGTGCTCAACCCTTTATGTCAAAAAACCACCCCAGCTCGACAACGAGCAAGAGTAAAGTACTTGAAATTATCAGCACACTCAAACTTTATTAGTCGATTTCGAACGCAATAATTATGTGCTTCAAAATTATTTATAAGTCGTTTTTATTGCTCAACCCTTTATGTAAAGAAACGACCCCTAGGTTGTTGACGTGCAAGAGTAAAGTGCTCGAAATTATCAGCACAATCGATTTTGAATAGACAATTTCTATCGCATTATTAATAAGCTTTAAAATTATATAGGTGGTGTTTTTAGTGCTCAACCCTTTATGTCAAAAAACCACCCCAGCTCGACAACGAGCAAGAGTAAAGTACTCGAAATTATCAGCACAATCAAACTTTAATAGTCGATTTCGAACGCAATAATTATCTGCTTCAAAATTATTTATGTGTCGTTTTTATTGCTCAACCCTTTGTTTAAAGAAACGACCCCTAGGTTGATGACGTGCAAGAGTAAAGTGCTCGAAATTATCAGCACAATCGATTTTGAATAGACAATTTCTAACGCATTATTAATAAGCTTTAAAATTATTAAGGTGGTGTTTTTAGTGCTCAACCCTTTATGTCAAAAAATCACCCCAACTCGACAACGAGCAAGAGTGAATACTTGAAATTATCAGCACAATCAAACTTTAATAGTCGATTTCAAATGCATTAATTATGTGCTTCAAAGTTATTTATGTGTCGTTTTTATTGCTCAAATCTAAGTCTATTCAAAATCGATTGTGCTGTTAATTTCGAGAACTTTACTCTTGCACGTCAGCAACCTAGGGGTCGTTTCTTTACATAAAGGGTTGAGCAATAAAAACGATACATAAATAACTTTGAAGCACATAATTAATGCATTTGAAATCGACTATTAAAGTTTGATTGTGCTGATAATTTCAAGTACTTCACTCTTGCTCGTTGTCGAGTTGGGGTGGTTTTTTGACATAAAGGGTTGAGCACTAAAAACACCACCTTAATAATTTTAAAGCTTATTAATAATGCGTTAGAAATTGTCTATTCAAAATCGATTGTGCTGATAATTTCGAGCACTTTACTCTTGCACGTCATCAACCTAGGGGTCGTTTCTTTAAATAAAGGGTTGAGCAATAAAAACGACTTATAAATAATTTTGAAGCACATAATTATTGCGTTCGAAATCCACTAATAAAGTTTGAGTGTGCTGATAATTTCAAGTACTTTACTCTTGCTCGTTGTCGAGCTGGGGTGGTTTTTTGACATAAAGGGTTGAGCACTAAAAACACCACCTATATAATTTTAAAGCTTATTAATAATGCGATAGAAATTGTCTATTCAAAATCGATTGTGCTGATAATTTCGAGCACTTTACTCTTGCACGTCAATAACCTAGGGGTCGTTTCTTTACATAAAGGGTTGAGCAATAAAAACGACACATAAATAACTTTGAAGCACATAATTAATGCGTTCGAAATCGACTATTAAAGTTTGATTGTGCTGATAATTTCAACTGCTTTACTCTTGCTCGTTGTCAAGTTGGGGTGGTTTTTTGACATAAAGGGTTGAGCACTGAGAACGCCACCTAAATAATTTTAAAGCTTATTATTAGGGTGTTAGAAATTGTCTATTCAAAATCGATTGTGCTGATAATTTTGGGCACTTTACTCTTGCACGTCATCAAGCTAGGGGTAGTTTCTTTGCATAGAGGGTTGAGCAATAAAACCGCCAAATAAATAATTTTGAAGCACATAATTAATGCGTTCGAAATCGACTATTTAAGTTTGATTGTGCTGATAATTTCGAGTACTTTACTCTTGCTCGATGTCGAGTTGGGGTGGTTTTTTGACATAAAGGGTTGAGCACTAAAAACACCACCTTAATAATTTTAAAGCTTATTAATAATGCGTTAGAAATTGTCTATTCAAAATCGATTGTGCTGTTAATTTCGAGCACTTTACTCTTGCACGTCATCAACCTAGGGGTTGTTTCTTAACATAAAGGGTTGAGCAATTAAAACGACACATAAATAACTTTGAAGCACATAATTCATGCGTTCGAAATCGACTATTATAGTTTGATTGTGCTGATAATTTCGAGTACTTTACTTTTGCTCGTTGTCGAGTTGGGGTGGTTTTTTGACATAAAGGGTTGAGCACTAAAAACACCACCTTAATAATTTTAAAGCTTATTGATAATGCGTTAGAAATTGTCTATTCAAAATCGATTGTGCTGTTAATTTCGAGCACTTTACTCTTGCACGTCATCAACCTAGGGGTCGTTTCTTTACATAAAGGGTTGAGCAATAAAAACGACACATAAATAATTTTGAAGCACATAATTAATGCGTTCGAAATCGATTATTAAAATTTGATTGTGCTGATAATTTCGAGTACTTTACTTTTGCTCGTTGTCGAGTTGGGGTGGTTTTTTGACATAAAGGGTTGAGCACTAAAAACACCACCTTAATAATTTTAAAGCTTATTAATAATGAGTTAGAAATTGTCTATTGAAAATCGATTGTGCTGATAATTTCGAGCACTTTACTCTAGCATCTCATTATGCTAGGGGTTGTTTTTTAACAAGACGGGTTGAGCAATAAAAATGCCACATAAATAATTCTGTAACACTTTATTAATGCGTTTGAAATCGCTTATTTTAGTTCGATTGTGCTGATAGTTTCGAGCACTTTGCTCTTGCACGTCATCAAGCTGTGGGTGGTTTTTTGACATGAAGGGTTGAGCAATAAAAGCGCCACTTAAGTAATTTTAATGACCATTATTAATGCATTCGAAATCGACTATTCAAATTCGATTGTGCTGATAATTTTAAGTATTTTACTCTTGCAACTCGTCAGTGTGGGGGTGCTTTTTTGGCAAATAGTGATCCGAAATTTTTTCCAATGATATATTCTGAAAGCACATAATTAGCACTAAATAGCTGTGCCAGTGAAAATTTAATAAAAAATTTTTTCATATATGGCTGTGCTAGCTTTTTTTGAAGCTGGCACAGCCATCGATTTCAGCGAAATGGTAAGAGCACAAAAATTAAAAATTGCGCAATTAATTAGCACAAAAAGAGCACTAAATCGTTGTGTTAATTAAAATCGATTGTGCTCATTTGGCTGTGCTAACTTTATAGACGTGAAATAAACAGCAACGCATGTCTAATACCGACGAAAACAATTGAATGTGTCCGGACGTAGCTATAAAATGCGATACAGGGGGGTATTTACTTATTAAAAGACAATAAAAGTAATATTAAAAAAAATTTTATTTTGGACATAATTTGAATGTTGTCTTAGTATTTGTAAAATGGAAAAATTTGTAAGAAGTAAAGTTGTCATAAATATATTTTACAACAATTCATTCATTTACACATTTTCTGTACCTGTAATATTTACAGAAATATATGCAATTTAAAACTATACTCATAGTAATGACTTTTACAAATGCATCACCATGGTTACTTGATAATTTTAATGTATTTAAATGAGTTTTACTAATGTTTAGAGGGATATTCCATATTTTGTGTTTTCATTTTTCTCTAAACGCCCCTTATCCTTGATCGATTCCAATCATTAACGAATTTGGCCTTTAAAATACCAAAGGCATATCAAATACGAAAACATATTCATTTATGTATGTCTGTAGCCACTCTAGCGGTCACACGTCACCCTGAACATTAATAAAAGAAAAATTAATAAAGATCTATTTCCAAAAGAGAGGTGATGTATTTATTCTGAGAAAATTCGCTTACGAATTTTTTAATGTTATTTGAATGGATAAAAGGAAAATGATGTTAGGTACGTCTCTGAATTGAATTGTATATTGTATTTGTATAAATCAATAATCATTGTGGTGATCATGTTGATTTAAAAAAAAATACAACAACAACAACATACCTTAAGAGTCTGGCAATCGGTTGGAGCTTCCGCTTAACATATAGGCGCGTAAACATATAATAATATTTATTTTTATAGTATTTATTATGATATTGACTTATTATTATTATTGCATATTATATACAGTGCTGTACCTCGATTAAAGATGTCGGAAAACCCATCACCAGACAAACACGTTTTCACCGGATATAACAAGGATAGCCAATATATTATTTATAATCAATAATTAATGTTTTGTTTTTTGTTTCTTTTTAAATAAAAAGAAGACAAATTAATTATTAATTTTTGTAATTTCAATTATATAAAAATTATTTTTTATTTCTTTTTATTATTTTATTAACTTTTGTTTTGAAAGTTTTTGTTGGTAAATCGTTAAAAAATGGATGAATATATTTGATATTATTTTAATTTGAAATAAAACAAAACGTTTCCAGTTTACGAAATATTTTATATATTCTATAGACTGTATATATTCTATAGGTAAAGTAAGTTGAAAAAAACACACTTTCGCACTTAAATTTTGTTTAAACATTCGCACTTAAATTGATTGTACGAACTAATAATCTTCGTACCTTTAATTGTGGTTACCCGTTAAAATCCTCTATCGACCGTTGAAATCAGCATCATAATCGATTTAGTAGCCGGTTTCTCGCGATACCAGAACAAACAGGCAAATATTATTCAAATTGGATTTCAGGCGTCCAATTTTACTATTACATTGACAATATTTTCCATGCATAGAATTGAATTTATTTACTCTTGGTTAAGGACGTCCTTGCGTGAAATTCTAGATATAACTTTTAAGTTTAAAATCACGAAATTATTCCACAAAAAATTCAAAACCTCATAGTAGCGATCATTTAAAAAAATATAGACGTGAGATTTTAGATAAAACTTTTTAATCTTTCATATTTGGTAAGCTTTGTCAGGTAATTTTATTTCCTCTAAAATTGAACTCCTCTATCGATCATTTTAAAAAGTTATCAACGATTAAAATACAAAATTTTTAACACAGAACCTTTTGGAAAAAAAAAAAAAATATATATATATATATATATATATATATATTTTATATTTAAACTTATAACAACTATGTTAATAAATATGACACTGTGATAGATATTCTTTTAAAATATTCTTTGAATTATATTCAGTTTATTTAATTGAATTCGCTAAAATAGTGTTATCAAACGTTAGAATTAAATATTAATTATTTTAATCAGTATAATTGAAACCATTTCATTTTTGCGATAAAATAATTTAAGCGCAAATAATGATTAATTTTATTGTCAATTTTGTAGAATTTTATGAATGTAGTATATCGCACTATATCTAAAGCATGAACATTTTTACTTATAGATATTGTTTTGTATTCTTGAACTTGAAAACGACGAAAAATCCAAATGTAATTGCTAATATATGTGTAAAAAAAATATTAGCGTCTTATGTGCTTCAAAATGTCACTCGTAATATATAGAATCGAAATCTTTACGCCGCCATAATTTTGAAAATCGGATACAGAGCAAATTGGAATAGTAGTTGATGAGAAACCACTGGTATTCTTCTTAAAACAAGATGGTAGACCAGTGAGAACACATTTTATAAAACTATTAATGAAAAAGGAATGCGATGAATATAAAATAATTTCATTCATTTCTTAATTCTACGTAATTTATTCGTAAAATATAAATAAATAAGTTATCATATATTATTAAATAATAATAATAAATAAAATATCGTACTTATATTATTATGATGATGATATTGTATGTATGTAGGTAATTCTTTATCTTGAAAGATTATATTGGAGATCAAATACAACTATCATCTCTTTATAGAAAATACACTTACTAAGAGTGTTCTGAACCAGGTGTGTGTGTCTAAGCTGTGTAAGTATGTGTGTCTGTGTGTATGTTCGCACAACGGCGACATACAGTCTGTGAATGTAATGGCCTTAGAGATAAAATTAAATATGTAGTGTTTATTATAAATTTATAAATGATATTAAAACTCCCACACTTTCACTGTAACATATAGTTAGTTAGTTAGTTAGTGGTATACAGTATAACAGATACGCTATAAATATTATTAATCTATATGTTTGTTAGGTCTGTTTTAACTTCATTGATACTATATTTATTTTATGAGATAATATGATATTTTCTTATATCGCTTTTTTTTTGGTTATGGCGATTTTCGTCTCTCTGAAAATATTTCTGAATACACTATTATTTACGGTTCATACTTTTATTATGTTGACTTGTGTGGTTTGTCTGATCAAACTCTTTTACAATTTTCCGGATATTTAATACGATTAGCGAATTCATACTCATTATTTAATTTCAAATTATGTAAAAATTAAATAAATAGACTTCCTAAAACAAATTAAAGTATTAATTGCCGTCTAACAGTAATTACTAGAAAAAATGAATACATACGTACTATTTGCTGCCATCTGTATTTAAGTACCAGGACAAATGAACGCGAAACGTAATCGTTATGTCACAACAGATTAAAATGAGATCAAACAGACCTAAATAACTATATAATATAGTTTATAATCTTATAAACATTGCGTATTAAGTAATGTTTATATAGATAGAAGCTCTGCCTGCCTCTTAAGTTTACACATAACAGTCATTATAAATCATTCGTCATAAAAGTTCATCACCTCATACGTATATATGTCCGTCCACCAAATGAATATTTATTTAATATATAAATATATTGATAGCATTCAATAAGTAGGATATATTACAAGCAATAATATAAGGTAAACGTGGTATCATGAGCCATGATACTACTATAGATATAATAACCTTTCAATATTTTCGAAGATTATGCTTCACGATACAAACTCGATAGTTTATTTTTAAAACTTCTATTTTGTTACATAATTTTGTTAATTTTTACCAAGCCCGCATATTATCACGAGTTTTGTATAATGAACAAAATACCTTTGTCCGCTATAATCTCAACGTCTACTTTACCGATCACAATCAAACTTTTGCAAACTCATGATAGTATCTTCAAACGAAGTTTCATTCCGATATGACAAAAAGAAATTGAAGTATTAAGGGGTCGAAAATTTTAAGATTTTCTTAGCTAATCAGTAACGTTCAATAACAGCGCAATCTATGGTGTAATAATAGTAATTGGATAACTGAGATTACGACAGTGAATAACAGATGGCGGCTGGTTTAATTTATTATGGATATCTTTCGGGTACCTTATTAATTGCAATAGGTACAGAAAATTTAACATTGTCTACCCTTGCGATGCTGATGACGGGTTAGTTTTTAGTTTAAACATAAATAAATTGAGTTGATTCCTAATATTCTCTTTACCCTACATTTTGTGTTCTTTCATCTCCGGGTGGTGTGGTCTGTCCAGTGCTGATTAAGCATTTTATTGATACATTAGTTCATTGTTTATTTTTATAATTATTATACAATAATAATAATAATATCATTTTAATGATATATTATTATTAATTAATATATTACATAATTAATTTTTAATATATGAATAGATTTGACTTTATACAAGATGAAAACATTTATATATATAATGTTCTTGTCTAGTAATTAAATTAAATATGGAATGTCTGCCTCGGAATAAATTAATTTGTCTGAAATTTTAACAATTTTTAGAAAGGTATCAATTTATTGGACTGTGAAAAAAACTGCAGCAGTGAAATTTATTTGATTTAACATTATTTGGACATTTTATTTGATATGAAAAATCATATACATCTTGGCTGGAGATCAAACCCACGACCTCTGGTTTTCCATTCGGATTTTGTATCTAACATATTCGTTTATCCAAAAACGATTGTAATATAAAATAGACCACCAATGGGGACACATTTAGAATAAAATTAAAATTCAGGTACAGTTTAAAAAAAATACGTGAAATTGATTTATCAATAAATATATATATTTATTTCGAAAAGTACATTTAACCGGGAGGTCGATATGTGTGTTTTTAAACACCGACATTAGATCAATGATAGTACTTTTTTTTTTTAATACGTGTGCATTCTAGGTGTTGGTGCCGTGCAGGATCTTAGAAACTAACTACGAAGCTAGACTGTACGATAATAATTGTGTTGATAAGAGTATTCAGGCGTCAATCTGTCTGTCGCTAGTAGCCAATTATCTTAGAAATTATTTCGCTTGAAATTTGGGACTTTATATAAACCAAGATAATTTCCAGGAATATGTTTATTTTATTCAATTCTTTAAAGTATTTCTGTAAAGACATTAAAATAGTAAAGAATGTTAGATCACTTTGTCAAAAGTGATGGGGATTCTTTACACACACAATGAAAAATTGTTGATATTGACATTAAATTGAAAATAAAATTGATTTTTCTACCCAAATCCATAATACGAACAAATTATTTGTGGTCTTATGGCGAATATATAATCATATTATAGTAAAAAATTTGCATAGAAATTTCGCACATTGATTAAGAGATGTATATTCATTAGTTACATTCGTTTCATAGATATAATATTTCATAGAATTAAAATTATGTAATATTATGAATTAATTATGTATGAATATTTGTGTACAGGAAAAAGTGTACATTTGATTTATGTCAAATAAATACTTCCATTATGCGTTACATGAAAATTTTACCATCTTTCGGTTCCATCATGACGCAATTAATTATATCTACGTATATATTTTTCTACCCAGCTAATTCCTCCGCAAGGGATGCAAGGCGTAGATGAGCGACATCTATAGTTATATTTGAATACAATGTTGCCAAATAAAACAACAGAACTATATACCTCTCAGACCCTAGACAATTTTTTGGCGAGTTATACGTACATATGTACTCGTATGTATGCGCTCTGAATTTGAACGGTTGAGTTCGTCTATCTACATTGGAATGGGTAAGTTCGTTAACGAGCAAAATTGGTTAAGAGAAAAAGAGGGCTTAGATGACAATGCCAGAGGTCATGGATTCGATTCCCATCCTAGATGTGTATGATGTTGTTTTTGTGTATGATCTTGTTTGACACCAAGAATTTGATGTCAAAGAATGTTATCAATGTTACATATTACTTAAAATATCTGAAAGGTATCCATACTAACAATGTATAATTAGACGCTAGTTTACAAAAAAAAAAAATTAAAATAATAATTGTACCTCGACCCAACGTCCTTAAATACGATTGCTATATATTTTAATTCTCATTCAATGCAAAAACAAAACTACCTACAGTAGAACTATTTGTTTATTTTACAAATAAATGTTATGTCATCAAAAGTAATCTTCTAAAACTCAATGAATGAAATCTTTAAATTATGTTACGTTCTTCTGTCCGTTTGTATCGCATCAACTCTCGCTACAATCCATATGTTTTCAAAACAAAACAAAACTAAAAACTGAATGACATTACTAAATGGAATGTGTCAAATTAGCAACTTAAAAAAAAAATTGTTTGGTCGATATAAATATTGTAATAGAGTGATATCAAATTTTATTTCTTGTTGACCATTATTTCTGCTGTACACCTGACATAAATATTATTTTATTTGATAGTAGTAGAAATTTCTTCGTTGATATTTTTCCATCACCACATTCTACTAAAATCATGTGATGTACCTACCTTTAAAAAAAAAATCATGCGAATATTTATTTAATTATAATCCCACACTCTAAACAAAACAAAACTATCCGGATAATAATACTCATATAACCTCTATATACAAGTTATTAATTCATTATTAATCATTTTTCAAAATTTGCGCGAATATTGCCAAACATTCATTAAACCTTAATAAATACAAGTAAACAGTGAAATAAAATATGGCATTGAGTTTGTTGTCTATTGACCAGTCCGACTGGTCGACCTGTTAAAGGCGCTCGGCTCGGAACTGGCCAATACAACCAAGTCGCAGTGAACTCTTTTGATAATAAGTGAAATATTTCCAAATGCTAAGATAATTTTCTTCATACGAATAATTGGTTATTAGCGGATATCCTCCAAAGGAAATTCAGCTATTTTTTATGTACCAATGATAGAGTTTCGTCAATATTTCTTCAAATGTCCATCGATCCTACCTACTTGTTGTTAAAAATCGCTGTCGTTAAAATTTATATATATATATATATATATATATATATATATATATATATATATATATATATATATATATATATATATATGTATATATAACTTATATATATACATACAAGTATAAGTTTATGTGTCTGTGGAGTCTCGAGTGGTTTTATTTCTCGACAGTTTTATTCTGCTTGGAATGAAATTTAGTATTTGAGATGCTTTTGGTATTTGAAAAGTCAAGTTTGTTAATGGGACAAGGGGAAAGGGCAGGTTTAAAGGAAAGGGGAAATTCTTTATAACTATGAATTTGGATTGTATATTTGCACGTCACCGTCTGCTGCCCGTACACCTAGTATAATGTATTTAGAGGTACTATGGGCCACACAAGTTAATGACATTTTTTTATAATTTTTATATTTCATTTGTACTTTATTGATTCGGTTTTGGAAAAAATGATGCTTCGGATAAAGTTGCTCATTAGAAACTGTTGTAACAACTTTTATTCGAAATTTTTTCTCCGAAAAACGGATGAATGCGGTACAAATAAGCTATAAAATTAAAAAATATGACATCAGCTTTTGTGCTCAAAAGTACAGAACTATTGAAACCTTAAATTATTCGAATGGTTCCCTGTCAAAATTAAAATATACACAGTGAAATACGATAATGTCGTTAAAAATAACGTTTAAATAAATCGTTTAAACGTTTTAACGTTTTTTTAAACGTTTTTTTTATTATTCTAGATAATAACGGGAAAGTACTCCAATTATTTTCTAGTTCATTAGACATTAATTAAATGAACCTTCACAAACATAAAATATTTTGATTTAAAATGTTGTATCATTCGTTTTCGTCTTATGTGTGTTTTGTCGGGAAAAATCTTCTTTCTATTATTAATAATATTACACTGCACACATAACATTTTCATATTGTACAAACAGATCAAAAACATCATCGTTATTGCGTCATTGCCAGATGCAAAGTAAAGTCATTCTGCTGACGATTATCACGTAGACGAATCTAAGAGAAAAATTAGTTCAAGCGTGTTCCAGACGGCTACACTGGTTACATAAATGATTATATTACTCATGTATTTTTTTCGTTTTCTTTTCTCTCTCTCTCTCTTTTATTGTTTTTATCAATAGAAAAAGAATAAAGTCAGTTAAATTTTCATAGCGTTTTGGAAGTTGATTGAAAAGAAAAATGCATATTAATATATGATCCAATTATACCTAAGTGATTTTATGGAGAATAGAAAATAGTCTATTATTAACCATGGGACTAAAGTGACTCTTTGAATACCGCGAGTGGAGGTTGTTCCTAGGGGCTCCGCCCGAAGAAATTACAGGCACTTTAGTCGCACGGTAAATAAACTATTTTTTGCACTTTCGGGACTAAAATGATTTTGTTGCTAGGATACGTATTAAATTTACTTTTTCTCCTATGGGAAAAAAAATCTACTTTTTCTCCCATATGGGAGAAAAGTACTACTTTAGTACCTATTTGGAGGGACTAAAGTTGTAATTTTAGCCCCGAAAGTGCAAAAAATAAATTATTTGGATAGATAAAATCGCAACGGTTGTAAAAACAGTTTATATAAAAAGAGGAATGTGTATTCTGATTTGGTAGTGATAGAACAGATAAAGTGTACATTTAATTATGATAGAATAAGCTGTATAATAGATATAATATACGTACGAGGTGTGTTCAAAAAGTAAGGCGACTTTTCAAATTTCGCGGGCTACGTACAGTCGATTTTCACAGTTTCAACTATATAGCATTCTTTGTTTGTTTGTGAGAGGCATAAAGGTTAGAAGTGTTTTTGATGTGCTCGGCGATTTTCTGCTGGATGGATCAAAGAATTTGCTTCAAATTTTGCGTAAAAAATGGAATTAAGGGCTCCAAAACCCTCAAAATATTGACATTGGCATACGGTGAGTCCACTCTGAGTAAAAAATAATGTTTATAAGTGGTACAAGCTCTTTCAAGAAGGCCGAGTAGATGCCAATGACAATGATGCTAATTGTTCACTGTTTTCATAGATTACCGTTGCGTAGTGCATCAGAAGTTCTTACCACTAGAAGTTCTTACCACTACGGACAATAAGGAGTATTACCTTGAAGCTATGCGCCGTTTGCGAGAAGCGATACGAAAAAAACGTCCGGAATTGTGGAAAAACAATTCATGACTTTTGCATCTCAATAATGCACCTACTCACTCATTGTTGCTTGTGCGGGATTTTTTTTGCCAAAAACAGCACCACAATCATGCCTTAGCCACCATATTCACCGGATTTAGCCCCCTGCGACTTTATCCTGTTCCCAAAACTGATGAGACCCACGAAAGTACCGAGATTTGCATCGTTGGAAAATATTTCTACAAACGTGCGTTTCGACGGACGTTTCATTTTACTCTCGTGCCTCCGATCAAAACGATCAAGACTATAAAGACCCCACATATGCTTAAGCGAATTTGAAGAGGGCTGAAGCATGTTTATCTGATCTCCAAATATTTATAAAAGCAAAACCATATTTATTTATTCCGATGATAAATTTGTTAAATTTTTACACTGAAGTAGATCGTTGACTCATCTATCACTCGAGCATATTTGATTGTCAACAAACCGCAATATTAATAGTTGGAAGGCCTTAATAATTTGTATAAATATGACCATCAAATTCTACTAGAATTGTTGTTATATAGAATCATTAAAATGAATTTATTTGTGGTTTATTTTAGTGTAATTGCGTTCCATGTTTCAATTTATCATATGTTTTATGTTGTAACAGTTTTGGTTGGAGTCTATGATTAATAGGTTTGTGTTTGTTTCGCCATTTAAAGAAATAATATTTATTTGGATTTTCGAATGATAAGAGGACTAAGTAAGTTTTATGTAATCAACCCGAATTTTGAATAAATATTGATAAATTATTAATTTGGACCGGACTCAATCCGGATAGTCAAATATCCGTACCATTGGAAAAATCATTTAAAAAACACTAAAATTGTTTATACTAATCGACCCTGAAAGAGGGTTTCATAATGGTTGATATTACAACAAAAAACAACTTAAATGCGGTCTTTTTTTCCTCAAAGCGATTCGAATAGTCAGCGATCCAAATAATTAGAGATCTTCTATATATGTAAAATATTCTTTAGAAACGCTTTTCTTTGTTTTATCAATTTTCGAAAAACCAACATGAAGTTTTAATTTTTTGCAAACTTCTTACAGAGGGCTAGGAGATACCTTTCTATTCTTTTTAAATCGATATCAAAGCGGAAACTTTTATTATTTACGTATTTCAATATACTATTTATTGTTTAGGTCAACGTTTCGTTCACATTATTTTAACTTCACCATCTTATATAGTTTTTGAAAGTATATATTTTGTAGATCAGAAAATTAAATTTTTGAGGAATAATAATTATTTAGAATTTATAATAAACCGAAATGAATTAATTGTTCTTAATTTTTTTTAAAATTAAATTAAATATTATAGTGAAAATCAATATATTAAAAATTGAACGTCATTTAAAGGATATCGACTCTATAAATCTGTATCCTTTAATCGCGGTGTAGCAATCGATTTGTTTACATATTATTGAGAAACGTATTTTGCTGATATTTTTTATTTTATTTTATTTAAAAAAAGAGTTAATAATAGGATTGTGCACGGTGTAAAAAATTTAACAAAATGATTTAATTTATTAAAATTTAATTTTATTATAATAAATTGGCTGTCGGTATATATATATATATTTTTTTAAAGATGCCGCATTTTTTTTCTGTATTAAAAATCTTTTTATTAGGTGTTAATTATATATTGGATATTTTAAGAAAATAAAAAATATAAAACGGATGTTGTTATAAAAATGGTATTCAAAATCTTCTTGTATTCAAATATTTCTTCTCTTTTTAACGCGCCTTAGTATATAGTACTAAAGTTTATATTTAAAAAAAATGCACGCTTTTATTACTAGATAGCCCATTAAAAAGCTTTCCGAAAACTTTGAAGCTTAGGATGTTAAAATTAAACCACCACAGAAATTTTCAACAAAACGTGACGTAATTTACAATTTTTTAACTTTTTGCTTTTTAGCACGTTATCTATTAATATAAACGTGCATTTAAGGATGTTCATGTGCTAGATATAGTACATTCATAAAACTCCATAAAGCAGTTTATCATTTTTTGTCGTAAATTAAAATTAAATTTTTGAGAAAACATCAATACGTGATTAAATTTATAAAAATAAACGGTTCAAAATCTTATATATCATGTCATTTTATTCGCAAATCTCTTCGGAACAAGTGATTGTCTTCTTCGGTCACATTGTCAGAAAATTAAATGGCTGACTAAACCAACTCTTTCGAGCAACACACAAGGATAATGAAAAACTCAAATCAACAACAACATTGTGAGCTGTTTTTTATTACATAATATTATTAATGTTTTACTACGAAAACATTAAAACATAATTCGAATAGAATAGAAATTATGATGATTCATTTAAGAAGATGGGAAAACTACCAACTGAATAATTATTTAATTGGATATATTATTATAATAAATGTTATATTACCATCACTGTTTGAATGCTGATACAACAGTGTTGTGTTCCTACCTACTGCGTTGAATTCCCATGATTTGTGTGTATACAAATACAATGGTCAAAAATCCAAGATACATACAAATACGTATGTTATTTCACATATTGTATCAGGAGTGTAACATTTAGCAAATAAAGTAATTAATGTAACTAAAATTTAAACATTTTCAATTGGTAATCATTTTTCATTACAAAAGTTGTTTATTTTAAAAAAAAAAAGAGTTTTTTTTTACATTTTTGTTCTATCTCTTACGGTTTCGAAGATAGACTTTACTTTTTAGCTCTAAAACACACATACAAAATTTCAGTTCGTTATCTCTTTTCGTTTTTGAGTTATCGTGTCCACAGGCGGCTGGACATGCGGAAATGCATGAATTAGGCCAGTTTATGAACACCTATTGGAAATATTTATGTCTGCGATCAACATTTTCAATCGTTACAAAGTTGGGACTAAACTTAATATACCCTTGTATATTTAGATATACAAGGTATAATAATGTAATGGTAGATGGAATTAATTAGATTTAAAATAAAAAATGTTTAAGACTAACTTTTGACCTGAAATTTAACCAGTTTATAGATACTAGCCCTGAAACCAACATATGTTTCATTGTGATATCTTTCGGTTTCTATATATATCGTTTTCGAAAATTTTATGCTTTTATTTAGTTATGGGTAATGGTCAATAACAGCGGCTTTTATGCTGCAACCGTAGTATAACGATTTTATACATTCATTTGCTCTGGTATTTAATCATAGATGTCATCTTGGATTCCATGTAAAATCATGTACTCTAGTTGTCCATGATAGATGACAGTTGATTCATTATTTGCAGCAAATATATTTATTTAATTTTCAGGCAACTGAAATTTTTATTTGTAATTTAAATCATGTTTTGACAAGTTTATTTATTTCCTTTTTTTTATATCCACGATATAGAAAGAACAACTATTGCCGCAGCATACTTAAATGAGCATACCTATTAGTTTATATATCTTGGTTCAAAACAGACAACAACAAATTACTAATGTAATTTGATATGATACACTAATTAATTCAAATGCAATTATAAAATCATTTTTCAAATGAATTAATTAATTTTTTTTAAATTCTATATAAATTTATATATATTTGAGCGTTAGTGTAGTAGCGAGCGTTGAGAGGCACGCGTGATAATTTTAATGTATGATGATTTTATTATTTCATAGAATTTAATTAATATTTTTTTATATATAAAATAGATCAATTAATTATGATAATATGTAAATTACGTTTGGTTATTTTTATACACAATAATAAAGTTATTAAGTACGTTTTATGTAGTACTACTAACTAACTTACAAGTTGTTAAGGACGTTCCGTTATTTTATTATAGAACAAATACATATACACACATACGCAACACATACAAAATAATGTTACTTTGAAAAATAACAAAATTTTTAACTTTTATGATTCGAAAACAAAACGGTAAAATGCGATTTTTAAAAAAAATTTAAAAAATAAATATTTATCTTTACTCTTCTAGTTTTTTTTAAATTCTGTCGAGTATTTTTTTAATACAAAATATAATAGTTGGGCAGGCATGAAGTTTTACATGCTTCTAATGAGAGAGAGTGAGAGAGAATGATAACTTTGCTATTAATTATCTCGTGTTCTAAACGGTCAAAAATTCTGAAACTTCGGGATTTATTAGAAAACGTTATTTTTAGCCTGTGAAAAAAAATTAGCAAAATCTGTCGAAAAGTATGTTAATGCTTAGTGAATATGAGCTTACTAATAATATTTATTTATTTTTATTTATTTTTTTCTTACTATTAATATGATACTTGCCTTAAAATTAAATATGTATACCCCTTCGAAAAATCATGTTAATTAGGTGCAATCGGTGAATTGACTAGCAGAACAAATGAAAATATATAATCTCAGCTGCCATCTGTCATTAAATATCAGAACAAATTCTTGTGTACGTAATCGTTATGCTACCATTCATGGCGCTATTATTAAACCAAAAAAAAACGTAAAACTTTTGGGAACCGTTTAAAATAAATATTTTATTTACTAGCTGTGTAAATTTTATGTCACAAGAAAGAGGATTATATAATCTCTTGAAAATGTGGTTCTTGTTCTTTATCTACAGGTTAATTATAGTGAAAATAATAAATAATATTAGTATAAATTATGATTGTAAGTTAAATAACCTTGCTTGTCTATCTATCAGATCAAATATTAAAAATATTAAAAAAATTAATAAATTGTTTAACCACAAATTGTTGTTGTAAAATTGTAACATACAAATAAAATATTATATGTTTAAATTAAATAATTACCATATTACAATTGTATATTGTAAACATGTGACTCTGCTTTTTGTTCTTATATTAGAGATATTTGCTGTCATGTTATACAACTCAAGCATTTAAGCGCCAATTTAATAATAAAAAAATAAGTTCTTTTTTTGTTTAAATAATTTCAAAATATTATTTTTTGTACACAAAAGATATAATTTTGATTATATCTTTTATATGTTGGTAGTTACCTGGTAACTCACTGACTCATGTATTCATTGTTAGATATTAAGGCGAAATAAAAGTTTAGTTGAAATCCTAAAATGAGGAAAGTAAAAAATGAAGATATCTTAGAGAAATTTTGCAAAATAGATTAACATAATTGCTAAAATATGCACACAAATTTTCAAATGGAAAAGAATTCCCATTTGTTTCCATTGTAACGCAAGAAATTATATTTAAGTATATTTGTCCACCCAGCTGATTGACCCCAAGAGTTCTCTATGCATGTACTCTATATTATGCATGTACTCTAGAAGTACATGCATAATATTTATTAATGTACTGGTCTAACGCCCTTAAGAGGTGATTGTATTTAGTATCGATACTAAACATGCGTACATTATTGCAAATATTCATAATCATTTTTCACGCATTTTTTATGAATTTGACTCTAACATTTTCGTGTACAGTTTTCTATGAGTATACGTGTAAAATTATAGAAAATATTTTGTCGACTAATATCTATGGTTTTATTGAATTAATTTGAAGGAATAATTTCTTGTACAAATTAGGTATTTTGTTTATGATATAAGCTTAATCCTGTAATGTCTTGTAGAACCTGGCATTCTAATAACGTTTTGTTTATTTCTTTACAGGTAAAACATACATTTAACGTTGACTTTGAGGAACATCATCAGTCATGGGAATCATCATTCAATTACAATACTTGGCTACCAAACATCAATAAAAGTTTAGGTGAAAATCCACCTCAATCACATTTGGAAAATATTAAGGTGAGTTTTAATCTAAATCAATTAATCAGATAGTTAATTTTTCTTTGAAGAAATCAGTATATTAGGTGCCTGTAAATTTCCAAAAATACTCTTAATCCATGCCCACTGAAAAATCTATCGTTTACAACATAAGCGAAAGAAAAATTAAAACTTCCAACAATGTCTTATTTTTTTAAATAAACAAGTTTATTTGAAATGTCGATTGCAGAAGCACAGATACAGTACACCTTGGTGTACAAAACACATGTCTGTATACAACTATGAATGTGTACTCGTAAAAGCAATAGTACAAGCACTGATAAAGAATTCAATTTATACAGGATATTTAAACAATTAACTTAGTTGTTACATGTCTTGTCGTGATAAGTAAATAACAGTATTATATTATTTTGTTAAGTTAATTATTAAAAATAAAAGCCACAATATATTTTGTATAAGTGATAAAAAAAAATATTGTCTTGGAGCGGTGTATTATTACTTCGTTATCACCCAATTCAATAATTATTATTGGTCTTTACAAAAAATAAAAATCCAATGGTTGATCCATACCAATGTTATGAATCACACAGCAAGTACCTCTATATATTTTAACTTATAACTAAAATAGACCAGTCGTTGAAGGGAACGAAATATGAACTAAAAATGGTATTAAAGTAATTCTAAAAACGGTATTCTCATCGAAATAATACGGAGAGATAATCATGTGTCGTAATCAGTTCTTGTGCGATAACCAGTTCTGTGATATGTGCTCTCCATAAGATAATTTTTAAGACAATGGGAAATACTATCAACTCCATAAGGAGTACCGAATTTACTTGAAATGTTTCGAATAGAAGTTGTTATTATTTTTATAATGAATAACTTTTATTGGAAACATTTTTCTGAAAACCACATATATTCCCTGAGCCTTATACTGTAAGTGAAGGATATTAGCTACGCTTCTTTCGTTATTTAGAAAAATATATTATCATTTGTACATTTAGAGTCTAGTATTTAGATTGCAACGTAACCATCATCAGTAGCTAGATCCTAGTATGATACATTTAAAAAAATTAAAGTAAACTTAAAACAACCACATGAAAAAAATAAGCAGAAAAACAATTTTTTAAATACATGTCCATTTTTAATGTGTTATACGAGAATATAGCTTCTGACGATAATTACATTGCCATCCAAATACTGGAATCTATATAAAAGTATCATAGAAATTATTTTGAAATAAATTCCTTTTTATTTTACCCCTTTCGACTGGTCTAAAACTCAAACTTGAATATCGAAACTTATTATTTTATCACACGAGCGAGGTTGTTGGTTGAGAAAGGAACGTTTTTTTTAGCGCGCTATTGGTAATATAATGATGACAACACTACTAGACATCTTGTTTTGGGTGGTCTGTTTTGAGTTACAAAAAAAAAAAAACAACATATATAACAAAACAGTGATTTGTAAAACACTTTTTCTCTTATGTTTTACATACTATAAAAATTAGTAATAAAAATTTTTATAACCAGTTGGCGTTTTAACAACAACAAAAAAAGTTTTGTAGTGTCATTAATTTCTTTCCACTTTATATCTTAATTTAATGGTTAATTTAAATTAGGTTATAATTTTGAAAAATATTTCTATATTGTAAATTGTTGATATATCACCCTCACACTACTACTACTACTACATATATCCATACATACAGTCTATAACATAGACCATCCACATCATTATCCATTTTAATCTCAATTGAGATATTTGTTGGAGTTCCTAACGAGAAACTGCAGAAAACCTGTAAAAGCATAGCCAATTATTTCGTTCTCGTCCATTCGTCGACCGTTTATTCAATAAACCGTCCGTCTAATTATAACGCCTTCGTCGGGATTCGACGAAGAATCCACTTGTTTCCTTGTTTAATCTAAATTAATGATTTTTTTTTGTTACAGCTTGACGAAACACTCCAAGTAATTTATAATTATTTACAAGTATTCGCTGTGGCATTGGAACAATTGGTCTATGATATGCAAATGGAAAAAGAACGATTCCATGGACATTTCGCAAAAGCATTTGAGAATGTTAACGCGATCCTATGTGAATATCAACTTATAATGATAGAACGTGGTGTTCAACAACGTCCAGATGTGACACGTGAAATCATGACAGATGAAATACGTAAAATTTCATCAGCCACTGGACGTAATTTACGTGATTGGGTCATCTTTCGGGATTATATGAATACTCTGGAATATGCTGTTGCTGTACTCGATTATTTAAATAAAATGGAGGGTAACTGAATCGTGTGAATTGTGTCATCTCATTGTTGTACTTTGTGTTATTGGGAGGTCCTTGGATCTCTCTTGGACAGTCGTTATATAGTGCCGTTAAAGATTATCCTGCCTAATTTTTGTGTCTCAATTAATTTAAAAAAATGCTTTATTTGTTTTTATTACCGTATCGTACCCTGTTACATTACCTTAGCCCCCCCTCCCTCTCCAGCCCTAACGTTGCTGCTATTTTAATTTTTTGAAACTTTTATTTATATACTTAAAGTAAATTTTTATACACAAATTCCCTCCATTTACTTGAATCATAAAAATCTTATATGAACTATCCCCCCGCTGTCACCCTAGATATTTATATTTAAAAATAATATTATATATATATTAATTGTTAGCATATTTTAAAGTAAAGAAAAAAAAACTTGAGAAAGCACATAGAGAAACGTTAAAACGAAACTGATTTAATCATTTTTTTTAATAATTTGTGTATTTAATTTATTTAAAAGAAAAAAAAAGGTAAAAAAATTCAAAAAAAAACTATTTTATTGTAAATATATTAATTATACAACCTTCTGTAAAAAAAACTTATTGTTCTAGATTTAAAAGAAAAACGTACAAGCTCCCTGCCCTTTAGGTTAGAAAAACTACCCCCCCCCTAAATTATTTATTTATTTTGTTTGTTTGTTTTAAAAAAATTAAAATATGTGTTTGAAAACAATATTTCCTTGAATAATGAATTTTATTATTTGTAACTATTACTTTTTAATTATAATTTATTTAAAAACACTGAAGATGTCTCTGTAGAAAAAAAAGAAACTCCTCTCCCTGTTTGAATTTTATTTTAAATTGTAAACTTCTCTGCGCATGATCTAAATGAATTTATGAAAATGGGAGGGAAATTTAATTTTTTGCTTGCCTGTGATATTACATTCTATATAATATTAATATATATATATATATATATATATATATATATATATATATATATATATGTATATATATGTATGTATTTATTTTTTATTGTTAAAATAAAAAACAGAAAATATCCAGTTTTTTTTGAAGGAAGAGGGTGCTGCAACCATGTTCCTTATTTTTTAATTATTATTATTTTTTTTAAATAATACAATGAACCATTACAGTATTAAACATTTTTTGTTTTTTGAGAAAATTTGTGAAAATAATAATAATAGAGCTTTTAAGTCATAATGGAACACACATACATACTCACACACACACACACGCAGTTTTGTAAAATATGTGGTTATATATTTTTTTATTAGTGAAAAAATGAAACAAAAAACAAAAAAATATTAATGTTTGTGTGCTATTATCGTATCCTGTTATATCATTGTCTTTGTTTATTAAAAAAAAAAATATTGTATTTATTTAAAAATATTATTAATGAATTATTATACAAGACTTGGGTTTTAGTTTAAACCAAAGATCTAAATTAATATAAAATGTTTTGTTTTTATTCATTGTTCCTTGAAATTTACATTTAGTTCCTATTTTATCCTTCCAATATTTCAGTATAAGAAAATCTCTATGATAAAAAAATGGTAAGTACTAAGGTAAGTGTATGAATTACTTGATTTTTTGCCCGATACAGAAGTAGATTCCTTATTACAAAATTGTAAAGTCTTTTTCCCAAAAGCCGTATAAATAAAGGCACAAATTGACTATATAACTTTTAAAAAAGGGCGTTACTTCCGTGGCCATAGTACAAGTTATATTAAGCATTGTCCTGACTTTGTAACAGTTAAAAATATTGATCGCAAAACCAAATTTTTGGTATAGGCATTCATAAAATTACCTAATTAGTACCTTTACGTATATCCGTCCATCTGCCTGTCTGTCCGTAAATACGATAACTCGGAAACGAAAAATTATTAAAGAAATTTTGTGTGTATTGTAGAGCTAAAATATAAGATAAAGTTCGTGAATGAGCAAAATCGGACCGTAGATCCTTTTGCCAGAAGTAAAAATATCTATATCTAAAACCGTAACACACAACAAAAACCTTGTTTTTATTATTAAATAAATAACTTCTGTTTGAAAGTATTTTTCATAAACTGAATATTTTTACCACAATTTCAGCTCAGACACTAATTCTCGAAAAAAAATGCAGCTCCTTTCCACACCACTTTGTATTGTTATATATTTTCACGTGCGTAAAAAGTAAAATAATTAGCTCACGCACTCGCTATAAACAGTTAGTTATTATTTTCACACGTTAGTACGACATTTTTGCAGTTAAAATTTTGATTATTCACCCTTTTTGTTCATTTCTACGCTGTTTAAGAAACATATCTTCCAAATTTCATATTTCTAACTGCAATAGCTTTGGCTTGGCGATGAGTGTAGACTAGTTCTTCCGCACTGAAATTGTGTCTAAAATATTGCTTATATGAAAACATGTTTCATACAAAAGATGTTTGTTTTGTTAGATAAACAATTTTTGCATTGAAAGATTTTCTCTATCGCAACGTTTAAAAGTTAAGTTTCAGCGTCGAAATGCAAACATTTTAAATTTATATTTCTCGAGGATAGTTCAGCTTTCTACTAGTTATTTGTTTGTTCGAGAATCACCAAAAACTATTGGTCCGATTTGATTTGATTTTTTAAGAGCTTATGATTAAACTTAAATACTAGTTAAAAACCGTTACGAGAGATAGAATTCGAAAATATTCGCTGGATAGATTAATTTGGTGGAAGTGTCGATAAACATTAGAAGTAGTGAAAGGGGGTCGGAACGATAAATATTTGAAGTAGTGGAAGCGGTAGAAAATGACATTAAGGTTTTAAGTCTCCGACTCTCAGGAGATATAACAATAAAACGCGTGTGAAGGCGCGGGTATAAGCTAGTAATTAATATTTGGATATGAAACTTATATAATTTAAATTTTGCGATTTATCAACAAATTTTTTCTTTTTAAATTGGTCATGTTTCGAAGATTAATCCATTTTCAAAACTGTGAAGTTAGATGGATGATAGTAACGGCTGCCTTCCCAAGCATAGCCGGTTACTTCGTTCTTGTCCATACTTCGATAGTTTAGTCAATTAACCAACCCTTTTTTTTTCTTAATAATTGACAAACTGCCGATGTCGGGATTCGAACCCATAACCTCCCTGTTCCAAGTAGACATAACGCCTTAGACCGCCACCACTTGGACCACTTGGACGGTAAACTGTGAAGTTACTAATTCTTGCATCCAAATATTTACAAAACTTTTATTTACACCTGAAAATGGACCACAAGGTCGATCGACGTGCAATACATTTTTATAAACCACAAGATGTATCTATCTATTTGTCTATCTACACCTGAAAACAATATTAAGAGTGACGACAACAACAACAAAAATGTATTAAATTTAATAATTTTTAATAAATTAAAAATGACAATAAAAATAATATTTAGTAATGAAATATATGAGTTGTAATATCCGGTCATTTTTTTAACGCTACATACAGTTACTTTAATGGTTTGTCAATACCTACATATTATATATATATATATATATATATATATATATATATATATATATATATATATATTTTAAAACAATTGGATTATTAGAGAATATAATATATTTATTTATTATTAGTTTTTATTTAGTGTGTTGATGAGTCACTCAACTCATCAGTTATGTTAAATCAATGGTTACGTTGTCTGATATAATATTGATTGAGATACAGGGTTATACAATGTAATATAAAAATATAATTAATTTAGAAAAAAGAAAATGTTTAAAATCAATGCCTATTTTTCAGGGATTCAAACCGTTTTGGAAAATTAAACAGTTTCGGTTTTTTAAATTCTAAAATAAAACGGTTTCAGTTTCGGTTAGTAAAAAATAGACGAATACGGTTTCGGTTACGGTTATTTATTTATAACTAATAGTAAATATTATAAAATAAAGCCATTCCTAGTTCAAACTATAATCTGCACAACAACAAAAATGTCGTACGTAAAAATGTCGTATATGTTTTTGTTGATATGCGGGTAAAATTATAAATAGAACCTTATAATTTACTAAAAAACAATTAGAACACATGACAAGATAGATAGATTGTAGCGCTGCCCTAGACGAGCTACACTTCGACCATAAGGTCCATTGTGATGCCTAACGATGTGAGGATGTGAGGATATGAGTGGAGTGGAAGGAATTTTTGTGTGTAGGCTAGGAACTGGTAAGATGTGCGGCTGCAGACGACTCTGATAGGAAATATGCCGATATTAATTTGAAGTTCGTGAAGAAAACTGCAGAAAATCTTCACAAGCATAACCGGTGACTGCGTTCTTGTCCATATGCCGACATTTTAGTCAATTAACCGTCCCTTTTTATTATTTTTTAAATAATTGACAAACTGCTGATGTCGGGATTCAAACCCATAACCTCCCAGTTCCAAGTAGACATAACGCCTTAAACCGCTCGGCCACTTGAACGGTCTACACAAGACAAACTTTCATAAGTTTTATAATTTAAAAAAAAAGCAATTTATTTCGATAAAGATTATTAAATTAATCAAAGAGAACTCTAGGTTTTTTGAAATTACATTTCAAATTTAGCTCCAATTCCTAGAACATTTGTTTGTATTTGTAGTCATCATCAGTAAGAATGAGCTAATCGTAACTATCACTGGGATATGGATTCAGACATATGTTGCATGTTGCTAATTTGGTGCGTGTCTCACAATGATGTTAAAAAAGTTTTGTATTTTATATGATTTGACTGAGGATATGATCTGACCTGAAGGATTACTTGAGTAGACTGACCAATTAACGGATTAATGTGTGAAGAACCCTACCCATTTATTGACCGTATCTTTTTGTGACTATGCGGCGTTGTTATTGTCACTAAAGTGTGGGTGTAGATCGAAGCTACATTGATACTCAAGTATTAAATTTGAAAATGTTTTAATTTTATTAAATCTGAAATTGAAATTGTCTAAATTCATTATCTGTTTTCCCAATTTGTGTATGTAGATACTTTCGTATGCAGCTAATACTGTGAGGTTTTGTACCGATTTCTGTAGTTTTAAATTCGATTTGTCAATTTTGTGGTTGTTCTCAATAACGTGCGCAGCTATGATTCTTTAATTTATGTTGATTCAAGTTCCAATTTGGCGACGACTTTGACCAACATAAATTTTCGAACAGTTTTGACAACAGACACCAAATAGGCCCGAGGTTTTTATTACTAATTTTATCCTTAGGGTTGCCCAGTAACTGTTTAATTTTATTTTTACTAACAACAGCTTTTTTTAGGTTGTGGTCCCTTAATTCTCTAGTGCTTTTATTTGTGCATGGGTGGACGTATGTTAGTTTGCACCATTTATTTTGTTCAACGTTGCCAGTCTCTGGTGATCGTATGGTGGAATTGTTTTGTAAAATTTTAAATTTCGTTCTGCGGCCAAATTATTTATTATGTTAGAGTCGAAGCAATTAAAGATTGCAACTTGTTTAATGTGGTTTATTTCTTTAAAATAATATTTCTGTCCAAGATTCCATATTGAGTTCTTCTAGATTGAACCAAATGGTTTATTAGAATTGCATATATTTGCAAATTTTCAAATCGATTCGGCAATTACTACAAAGCTGAATATGTGATATTAATATTAAGTATATTACTGGAATAAGTATATTCCAGCATACCACCACTTTTCGACAGATTTTACTCATTTTTTTTCACAGGCTAAAAATAAATTTCTAATAAATCCCGAAGTTTCATAATTTTTGACTGTTTAGAACGCGAGATAATTAATATCAAAGTTATCATTCTCTCTCACTCTCTCTCATTAGAAGTATGTAAAACTTCATGCCCACCCAACTATTATCTGTTGTATTAAAAAAAATACTCGACAGAATTTAAAAAAAACACTAGGGGGGTAAAGATAAATATTTATTATATAAATTTAAAAAAAATTTTTGTGTTACCGTTTTGTTTTCGAAATATAAAAGTTTAAAATTATTTTATTTTTCAAAATAACATTATTTTCTATATATGAACAGTAAATTTGTCTATGAGTTGTATATGTGTGTTTATGAATTTGTTCTATAATAAAATCAAACCGGTTTTTTGTCAAGATTATGTAACACAGTGCTGGAGCGTCCTGAATGGAGAATTTCGACAGTATCATGAAATTAACTACATGACGTCAGGCAGACTTTCCATGATATAAAATTTGTTGTAACACAGTGGAAGTGTCGGGGAAAGTTTCCTAATGCGTATTGATCACCTAAATCGTACCGGCTTTTTTTTGGTAACCAATTAATTTTTCCGACTTCTAGTGGTAAAAATAGCGCTTATGTAGTCGGTAATGTAGCACACAAATTGTGTTATCCCGATTAATTTCTCGCCTAAGTAAATTTCTAAGTAAATTTGATGTAAATTATAACCTATTATTTTAAGACAAATTCAATTAAATACGTTATAATTAATACATCTTGTGTTTTCTTTGAACTATATTTCATATACCATCTTTATTAAGTTTATAAGTTTATAATATAATTTATAAAATTTTGGTCTTGCGATTTTGCAAGACCAAGACCAAGATCATACATACACTAGCAAGGCCAAGACCAAGACCGAATGAACAAGAACAAGACCTACACCAAGACCGAGAATGCAAGACTAAACTAAAAATTATAACTTCCGTTGTAAATAGGATATAAGAGAATATTTGTCGTAAATATTCAATAAATGTTTTATTGGTAAACTTTACCATTGTCTGAATAAAAGGATCTACAAGAATATTCTTGAAGTAACTATTCTTTTCTGACGTTTGGTAAACACATGGTTGATGTAGACCTAAGCTAATTTTTTTTATAGTTTTACTATAAAAACCAATAGAATACGGTAACATTTTTTGATTATTGTAAAATAAAGCTTAATTAATTATAGATATTTATTGTTGATCATTTATAATTTATACCTATAAAAATCCTTGAATAATTTCCAAAACGACATAAGTAGTAAGTAATTATGTCGTTTAACAGACTAAATGAGCAGGACCAAGACCAAGACTGAATACGCAAGACCAAGGCCAAGACTACAAGTATTTGAGCAAGACCAAGGCCAAGCCCGGACAAGCAAGACCGAAACCGTTACCAAGACTGTCTTGGTCTTGCTCATCACTCATACTTGATGACCAATCCAAAAATATCCAAAACCATTTTTGACATCCACTGTTTTGTGGGATTACAATATAGTTTATGAATTTTTTAAATATGTGAAAGCAAATTTTCCTTATTAATATTAATTAAATTTTCCTTGTTCGATTCATCATTTTGGTGGCATGTGGTATTTATTTATAGTTGGAATGTGGGAAAAAGTTAACAAAAATATTGTTAAAAACCAACGGTATTTTGGAAAAGGTGTAAAGAATTTATAATTTCATAAAAAAATGTTACCAACCAAATTAGTCTGAGATACGGGTATAAATTCAGGCTATAAATAGCATCCATTGCAACAGACCAGTAAAATTGTTTCAATCAATAATATACTACTAATATTATTAACCCGACTTCAAAAAGGAGGATGGTTCTCAATTCGTCTGGGCGGTGTCAGCATAGAGAAATTCACTTAACTTTTGGACACCGTCTCCAAAAATAACAATAATTGTACATATATATTTAAAAATTTTTGCTTAGGTGAACTAAAATTTGCACAAGAATATGCAATTATTTTTTTACTTTTTAGTGCATTTTTTGTTATAGAATATTTGATTTTTGAAGTCGGGTTTCCATTTTGTCAAAATTGGTTTTATTATTTTCTCTACTTACTGTCTATGCCAGCAGAAATACTCATATAACTTGCATATCCCATGTGTGTGCAATGCATATTGCATATATACAATAACAACATTAGTATGGTTGGAAAGTTAATTATTACAATCATATCATGAAAAATCATACACTCCGGGCCATATATAGTGTTTACACTCTCTATATATAGTGTACTATCATATGGTGCCTTTGTTACACTTAAACTGCATTACAATCAGTATTGTATAACATATAACTATTATACTTATCACTCTCTAACTACAATCATTTATATATAGTTGCATCTTACTCGTGCATGTATACATCGTCGTTATTGTCCGTCGTCCGTCGTGTGAGTGTGTCTACATGTATATGTAACAAAGACACCATATAGTCACTGCATATAGACAGCGATAGATAGATACACTATACATTGTTTCTAGATTGGGTGTATTTTAAAATACAATCGGTATATTTGTACATAACTTTAGTTAGTAAACTTTAGTTAGTTAATTCATTATGGTTATCCTGACATGAGATTTAGTTTTTAGTGGTAATATAGAGGCGTATGGTGAAGTACTACCTTTTGAAAATATTACCAACTGTATCCAATGCAATTTCAAAGTAAAAATTTATCAACTTTGAATACACACAATTATAATTATAACATCACAACATGTTAAAATATCATTAACTACTTTTATAATTTCCATTAAGCTAACAGAGCAACCTGAGCAGAACACAATTATAATTGTCTCATAATTAGACGCTAATTAAATGCTGTTTGTTGTATTGTGTTACCGCATGCTCTACTAGCTTAATGTTAAGCTAGCAGAGCAATATTTAAAAAATCAATTAATTATATTGTATTTAATATCAAATTATTAAGCTAATAAATGCTAATTAAATGCTCTGATTAAAAATTAAATGCCGGGTATTTTAGCAATTAACTCAGTTATTTTCACTGGTTTTATTAATAATTTAATTGATTTTTAGCGAATTTCCTCCAAAGGAAATGCAGCTATTGTTTTTGCACCAATGTTGGACTTTCTTAAAAATTTCTTCACATATCCATCGATCCTACCTATTAGATGTTAAAAATCACTATCGCTAAAATTTGTATATATGTATATATTTATATATATATATATATATATACATATATATATATAACATATGTACTTTTATAAAATGTCTGTGGACTCTCTAGCGGTCACAGTTTTATTCCGATTGGCATGAAATTAGATATTTAAGTCGTTTTTGGTATTCTACAGGTCAAGTTCGTTAATGGGGAAAAAACGGATGAGGGGAAAGGGGGTTTATAGGGAGGGGAAAACACAAAATTTGACTATATCCGTTAATATTTGAAAAATCGAAAAATTTATCACGAGTTAAGTTGTAGGTGCTAAGTTTTACTGTAATTTTGTTTCTTATTATTTTTCTGATACACTAATATTTACACAAATATTTACAATTAAAGATTGTTTAAAATGACTGTGGGCTCTCTAGTGGTCACAGTTTTAATCCGATTAGAATGCAATTTGGTACTTGAGGCGCTTTTGGTATTCTATAGGTCAAGTTCGTTAATGGGTAAAATCGGACGAGGGGAAAGGGGGGATTAGAGGGAGGGGGAAACACAAAATTTGACTATCTCCCTTAATATTTGAAAAATCGAAAAATTTATCAGCAGTTAAGTTGTAGGTACTAAGTTTTACTGTAATTTTGTATCTTATCATTTTTCTGTTACTAATATTTACAGAAATATTCACAATTAAAGATTGAAAGTTAAAATTCTAAATATCTCTGTTCACATTAGAGTTTGAGATAAATGGTCAGGTAATGAATTGTAGCAAGTTTGATTTTCTACAACTTTACTCTTTATAAATTTTTCGATTATTCTAATATTAAGAGAGATATATAATGTTTTGTGTTTGTTTGATACGAATACATAAAATATATTGTAAAAAAATTTGATTGTCGTTTCCATAGTAACTATAAACTATAATCGTTATACCGTTTATTTTTGGCTATTAATAAATTTAAATTTTGCAAATACTAAAGTCATATCAGATATTATATTTCATTTTGATCACACTAAAATTATGACCGCTAGAGAGTGATTTATGTATTCCAAGGAAACTCGCTAAGTTGATGCAGCTCCTACGTAACGAGTTTTTTTTTCAATCATTTTTGGCCTACGTCCGTTGAATAATATCAAATGTACAATACTCTTTATTTCATTTCATTTTTTAAACAAATATAAATCAAATACAAAAAAAAGTTTGAAAATAACAAACGATAATGATGACGACTGTGACAATCACACAAAAAAATAAAAAACAAACAAACGTTAAGAAGCATTAATATATCAAAAACAAAACAAAACAAAAAACAAGTTATTTTTTTGGGGGCATGTATTATTATTATTATTATTACTATATTATTGTTATACACTCTAATCGTCATAATAAAGAGAGAAATACCTACAGTCCTACACCATACGAAAACACTAAAATAAAATAAACTTTAGACACACAAATGTAGCCTAGGTATATGATGATAGTTTCATAGAAAATGTCGCTGGGTTCGTGAGAACCGAACATCACATTCGCAGAATATAATAAGAGGTAAAAAAAATAATATTATACAAATGATTCTTGTTGTATTTATTATATATTTTATATGTATGTAGTTATATATGTATGTATGTATGCATACCTGTAATATAAACATACATATACATAGAGGTAAGTTTAAACACCAACCAACATGTTAGCACTCTTGATGATTCTATGTTCGGTTGAAGACTGACGACTGTTGATGAAGATATCCACCTTAGAAACAAACCATCAACATTGGAAATTGTGCTTTAGTCAAAGTACGAAAAATGTAGAAAAACTTTATATACAGATCGTTTTCAACAGCTTGTCTAATAGGGAATCAATGTTAAATACATAAATGACAAATACTAACCATATATTATACACATACTTACATTTTACTTGTGGAATCATGTTTGTTTGATGTCATTAAAGAGTGGGGATTTATTGCTGCACACTCAATTGATAATATTATTATTCATAACGTATGTGAATGCATAAGAAATATTTGGTTGTTTTTTATTTAATGGTATAATCGTATTCCAACAATGGGTTATTACACAACAATAGAAAAAGTGCAAATTATGAAATGGTACTTTGGGGGACACTCGGCAAAGGAATGTGTCAATTTATTTATTGTGGAATTTGAGGATAGACAATCGCCAAGCATTCGAACAGTTACTCATATGATTAGCTGTTTTGAAAAATGGGGTTGTATATCTGGTTACAAAGACTGCCACAAAGATAACGATGATGAAGCTCCACAGAAAAAAGAAGAGAGAGATATAGCAGTTTGTAGTTTATTATTTATTGACGATAAAAAATCGACAAGAGAAGTTGGTGAAGAATTGGGCCTAAGCAACTCTACAGTTGCAAACATTTGGAAGCGGAACAATTTTAAATGTTTTAAATATGGAAAAACCCAAGAGATATTGGCTGAGGACCCTGATCGCAGGATGGAGTTTTGTGAAGCTGTGATGGAAAAGGCGAATCAAGAAGATAATTTCATCAGAAATATTTTATTTACTGATGAATCATCTTTTCCATTACATGGAAAACATAATCCATCTGTCATGCGATATTGGTCTCAGACAAATCAGCATCGATATGTCACTACTCGAACTAAGTTTCCACAGAGTCTGAATGTCTGGACTGGAATATTGGGTGACCATATTAGAGGACCATTCTTCATAGACGGATCTTTAGATTATCAAAAATATTTGAGTTTGTTACGAAATAATATATTGCCAACTGTTAGAGCTCTTTCTAATTTAGACCTGGAATCTGTATGGTTCCAACAAGATGGTTGCCCTGCACACAATTCCAGGATAGTTAGGCTGTTCCTGGAACTAAATTTCCAGGAACGTCTTATGAGTGGTTTTGGAAACTTCAAGTGGCCAGCCAGATCGCCAGATCTATCTCCTAACGACTTTTTTTTGTGCGGTTTTCTCAAAACATAGATCTATTCGCGGAATAGGCCTGGAAATTTGCAACAATTAAGGCAAAGAATTATTGACAACTGTGCGAATATTTCTCCTCAAGTGCTAGAAAATACCCGGCTAGATTTCTACAATCGACTCGGATATTGTTTAGCAAATAATGGAGGAATATTCGAACCGTTGGTTTAATTTTTTTTTTGTCAGAATTCTATATTTTTTTTTTGGGGATTATTTTTCTTTTAATTTGTGTGGATTGTTGTTTTATGTTATACCGTTAATAGAATTCTATCATTATTTTCAAACATTCCACATACAAATAATAAGGGATACTCAAAAAATAGTTTTCAATTGTTTGAAGTAATGGGTAAACTTAAGAAGACAATAATGAATATATTTAACGCACTCTAATTAGATGTTTATGTAGTACTGACGACTTTAGACAGCAGTGAGCAGTCAGCCAACATTATGTACACAACACATCCCACACACCACCGAGTACCCCCACTATTTTTATATCTTTATGCATTGTGTATAGTTATTATAGTAAATAATATTTAATATTGATTTCCTATAGGAAAAGCTGTCCAAAAACACGGTATACATTCTCAGTTAGTTGTTCCGTAGTAGTTGTAGCGGAGGAGAGGTCGAAGCCTGGAGAATAGACCTTTCAAGACGTTTTTTATCGACCCGTAAAGGCCAAGAAATTTGTATTCAGACTAGGAATTTGTAGGTTGTGCGACTACAGTCGACTTTAATAGGAACTATGCCGATATTCATCTGGAGTGTGTGAAAGGAAACTTCAGAAAACCTTCACAAGCATAGCCGGTTGCGTTCTTGTCTGTATGTTGACAGTTTAGTCAATTAACGACCCACTTATTTAAAAAAAAATTAATTTAATTGACAAATTGTCAGTGTTGAGAATCGAACCAGCAACCTCCCAGTTCCGAGTAGTGCGCCGTTAACAACTGGACCACACGGACTCGTTGAAGAGGTCTTTCACTACCTTACTGAGTTAATTTCATTAATACTCGGTATATACTGAATTTATGAAAAACAGTTTCTTACAAAAGTTAATTATTTTTAAAAGAGATGTAGTATATAAAAAAAAAGTAGTATATCGAGCTTTTCCTGGATACTATGAGATTCAGTATCCAGCACCAGGTTGAAGACAAAAATATTTTTGTAAAATGGGATCAACTCGTTTACCGAATACCTTGGTTGAAGTACTATCAAATATAAGGAATGTTAGTGATTTTCATAACAAAAACTCAGCATTGCTACCAAATTTTCATAAGATGTAACTTAAGTTAATCATTCATTATAGATAGATAGATTATAGAGGCTGCCCTGGACGGACTACACTTCAATCATAAGATCCATTGTGATGCCTAAGGATGTGAGGATGTGAGTGAAGTGGAAGGAATTTGTGAGTAGACTAGAAATTGGTAGGATATACGGCTGCAGCCGACTATGATAGGAGCTATGCCGATATTCACCTGGAGTTCGTGAAGGGAACTGCAGAAAAACTTTTCAAGCATAGCCGGTTACTTCGTTCTTGCCCATACGCCGACAGCTTAGTCAATTAACGACCACTTTTCTTAATAATTGATAAATTGCCGATGTCGGGATTCGAACCCATAACCTCCCAGTTTCCAAGTATGCATACTGCGCAGACATAACGCCTTAGACCGCTCGGATACTTGGACTGGTATAAGTATATATACTCAGTAACATGATATTTCAACCTGGTCATGCAAATTTTCATGATGATGGCTATTAGAAAGAGTTTTTGATGCATTTATCAATATTGAATTAGAGACATGCACGATTGACATTGTGTATTGAATTTCATAATCGCTATTTTGAAAATTTTGGCTATATTTTCTCTTTAACCGCCGATGCAAAAACAGGGGTGTCTGTCTGCCTGGTTGTCTATTCATGGGTCTGTCTGTGGCTATTCACGTGTTTTAGCTCTAAAACACGTGAACTGATTTGAATGCGGATTTGTTATTAGATATAGCTGGTTTTCTTGCGGTGGTTCTTAGCTATGCTAAGTCTGTTCAGTCGTTTGAAGATTATCAGTTATATTCCAAGAAGATATATAGAAAAAGTTTTTTTTTAAACATTTACAATTGGTGGAGGTAACGGGAAGTTCTTATTATGTTTCATATTATTGCGTTGGGTTTTTTTTTAAATTTTTAATTTTACTTTTTAATTGAGTGCCAGAAAGATTGAGTGACTTTTAATTATGACATCTTGCCATTTTTCATTTTCAGCTCAACAAACAAATCTTTTTAAAAATTGAATGCCACTCTTTTATAAAGAAACATAGTTTTCATGAAATATTTAGACAATATTTAGACAAAATAAATAACTCTAAAAGATTGACTTTGATGGTAACTACTAAAATAATGTTGTCAACTACAAAACCATTATAAATGCCTTTCTTATCTGTGAACTAACCACACACATCTACAATCTACAACATTATTATAATAAAGGTTTGCTCACGTCCTCAATCCTCAATAATAATTATTCATTTATTAATTAGCTGCTGGTCCTTCTAAAATTAAATTATTAAATTTGGATGGAAAAATTCTTAGAAAAAGAGGAAAAACAAGAAAACTTCATTTTCGATCCCACAATTCATCTTCATTGTACATCTTCAATTGTGTCCGAATTGTACAGCATGTCTCAGAATTAATATTTATTTCAATGTACAATATCTGCGAGGGTTTGCGTAGTCTAGTTTTTGGTCCTTGAATATGTATGTGACAATGTATCGTATGTGATGTCTTTAGAATGGATTTATAGGTTTTCGGGCCTTGAATATATGAGATACAATGTTTTTGTAGACATTGTACGGAAATTCTGTTTGGATCCCTTGTGATTAATCATCTTTGAATGTTTATATATTGCTTTGATATCGAAAATTATATGAGCTGTAGAAAAATTAATTTCGACACATGTTATGACTTTTGGAAAAGATAGTGTCCATTGTCAGTAGTTCTTTTCCCCTTCGAATTTGGTGATCATTTACAACTGATTAAATGTGTATAATGATGCCTGTTCCGTAAATTCTTCTGAGTCGCCACAAGGTTTCATTATTTTAATATTTTTCTGGCATTGAGGTGCACTAAGGTCTAAGCTACTCTTTCCGACACTTGCAGCAAATCTTTGTGTATTAATTGTTGGTGACATAGGTCAATATTAAGTAATATATCGAATATATTCCTAAATCATTTCCGAAATTACAAAAGATTAATTTAACATGTTGTAACTTTAAATGAAATTTCAAATTAGCCCCAATACCTAGATCAGTTTTTCGTATTCCATGGTGAAACTGTCACCAAATTAGCAACGACTAACATATCCTGAGACAATATAAGAGTAATTTTAATAAGAGTGATGTTAACAAGAGTAAATTGAATGAAAGTAATTTTAACAAGAGTAATTCCAATAAAATTTATTATATTTTAATATATTTTGTTTAATTTTTTAATTATTTTTGTCTATTGATTTCGATTTTCTCTCTATTTCTAATTGTCAAAGAGTAAATTACGACTAGCAAATTTATACTGATGAGACTACAAAAACTGATCTAGATATTGGGGCTAATTTGAAATTTTATTTCAAAAACCTAAAGTTCTCATTAATTATCATTTGATCATCTAATATGCTGTAACTTTAACAAAAGTATTGGTAGAAATGTTTGCCAAGACCTTGAATAACCATTTACTGTAAATCCGAAAGTCAAACCATTGGCCACAAAAGAAGCGCTCATTTTTCAAAATTTTATATTAATTTGTACCTTATTCATTTGGTTTTTGGGAATACTTTTCGAATAAAACTTCTTAGTATATTTATAACAAATAACATATATCCGAAGCATTTTGCGAAAAACCCGAGTAGATTTGCCCCCCCAATCCATTTAGTTTTCGAAAAGATGTTTCGAATAAAGTGTAAAGTGTAAATGTAAGTTGTTGGTCATAACAATATGAAATATTTCGAAAACCAAATGGATTCGACATAAATTGACTATGAAATTTTGTAATAAAGAAAGCTACTTGTGTGGCAATGTTTACCGGGATGTATCGTCTGAAACAAACAAATAGCTAAATGTTTAGCATCTATATGTTCTTCCAAAATCAAGAACTCTATAGAATATAAAAATGTTAGAGTTACAGTACATTGACAATATTGTCTTGTAAAGTTAGTTTATAAAGCAGACTCTCCTTGTTTGTACTTTTTAAGTTAAAAAATTGATGATTTGAAAAATAAAAGTAAAAAAAAAATAACTAAATTTTTTTCTTTCTGTTATTTAAAACATCCATCTTCTTCTTCTTATATATATTAATAATAATTTTTTGTTTTTTTCATTGTGCTAATATTGACGTTTCTTTATCACCTTAAACAAAACAGAATTATTAAATACATAATAATATATAAATAAATACTATAAATATTAAAAATAAATACTTATTATATAGTTTTTTAATACTTATAACTGAGAGTATACATTATACATTATATACCTACAATATATATATATATATATATATATATATATATATGTAATAGACTTTTTAATAAATATTTCTCTTATAGGTTCTTCAATATAATGTTAATAATTAAGGAGGAATTGGAGCTATGTTAAGGTTGTTAAAGTATCATCTTTAGTTTTATAATTCAATAAAGTTTATGTAAAAACTCATTAATTTTTAAGTATATGCACAAATAAATGTTAAATGTTGTTAAACTACTTTTATTAACATGTTAGATAAAAAATAAATATTTATTGATAAAATATTTTTTCGCAGTCTTTGTCACTGTTAGTTTTGCACCATGACATATTGAATTCTCGTAAGTACGACAAATTCATCAAAATACAAAAATTGACAATATAGCGGATTCAATGGTTAAATGGAATAAAAAAGATAAATAACATAGGTAAAAATCAGTTATAACATATTATAGAGAAATGTCATAAAATTTGTATGTAATATTGGGATCTGTAGCACTCAGGTATGCCATCTAGCGGCAAAATTTAACAACTATCCAAATAGGAAAAACGCTGAGAGTTTATATATTTCAATCTAAATAATACTAATATATTTTAATTATTATTGTGATTTCTTAAATAAAAATTCGATCCAAGTTAATTTTTTTTAAATCTAAAAAACTGTGAATTATTTTTATACCCGGAATATAATATTAAGTTTAGTTCCGACATTGTAACGGTTAAAAATATTGATCGCAGAAAAAAATTTGTGTTACAGGTGTTCATAAAATTATCTAATTAGTTCATGTCCGCCCGTCTGCCCGTCTGTGGATGCGATACCTCAAAAACAAAAAAAAGATAACATGCTGAAATTTTGTGTGTGTTCAAGACCTAAAAAAAGTATATATATATATATATTTATATATATATATATACATATATAAAAATTTTAACAATAGTCTTTTTTGACATCTAGTAGGTAGGATCGATGGACATTTGAAGAAATTTTTACGAAATTCCATCATTGCTACAAAAACAATATAGCTGTATTTCCTGGAGGAAATTCGCTAATTAAATGTAAATTATATGAACATATATTAATATATTTCAAATGCTTAATATGAAATAATTTAAATAATTTTCAAATATAAATATTTTTAATGATTATATTTTTTGATGACAATAATTGTATTGCAATAAATAGGTTTATTAATAATTATTTTGTAATAAATAATCTTATTTTTATTACAAAATCTATTATTAGTTTCTTGAGGCCCATTTATAGGTTCGTTAGTTAATATACGTGTATGTATTATACATACATATTTTTTTTTTTTTCAAATATTTTATATTATTTGATTTAGATATTTTGATGAGTTTTATAATATAAAAAAATTAGCTTTTATTATAGAATTCACATGAAATAATCAATAAAAAATTCTGTATTATTTTTTTAAATTAAATAAAAATATAAATTTATTACGCGTTATTAAATGATATAAATTTAATTTTATAAATATAAATTAGAAAATTGTAAGAACACAAAATCGAATTAAAAAACAAATTTTGTAATTTAATTTTGAAACAGATATAAGTTGAAATGGATATAATTACATAAAGGGGAGGTAGAGAGGTAGATTGTAAAGGCTGCCCTGGACGGGCTACACTTCGACCATAAGGTCCATTGTGATGCCTTAGGATGTGAAAATGTGAGTGCAGTGGAAGGAATTTGTGAGTAAACTAGGAATTGGTAGGATATGCGGCTGCAGCCGACTATGATAGGAACTATGCCGATATTCATCTGGAGTTCGTGAAGGAAACTGCAGAAAACCTTCTCGAGCATAGCCGGTTACTTCGTTCTTGTCCATACGCCGACAGTTTAGTCAATCAACCGCCCCTTTTTTTTTTTTTTTATAATTGACAAACTGCCGATGTCGAGATTCGAATCCATAACCTCCCAGTTTCCAAGTACTGCATACTGCGCAGACATGACGCCTTAGACCGCTCGGCTACTTGACATAAAGGGGAACTCGGGGCATAACGGGGTACACGGGCGGAATGAAGTGTGACGATTTTCGGTATCAAGGGGGTACTATTAGCGAGAGCATTACGTAGAACAAGACCAACCTATGGCTGTTCAACTATGAGATTCATGTTTGTCTATTTTCTTGATCATTGGTGCTTGAAGCTTTAGTTGTGAGATTTTTTACTCCTGTAGTATAACTTGATGATACCAGTCAAGTAGCCGAGCGGTCTAAGGCGTCATGTCTGCGCAGTATGCAGTACTTGGAAACTGGGAGGTTATGGGTTCGAATCCCGACATCGGCAGTTTGTCAATTATAAAAAAAAAGGGGCGGTTGATTGACTAAACTGTCGGCGTATGGACAAGAACGAAGTAACCGGCTATGCTTGAGAAGGTTTTCTGCAGTTTCCTTCACGAACTCCAAATGAATATCGGCATAGTTCCTATCATAGTCGGCTGCAGCCGCATATCCTACCAATTCCTAGTCTACCCACAAATTCCTTCCACTCCACTCACATTCTCACATCCTAAGGCATCACAATGGACCTTATGGTACAAGTGCAGCCCGTCCAGGGCAGCTTTTACAATCTACCTCATAACTTATGTTGATCTCGTAACCAATATAAGGTTTGCATATTTGTTTATAATACAACTACAGATAGTACCTGCATGCTTAAAGTACGTTTAATTGCCTTTAGTTTGGTGTAGTTAAATGTTTGTAGATGTATATTTTTCGAGTGAACTTACCTCTCTAACCCAAATTGTTTCACAACGGCGGAACGGGCGGGGAGGAATGGGGTACCCCATTCTGCTCATTGGGGTCCTTCCGCAATGGTTCACAATGTCTTCCAGCAGACACAACTGACATCAGACTTGATAGTCCTTCAAGTGAAGAGGCTAATTTTATTACTCCTGGGTGCTCTTGCATGACAACTGATAACAAAGTCACTTCATTTCATTTTTCACCCGTGGGAATAGATAGCGAAGACGATAAGGCTGTCCTAGTGTATGAATTTTGTGCATAAACTTATTTTTTCTGCATTTCGACTAATTTTATATGTGTTTATAATAAGTTGTCCTTTTCACCTCATTCTGCTCTATGCCCGGGGCAGAACGGGAAAAATGGCATAAATTAACAAAAAATAAATATTATTATTATAATTTCTGAAAATATTATTGTCTTTTTGTGATAATAACATTATAATGCTAACTCAATAAACCAGAATTTGTAATTTTAAACCATATTTTCAATTTCGGGTTCTGCCACGGGTTTCCCTATAGATATGAGAAATAGAAATAGATAATAAGTTTTTGTTGAAATAGGCAACCCGCGTTACATTAACTATAAACGATAAAACCCCAGAGAGACCCAGAACTTGCATATATGCAAAAAGGGCATTAATGTCTTGCCGCTGTTAGAGTTTTGTCAGACAGATCTCACAGCGGTAAAAGTAAAATACAACATGGGGAACGAAACTGGAATGGTAATCATCGCATTGGTCCACCTACCCTGTGATACATCTACCACCAACAACAGAGATGAAAGACCTGATACAGTATTGTGAGGCAAAAAACCATCAACTGATCTGGGATGCGATGCAAACGCTCATCTCACTGCATAGAGGAGCACTAACACAAATACAAGAGCTAACAACTTAGATATAGTTAATGAATGCAACAAGCCGACTTTTATTAACAAAGTTCGGAAGGAAGTCGTAGATGTAACACTGACTACTTATAAAATCAGTGGAAAGATCAAGAAATGGCTAGTATCCGATGAACCATCTGCATCGGATCACAGACAAATCAATTACAATGTAGAGGTGAGAACAGACCAATGTAATATACACTATCGGGATCCGAGGAGAACAAATTGGAACGAATGTAATTCGACATTATCCCGAAAAAAGCTAAAACAGTATTGGACATTGAGCTTACTTGCAACTGAGCTTCAGTATGCAATAATTAACTCCTTCCAAGAAAAATGTCCGGAGGTCTTAAAAAACATCAGCAAGTCAACTTGTTGGTGGAATGAAGGCCTCGGAAATGAAAGCCAAAAATTTCGCCAACTATTTAACATAGCAAAGGGGATAGAGAACTAGGACAACTACCATAAAGCCCTTACTGAATACAAAAGGTCTCTGAAAAAGCCAAAATAAACTCATAGAGGAACTCTGCCAAGATGTTGAAAACACATCTGAGGGAGCAAGACTCCATCGTATCCTAGCGTAGAAACCCACTGACACCATCGGGTCACTACGTAAGCCCGATGGTTAGTACCTATACAAGCTTCGCGAAGTATACACTCGAGACACTGATCCGGGCTCATTTTTCGGATTCTGTGGAAATGGACAGTGAAAATCCTTCTCAAGAGCAGTTTAATCAAAGTCTCCTATCGACAAGCGAGGACTGGAGAGGAGCGGCGATTGCTATTAACCGCTCAAAGTAATGGGCAATATACTCATTTGACCTCCATAAAGCACCGGAACCAGATAGGATATACCCAGTGCTTTTACAAAATGGAGCAGAGCATCTTTTAACTCTGCTTGGTCATATATTCAGGGCAAGCCTGGCTACGGGTTATCTCCCAACAGTATGGAAGCCAGTAAGGGTGATCTGCTTGCCAAAACCGGGGAGGCTTAACCACTCCACGGGAAAGGGCGAATTAGTCTGTCAACTTTTCTACTGAAAACAATGGAACGACTAATAGGATGCCATATGGCTCAGGGGGCAGTGTCGAGAAATCCGCTTCATGCTAATATACACGCGTATCAGGTGGGAAATTCCAGTGAATAAGCCCTCCACAACCTAATATACAGGATTGAGGAGGGATTCGCAAGGAAACAAACCACCTTGTGCGTTTTTCTTGGCATAGTGGGGGCATTTGACAATGCCTCTTTCAATTCCATGGTTGATTCTGCAAGTCGACGTGGAGTAGACACCTTTTGCAGGTGGATAAACTCTATGCTGATAGGTAGATGAATACAAACTTCCCTTCTTGGAGAGTCCGTCACTGTGAGAGCCACAAAGGGATGTCCGCAGGGTGGTGTCTTATCCCCACTTATGTGGAGTCTGACAATGAACAGCTTACTGATGAACCTCCATCAAAAAGGATACTACACACATGGATATGCGTACGACATTGTAATGGCAGTGCAAGGACCCTGTGATGGCACAATCTCGGAGCTTATGCAAAACGCTCTGAGATTCGTTCAGGAATGGTATTACAACCGGGGATTGAAAATAAACCTCGATAAGACCGCACTAATTCCATTCACACGGTAAAGGAAGATAACATAAAACCACCAATCCTCTTCGGGAAAGACTAAAGATTACAAGGGAAGCCAAGTTCTTTGGAGTGATGTTAAACTCTATACTTACATGGAACCCTCATCTGGAATACATAAAAAATAAGAGCAAATCTTCTCTCATGATTTGCAAGAGAGCATGTGGAAAAGTCTGGGGTCTAAAACCCAAAACGATCCACTAGCTTTACACAACAGTAGTAAGGCCCATTATAACCTATGCTTCTCTAGTGTGGTGGACAAAAGTTAACCAGATAACAGCATGCAAAAAGCTATCCAGGATCCAAAGGCTGGCCTGTTTGTGCATCACTGGATCCATGAGCAGTAAACCCACAGCTGCCATGAAAGTCATACTAGGGCTGATTCCCCTAAGCATTCTAATAGTAGCTAAAGCGAGTTCCAGCGCCTATAGACAGTCTTGCAATAATAACTGGATTAAAAAAATCAGGTTGGACATGCAAGGATCGAGGGAACATGAATCATCTCAGACCCCGTTTTTGAAATGGACACAGATATGCTTCCCAAAATATACTCCTTCTCAAAACATTTCTCTGTAGTCTGTGATAGGGACATGTGGACGGAAGGAGTACCCTATCTCAAGAAATATATCGCCTGATATACAGATGGATCCAAAACTGAAGAAGGGGCCGGTGTGGGAATCTACGAGAATCTATGCCACGGTCTTCTAAGCAGAAGTCTACGCCATACTGGCTTGCGTCCGTGAGAACCTACGCAGAGGCTACATAAACCAGAACGTATGTATTCTCTCGGACAGTCAAGCTAATTTAAAAGCCGTGTATGGAACTGAGGTCCCCTCAAGGGTAGTCAAGGATTGTCTGGAGGAACATCTGAAACTGGCAAAACGGAACAATGTTAAATTGATCTGGGTGCCGAGTCACAGTGGTTTCGAAGGAAACGAAAAAGCGGATACCTTAGCAAAGAAGGGAGTTGGAATACCCTTCATAGGCTCAGAGCCTATTTTAGGAATTCCAAGGACTGCATGTAAACAGGTGATCAACGAGTTGTCAAATGCTAAACACCGGGATCACTGGGAAAAAGTACCGCGGCAGGAGCTCCGGAAAATATTGCTACAAAGTGCCATCAAGAGGATATCTCGCGATGTACTGAGGCTGAGCAGGTGGAAGAAACATCCAGCCACACAATCTTTCACTGCCAACCTCTAGGTTACAGCAGATGCAGATATTCGGTGCACCTCACCTCGAATGTATGAACCTTCAACAGGACCTGATAAGCAAGCTCCAAGGGGAGCTTGAAGGGGGAGCACAAAGGACCATAAGGTGTAAGTGCAATAGTTTTTAGAACCCATGATGAATCAATCAATCAATAAATCATCCAATAGGAATTAATCAAGAACCAATATGACGTATATAAATATATGGACTTACAATGTTAAATTTATTAAAACAAAAATGCAAAAATTTTTTATTTCAAGAATTTAAAGTTTTCTTAATTTTCTTGTCGGTTTGGGTACTAGACCTAACTGTATGCTAAATATAACTATTAAGGATATCTGGAAGTAGGATAGAATATTGATAGGAGCATAACCACTTTTTGGAGTCGTGGTCTCTGTTTTACGACTTTTGAATTAAAATTACTTTTTAATTGTTTTTTTTTTAACGAAGATTGAAAAAACAGTCTATCTATCTACCTTTTACATTTTATCTATCTACATTAATGTTTTGTGTATAACTGAAAAAACTAATTTAACAGTATGAAATAGCAACTTATATCTTACGTTCTGTGGTGGCAATATGGAGAATGAAATACTTGACTGTGATTGGCTGATTCGGTAGCGTCTTATGGTTACTTTCTTACGGACTTTTATTGGTGATGCCCTTATAAGTTAAAAAATAAAGGAATTCGAACTACATGACTTATTCGTTGAACATATTAACGGTTCATTTGGTGCGTTAAAAAATTATATTTCACAAGCCTTAATTTCTTCTCTTTAATGCGTTATACGGAATTTTTTTACTGGCGATGATTTCCTCTGCAATCGAAAACCCGGCCTCTAATTTAATGAAATTGAACTTTTATCAATATTATTTACTGTACATAACAGTAATGTACTATATATATATATATATATATATATATATATATATATATATATATACATACTATATATATATATATATACTATATATATATATATATATATATATATATATATATATATATATATATATATATATATATATATATATATATATATATATATGTCGAACTTATACCCTTAAATCCTTGTGACTGGGGAAATTATACTCATTTGATACACTGCTCAGCTGCCTTAATTACAACTCGCTTTGTGTATAAACCACAAAATTTGTTTTACATTGTTTCATACATAGATACAGCTAATACTAATATGTGTCCAATACAATTTTCTCTATATGTTCAAACTCAAATCAAATAAATAAATAAAAATATTTTAGTACAGCTAATAACACCAATTCGTAAGCCCAAAAAATTTGCACGAAATCTAGGTCTCAATTCTAATCTTCATTTTACTATAAACAATCATCCTAAGATAGAAAAGTTTTCCGTGCTGTATCATAAATTTGTGTTTGCCCCACGTTTCGGGGCATTGGCACCTGATCGTTATCCGATCACATCCATGTATCTATTCAATATAAAACTACAGTTTCAATAGTATATTTAACATAAGTAATTAAAATATAACTTAAAAATGACAAATATTTTTACACAAAAAAGTGAAATAAACGTAACGAACACAATCATATACTTAATCATATATTTAACAAAATACAAATTTATTATTTTTATTTTTTGTAAAGAGAATGATTATTGTTTAAATTTGTGAAGGCGGTGTCGTTTCTGAACACACACAAACACACATTTCATAACATATAGATACCAATAAAATCATAAATCATGTCATCTTAACAAACTTATATTTTTCGGTAAGTTTTATGACAAGATAAAGATGTAAGATAATTTTCTAAAAGCTATCTATTCTATTCTATATGTATGAATGTGTGTGTACATTTCAGGATGTCAAAAATATGTATATCTTAAAATACAATATCGTAGAATTGTTCATAATATATTTATTTATTTATTTCAAGAGGTGTTTTTAAAAGAGTAAAAATGTAACTCGAAGATTAGTTTGTTAAAAATATATGACATAAAATTCCATAAACTTCCGTAAATACATTCATATAACTTTAATCAAAATGGACACCGTGCTATTAAGGAATAACTAAAGATGGCAGCATCAGTGGCGATAGTAGCGGTTACTTTGGGTTAATTGTGAACTTTTGAGTATTTATAAACATTATTGCCGTCTACAGGAATAGTGAAATGTTTGTATATTTAAATTTTCAAGAAAATTAGGATAGTATTTGATTTATCCAATATGAATTTTAACTGACTTAAAAAGAAAATCAAAGAAATATCTTCATTGATGACCCTGTAACCTTCTCTAAGTAGATACGTTTAAGTGTAGTAATCCTTCACTTCTAAAGCCAAATAATCTAAAACGTAATTAAGAAAATAATAAAATAATCAGAAGACAGAAAATCTCAATTTGTATTAATTCGATATTTTCCGCTTGTTACAATAAAAAAAACATATGCAACGATCGTCTAAACTGAATACTTACTGTATGTTACAGTATCGAATTTGCACATATATTCGGGCTGAAGAGAATATGTATTATCTATACTAATATATTAAATCTGAAGAGTGTGTTTGTTTGTTTGTTTGAACGCGCTAATCTCTGGAACTGCCAGTTCAATTTGAAGAATTCGTTTTGCGTTAGATAGCCACATTCATGAGGAAGGCTATAGGCTATCTAGCATTACGTTAAAATTCTTAGTTAGCCTTAAATATTGATATTTGTAAAGTAAGTCGAAGAAAAAATATATTCAATAGACATAGATATACATAGGTTGCTCTTTTGTCTAAAAACATAATCTTGAAGGGGGTGAACATAAAAAAAATACATACAGACGAACGTAGAATCTCTTCCTTTTTTTGTAGTCGGTTAAAATTTTTGTTGTTTTTATAAATTCCAGAGAAACTATACTTCTAATATAATTATTTTATTAAAATTTTGTTTCAATTTTGAAATGCAACTGTGATTGTCGTTTCCATAGTAACTATATACTAATAATAACACACTATAAGATTATTATAATTACTATTTTTCAATACATTTATATTTAGCTTTCATATAAATGCGGACAAAGTCGCGGGAAACAGCTAGTTATTCTATAAAGATTAGTATATTTTCTTATGAGTTCCATAAAAATATCTAAAATTTATTGAACTTTCAAATTATTTTAAAAAGAAGTAGCGTCACTAAAAAAAAGAACAAAAACGGCGTTACGCAAGGAGCTGCGCCAACTTAGCGAATTTCCTTAGAATACATAAATCACTCTCTAATCACAATTTAAGTATGATCAAAATTAAATGTCGTATCTGATACCATTTTAGTATTTTCAAGGCCAATTTTATTAATAAATGGCATACGCCAAGGGGAAAGGGGGACATAAAGATAGAAGAAAACACAAAATATAAAATATCTCTTTTAATATTGGAACAATCGTAAAATGTATAACGAGTAAAGTTATATAATATCAAGTTTGCTACAATTCATCACCTTATCATTTTTCTCAAACTCTAATGTGAACATAAACATTTAGAATTTTAACTTTCAATCTTTAATTGTAAATATTTCTGTAAATATTAGTGAAACAGAAAAATGACAAAGAAACAAAATTACAGTAAAACTAAGTACCTACAACTTAACTCCTGATAAATTTTTCGATTTTTAAATATTAAGGGAGATATGTGAAATTTTGTGTTTATCCCACTATCTAGACCCCCTCTTTCCGCTTGTCCGATTTTACCCATTAACGAACTTGACCTTAATCGGAATAAAACTGTGGCCGCTAGAGAGTCCATAGGCACATAAAAGCACACATATATATATATATATATATATATATATATATATATGTATATATCTAAATTTTAGCGATAGTGATTTTTAACATATGAAGAAATTTGGACATTTGAAGAATTTTTTACGAAATTCCTACATTGGTGCAAAAATAATAGCTGAATTTCCTTTGGAGGAAATTCCCTAAAATAAATTAACAAATAATAATTATATTTATACAAACATATAAAGGTTATCAAAGATAATCAAAGAAAACTAAAAATTTGCCCCAATTCCTAGATCAATCATTTGTATAAATACGTATTTTGTCTACAAAGTACTCATGCTCATACGGCTGTCGGGTTGGTGTGAAATAAGCCTAAGTTTAAACTAAGAAATGAAGTATGAGAGACAGCGCACACTACAGACTTTTGATCGGCTGATAGTTTGATCGGTCGCATAATTACCATTAGACATAAGGGAGTTCGCATACTCGAACGATTTGAAATCGGCCGATGATAAAGTTTAATAGGCAGTACTAATCCCTTCAAACTGCATTGTCTGCCAACTATCGGCCGACCCCTTAAACACTATGACAAGATATACGAGGGCGCACATATGCCGACTATATTATCATAATGCTGTGTGTGTCAACGGTGCAATGGCGTTCATAAAATATGAATTAATTGAAACATTGATAGAAGAGATCGAGAAACGACCAGCATTATATAAAAAAAGCATATTTACAAGCTTTTGATTAACCAGCATTATATAATTAATTAATAATGCTGGTTAATCAAAAAATAATATAAAAAACAAAATAATAATTAATTAATTCAGCTAATTTAACAAGCTTATTCAAACTGGTTATGCTCATTCTACAAAAATCGAAAAACTTTTTTAACACGCTCAAGTAGTATAGAATGCAGTGTGTAAAACTTTGCCCGCACAATCTATCACTGTATATTGGATGTACCCAATATTCTCGGCTTCTTTTCTTAATTATTCTTCTCCAAGGGAAGTATAATTAAGGGGTGAATCAAGGGAAGAATTATTCTCCAAGAGCAATAATATCAGCTTTCCTTGACAACATTTCTGTTTAATCAATATTAACAATTAATATTAATCAATATTAATAATTCAGCAAGTGTATGTACTTACAACTAGAAATCGGCCAGTCTACGTACCCACCACCAACCAGACAGTTTAATTGTAGCACTATGCGGGATTGCTATTGAATGTTTGGGTCCGAAACTTTGGATCCATCTATTCTGAGAGCAATGCCGGCGGAGAAGTTGTGAGCGACAGAATCCTATAGCTTTATCTACTTAAAATAGCACCTCGTACCCGGAGACATCTTGCCTTCGGGTGAGAGGTTGTTCTTATGGAAGGTACAGAGGACCCTTGGTCTAGGTACTAGGGACCCGTTTGCGGTACCCCTCTTTCTAATTATTATAATTATTATGCGGAATTGCAGTCCAATTCGACCAATCTATCGTACGATAGTTTGGTCGTAGTGTAGTGTATGCTGCTTCTAAATAAATTTGTTAAATAATCAGTATCGTACTATAATGGAAGTATGATAAACATTTTGTATCCTTCTTTTAAGGATATAAGTTTAGTTAGTTAACTTTGCTTATTGCAGAGGTGGGCATGGGTTGCCCATTTGATCAACTGTGCATTCCATAAGCTGAGTGACAGTAAGCAAGAAAGGTATGTTTTGAAGTAAGACAGGACGTTTCAATACAGGGTGTCCTACCAATTATTGCCCAATAATTTATTTGATTTTCTATGTTTCAAATGTGAAAATTCCGACTCACATAGATAAGAAGATGCGAAACAACTACTAAGTTTTTTATTTATTTATTTTTAATAATTACGGATATTCAAACAAAGATGGGTTTTCTGCGACGCTTTCAGAAATACTTTTTGCACTCGTGTTCATGGCTCCTAATAAATTATAATTTGTTGGAAGGGTAATCATTTCGTTTAATAACGCGCAGTCATTAGAATCCGGAAACATTTATTTGAAGAAAAATTTCTATTAAAGCGGGAATTTTAAATTTTCTATTAAAAGGAGCCACTAAAAACTCTCTCATTACATTTATATTTTCAAAATATTTAAATCGATTATTAAATTGTTAAATTACCGTTTCACTAAAATCAGTACTTTTATTTTATTTTTTTTAAAGAAATTATGCGAAAAATTATTTTCACTAGCACGAATAGTACTTTTCACTTTTATAATTCAAAGCAGACTAACTCGAAGAAACTCAGTCAGGTTGAGTAAGCTAACATAAAATTCCCACTTTATGTAAAATTTAACCATTCAGAAATCAGTAACAAATTAATCTCCCCCCCCCCCCCCAGCCTTATCATTGGCATGGTTATTGCATTCAGTGTCATCAAATTCCGATAACACTATATCCCCTAGGAAGAAAAAATAATTAAATCAGGTAAATAATTGTTTATTAGTTCTCTCATGTGTAATAGTTTAGGAAAATTATTTGGAATTTCCAAATTCTTAGCAAAAATGTACTTATTTTATTATAACGGTTAATCGGTAAAGGTTAAAAGATTTATATAACATTTATATTTTATTCATACACAAATATATTAAAAAGGTACATTTTATGCCCCAAATTACCATCCCAGAATTCCAGAGTAGGTATGTAATCAATGTATTGTATGACATGTATGTAACCCTTTTTTATGTATGACCATAAAAAAGAGTTGATATTATTATATTTTTTTCAGAAAATGTTTGAATTTAAAAAAGAAAATAATAATAATTGGTAGGAACCCTGTATTTACTCTATCTCCTATCTCTCTTCCTACCTCTCACTTAGAGCTGGACGAAGTCAACCTTCGCCCAGCTATGGCTTATTCACTCACTTATTGTATGTGTTATAGCAGAGGTAGGCAGGAGATGACTCGGCCAAGCTCTGAGTGAGAGGTAGGGAAGAGAGATAGAGTTAATACAGGGTAACCTACCAATTATTAATATTTTCTTTTTTTAATTAAAACATTTTCTGAAAAAAATATAATAATACCAAATCTTTTTTATGGTCACTATTATACAAAGTAAATAATACATACAATCATTCAATACATACTCTGGAATTTTGGGCTGGTAATTAGGGTCATTAAATGTACCTTTTTAGTATATATCATATTTGTGTATGAATAAAATAAAAATATATAAAAAATATATATAAATCTTTTGAACCTTTAAGTTTACCGCTGGACCGGTATAATTGTAATAAAAGAGGGAAATTTTTGCAAAGGATAATTTTAAATAGAATTAAAGTTTTGGAAATTCCAAATGATTTGTCTAAATATTTTACTATTCATATCCGAGAACTAATAAAGAATTATTTACCTGATTTAATTATTTTTTCTTCGTATGGAGTATGCTCAGTATAGTGTCATGGGAATTTGATGAATTAAGTTAAATTTTACATAAAGTGGGAATTTGAGTTCTTCGAGTTAGTCCACTTTGAATTGAAAAAGTGAAAAGTACTATTTGTAGTAGTGGAAATTATTTTTCGCATAATTTGTTTTTCAAAAAAATAAAAGTAGTGAATTTAATAATGGAGAAGACATCGCAAGCAGTCTTGGATAAGTTCAGATTATTATTATTATTGTTATTATTATCATTATTGTTATTATTATTATTATTATTATGTTTTTTGGTGTATCTCTCCATACTGTAAAAGATATTATTTAAACAATTAATATTTTATAAAACTATTTCTAAATTGATTGAATAAATTATTGGGCAATAATCGGTAGGTCAACCTGTATTGAAACATCGTTCCGTCTTGCTTCAAAACATACCTTCTTTACTTACTCTCGCCCAGCTTATGGAGAGCTCGTATGGCTCAGACGAGCTGTCTGTGCCCACCTCTGTAGTTATAGGTCTATTGACTATAATATAGTCAATAGTGTTATACCAGATACCTTAATATTTGAGGTAATAAACAGTTCTTTTCTAAAATGTATACAAACAAAATTAAACAAAACAAAAAAAAAATGTATATAGAAAAGAATTGTAAACATGTATCTACTGGACAGTAGTATTAACCGATATACCCTATTGTTTAGCGTAATAACTTATCAATTTTTATAAAATCTAATTACTTCACATTTTTAAGGACACCTATGAAGAATATAAAAGCAAAAATCTTCTTGTGTCGAACCTTTTTGTAGTTGCGATCTACTTCTTTCTAATCGATGTACTGAACCTGAACAGGATACATCGTCGGAATGCTACCGGATTCATCACCGGGGCATTATCACCTACGAAAGCATCTGCACAAAATAGAACTCCATAATGGATCCAATATTTGCAGACTGTGTGGCAAGCAGGAGGAAATCCAGCCACATAATATTTTACGGCGAATCTCTCGGTAACAGCAGATACAAGATATTCGATGCAACTCACCCCAAATACATGAACCTTCAGAGAAGCCTGAAGAGCAAGCTCCTAGTTATTGTCAAAATATGGGAGAAGCGAATCTCGTCAGACTGAAGTAGAAGATATATCTATCTATCTAGAGTGTGGTAGTGCGACAGGCCGAGTTTAAGGTTTTTTTTTGCCTGTGTACGTTATTGTGATATTACTTATCGTTCTTTTAGGCAATTTTTGAGCCCGAAATAACTTTTGAATGAAAAGAGCTACAGTGGTGAGTTTTCGAATATATACTATTTACGGAATTATAAGAGACTGTTTTTTCAATCATCGTTAAATATTAAACAGTTAAAAAGTTATTTTAATTAAAAAATCGTCTAATAGCGACTTCGCCTATAAAAAGTGGTTATGTACCTATCAATATTCTACCTTACTTCCAGATATCCTTAAAAGTTATATTTGTCATACAGTTAGATCTACTACCAAAACCGAAAGGAAAATTATGAAAACTAGAAATTTCCATCTTGAAAATTTTTGTATTTTTTGTTTTGATAAAATTAACATCGTAAGTCCGTCCATATACTTATATACGTCTATCTTATTGGTTCTTGATTAATTCCTATTGGATGATGATCCCACTTCCAGACATGCTAGAAGGATGCGTTTATTTACATTCAACGCGGAATACCTTGAAACATATAAGAAAAATCGGAAAACTTTAATTTTCCCAACGCAACATCTCCAAAAATGGGAAAACACAAAAATTATTTTTTTTGTAAAATTATAGTGATTTCTACATGGTAGTTTGAACATACATAGGCAATAGATTTAGCAAATCGAATATGTACCAGAGATGAAATGTGGGACGAGATGCTTTCGGTACTAGCGATAGTCGTTTTGAACTGGCTGCAGTTGCATGAAGATATCCACAGGCAGCTTATCCCCCAACAGTCTGGTTTCAGCTTCACCGACTCACTGACCACATTGCTGCCGGATTCAACTGGATGCAATACATAGGCGTGGTCTTTTTGGACATCGAAAAACCTTTCGATACGGTTTGGTACGATGGACTTATTCACAAACTATCCAAACTCGATATACCAACCTACATCCTTAAATTCCTGATTTCATATTTATCAAACCAAAAATCACAAATTCTTATCCAACAAAGTAAATCGAATCAATACCGTGTCAAAGTTGGTGTACCTCAAGGGTCTTTGCTTGGATCCCGAGCTAATGAAACGGCCCTCTACGCCGATGATACGGCAATCTATTGCTCTTCTGGGCAACCGAAAGCTATTTTGAGTTGTCTCCAATCCCGACTATCCAGGCTTGAAATCTATTTCAAGTTATGGAAAATCAGAGCAATCCCACGAAGACTCAGTCCGTCTTGTTAACTAGGAGGAATAAATTTTTCTCCTACTCACTTGAATTGAAGATGTTTTACATTGAAATCCGGCAAACTCAAAGTGTTGAGTATCCGGGAATAACTCTTCAAAGGCAGTTGAATTAGGCTCAAACCTCTAAACAGCGTCTTGCCCTTGGAAACGCATCTTTGCAGGGCTAAACCCTGCCCTCAATACCGAAAATATGGTGGACGAATGTTTGAAACATCGACTTAACAAGTCATGTATCCGGCCCGTACTCACTTACGCAGCCCCAATATGCTCAAACATTGCTCCTTCGCACCTTGCGAAAATTCCAAAATCGTTGTCTTCGGACGATTTAGAAAAAACCCGATTTCCGACCGAAGCCACCACGTAGAAATTAGACATACTACTATCCGTAAATTTATCCAAACTAACTCCAAATTATTTTTACAATCTTCCCGCAAAAATCCTTTCCCGGAAATCAACGCAGTGGGTCAATTTGACGTTGCTTTCGGGAAAAGATTCCGCATGCCACATGATCTCGATTACAACTAATACTGTTGTTTTCTTAATTGTATTTATTTTCTTTATTCTTTTGTTTTTCTATTTAAGTTTAGTTTGTAGGAATGGCTTATCCATCCAATTTAGGTTTTATGTCAATTAAGTTTTATGTTAATGGTTTTTGTATTAAGTTTTTTTCATTTCTATACGATGTTAAAATGATTTTATAATCTCGATGTATATAATTTATTAAGATGATATACTATAGGTAAAGCATAGGCTAGGAACTATCGTTTTAAGATGTATTGTACTACAATTTATGTAAAATATTGATGATAAAATATCCTTATTCTATCTATTCTATTCGAATATGTGATTTCCGATGAACAATTCGAATAAATATTTTCATACATAAATTAAACATTATATTATCGAATGATAATTAGTGAGAACTCTTGGTTTTTGAAATAAAATTTCAAATTCGAAAAACTGATCTAGGTAAAGGGGGCGAATTTGAAATTTAATCCATAATTTATATTGTATCAATAAGAGTACAATTATTTATATATTTAAATAATAAGTTTTCAAAAAACAAACAGTTTTTTGGAAGGTGCTGGAAAAATTCGTGAAAAAAATGAAATTTTTGTCTGGGCCTAAAAATTGAAATATCTCGTAATACATTAGAGATATCAAAAAAATAATTTCATGTCAAGTTAACATAGTCCATAAAACGTATATACAACTTCTGAATAAACAAATTTCCAGGCCATGTGAATTTTAGAACCATATGCTGAATTAACGAGGAATTTAACATAAAGAGTGAAATAACTCCGAAACGGTGAAAACGGAAAAAATTACTTAATAAACGCCAAATATTTCACAGAGAACCTAAATCTTAAGTTTCATTTCTAGGTCCACTTTCCAAATTTTTGTATTAAAAAAAAAGAAGATTTTCTGTGGTTTTAATATCTGAACGTATTTTAATATCTAGACGGATGCAGTTTTTTGCATTCGACGCAGAATAACTTGATACTCATAAGAAATGGAAAAACAATTATTGTTATTTTTGGAGGCGGTGTCCATAAGTTATGTGAATTTCTCTATGCTGACACCGCCTCCAAAAATAACAATAATTGTACATATATATTTAAAATTTTTTGCTTAGGTGAACTAAAATTGGCACAAGAAGATGCAATTATTTTTTTACTTTACTTTAGTGCATTTTTTGTTTTAGAATATTTGAATTTTGAAGTCGGGTTTCCATTTTGCCAAAATAGGTTTTATTTTTATAATCAAGTCAAAGTCAAGTTTTCGTTGTTTTTCTTTAGAAAATGTGTCAATTATATTTTTAATGTTGTTTTTATTGTCAACATTTATATAGCGGCAGTGGGCTTTCGACTATTTTTAGCAAAATATTGTCAGTATTTTGACAATCGGACTATCTTGTACATGTTATGTAGACATGTACACACATAACTATCTATACATACTTTTTTATACCCAGTATATTTGTAAATATACAAGGTATATTAAATTTAGTTCCTACTTATAGGTGTTACATAAAATTTCCTAATTCGTCCATTTCCGCATGTCCGTCTGTCTGTCTGTCTATCTGCCTGTCTGTCCGTGAAGTCGATAACTCAAAAACGAAAATAAATAACGAGCTGAAAATTTTTGTGTGTGTTCTAGAGCAAAAAAGTAGGTTCAAGTTCGTTAATGGGCGAAATTGGAACGTGTTACGAATTTATATCTTTGAAACCGTAAGAGATAGGAAAAAAATTTTTTGACAAAAAATATTTTTCTCTTTAAAATAAACAATTTTTGTTTGAAAAGTTTTTTCATAAACTCAATAGTTTTCTCATAATTTGTGATTAAATATTCCTCGGAAAGGCGATATGTTAACAATTCGAATACGCAAAATTGTTAACAATTCAATCACTGATGTACAACTCAGTTTATACTGGGTATTCAAACAATTAACTCAGTTAGTTGTTACATTACTTGTTTTTTTTTTAAATTTTAATTTTCAGTTTTGTATACCAAGTTATATATATATATATATATATATATATATATATATATATATATATATACTTGAATAACTAACGCTTCCGAACTAATGCTTCTCTTTAAACTAACGCTACGCTTTCTGTCAACGGACGCTAAGCGTTGACTAAATAACGCGTTGACTAATTAAATTATATAACTCAATATTTAAAATTATAAAAATCGCATGAATATTAATGTACATTTTTTTAAACGCAAGAAACTTTTTACTGTTCAATATTATTAACACAAAACAGACATTTACAAATAATTCATATTTTATACATTTTATAAACATTGAATAGGCAGAATTGTTAGCAATTCAAACATTGATATAAAACTCAGTGTATACTGGATATTCAAACAATTAACTCAGTTAATTGTTATATTACTTGTTTATCATTTAGTTTTCGTAGATTTTATGATTTGATCATCAGTAATACTTCTTTTAAAAATAAATGTAAATTATCAAAATCTATTTTACTATAGATATAATACCATATTGGTTAATAATATGTCCTTGTCAAGGTCCTTCATAACAAAAACCTATTTAATTTTCAGTTTTAATTTTAATAACATTATTTGAATAACATTATTTAACCACCGTAATCGGATTTATTTAAATCAAAATATTATTTAAGATGATGGACGGACTTATGTAGGTAAGTGAAATTTAATATTTAAAACATGTGTGGACATATTTAAACATAACAGTTTTGCAAGTTTCAACATGAATCATCGTGTTTCTTTTATGAATATTGTTTGTTTTATTAATTTCATATACCGTGAAGTTAGCATGGTAAATGTTAGAGACCTGTAAAAATAATAGCATATTTTTTGAAAAATTTTAAAATCGCTAAAAGTTATTTAGCAATATTTTCAATTTTAATTTGTTAAAGTTGTGAGAGATATATACGTATTAGAAATTATTGGTTTGAATATGAATAATGTTCTATGAAAATGATTTAGTTAACTTACACGGCTGTCTGCTTATGATATGAATGAAATAGTTTTGAATGAATTACAATTATTTATTTGATGTTAGATCAAAGATTGGTTTATAAAAAAAAAAAACTATTTGAGAAACGACCTTGTATTGTTTATATATTCATCATTTCAATGTTAATAAGAAAAATAATCAAATAAAATCTAAAAAAATTAATTAAAATAGCAACTAACTGAGTTAATTGGTTAAATATCCGGTACATACTGAATTTATGAAAAAAAGTTTCAAAAAAAGATATCAAATATTTATTGTCTTTCAATTTTTGTTCTATCTCTTACGGTTTCAAAGACAGGCAGTTTTGCCCATTTTGCCTATTCACGAACTTGACCTTACTTCTTAGCACTAGAACACACATAGATTTCAGCCCCTTATCTCTGTCTGAAAATTAACATAAATGTACATACAACTCCAAAAACCGAGCTTCAATTTTAAAATTTTATAATTGATTTGTGCTTAATTTATTTGGATTTCGGAAAATGTTTCGAATAAAAATTGTTAGTATAGTTATAATGAACAACTTTTATCCGAAGCATTTTTTCGAAAAGCGCATAAATAAGGCACAAATCAATTATATAATTTTTAAATTTTAGATTGACTTTTGGCGTTGACTGTACGTGTAAAGTAAAACATCCAAAAAATATCAAATCTAAAAATCGAGGTGTGGGATTTGCCAACCAATTCCTTAAGACATTTCCTATTGTTAGTTTCATTTTCTAGAAGTTAACTAGACTTTCGTTAAATTTAGTTAAATAGACTTTCGGGGTATTTTAGTAAGATTAACCAGTCCAAGGAGCGGTCTAAGGCGTTATGTCCGCGCAGTATGCCTACTTGGAAACAGGGAGGTTATGGGCTCGAATCCCGACATCGGCAGTTTGTCAATTATTAAGAAAAAAATAAGGAAAAGGAGCGGTTAATTGACTAAACTGTCGGCGTATGGACAAGAACGAAGTAACCGGCTATGCTTGAGAAGATTTTCTACAGTTTCCTTTACGAACTCTAGATGAATATCGGCATAGATCCTATCATAGTCGGCTGCAGCTGCATATCCTACCAATTCCTAGTCTATACACAAGAAGTCCTTCCACTCCACTCACATCCTCACATCCTTAAACATCACAATGGACATTATGGTCGAAGTGTAGCCTGTCCAGGGCAGCCTCTACAATTTATCTATATAAGGTTCATAAAGTTGACTTATTCTATTAGACTTGTTTTACATAGATTCCAAATCTCGACCGGTGGTTTCTTGGCAGGTTAACAGGTTTTGTAATTTCTCATTGGCATTTGTATTTAAAATCAGTAAATAAATGTTCACAATAAAGGAAAAACTACTCTATGAATTGATGATTTCAAATTGGTATGAAAATTTAATGTATGATAATTATAATGTCCACTTAAATAAAATATTCACTATAGTATCGGCTATAATATCCGCTTAAAGAAGAAAAAAATCTATAATTGAGCTTACCAATTAAGAAAAAAATTTCATATGAGACCCGTGAGAGTCTGAAATTTCTTTGTTCTCCAAAGATATAGCCCAAAAACTTGTAAGCCCGTAAATGGATCACCGGCTGAGAATCTGAATCCACATTTTATTAATACCGTAATAATGTCTCACCACAAATCAAATTGGCAAAAGAAGAATGAAGTTATTTCAAGTATCTCAGATTTTCATTCAGAAAATGGATTTATATGCCATCAACGAAAATAATTGTTCCCCAAATGAACTTTTGAATCATATTATATAACGGGATTTTGAATAACACTTGCAAAGAAGGCATTTATATATATAGGCCTACAATTTTATTTTCTAGATAATTATATATTTTGAAATATGATCTGAATATTAAGAAAATTGTTTAATTAAAGTATTATATATATAAATATTATATATTCAAAAACAGTTACATTTAATGGAAATCCGTGTAGATTTTAATTGACGCCGTTCTGAAAACATAATAATAATTTCACTATAATTTTGTCTTTTTAGGTTAAACCGCAAAGTAATAAAATTATTCAAAACATGTTAGCAATCAGCAGTTAGGTCGCTTTTTATTATATATTTTTTTCTTCGCTAAACCTTAATCGTATACAGGACTACTAACCACTAACAAACTTTTAATAGTATTAACTTTTATTAGCATAGATTTTAGGTTGAATATACCAGAATGTCTGGGTATATTCCTGTATTTAGGTACTGGTGCCGGCCTCTTGAGAGAAAGTCAAGATATGTCAGGATATGGAAAGTCAGGAAACTATATAAAATATTTGTTTGTACTAGAATGAATGGCGTTTTAATGACACCTAAATTTTTTTTCTTCAATTTATTGTACTTATCCTCTCACAGTTCTCAATTGTATGGTTAAAATAATATGGTTATAATAAGCTTATATAGCTTAGTAGAGCCATGACCTCCTCTCAGACAAAAATAGAATTAAAAGTAAGATATTACAAAATAAAAACAAAATAAGAGAAAAAAAAGCAAAATTAAATACAGTTAAGTATCACTTATCACTTCAAAGCTACAGTTCATATTATTCATATTATATCAATAGTGGTAGAATATCCAATGTCTCTTTCTATGATTTTCTGTCTGGTGTACGCAGAATATGACCTACCCATGACCATTTGAGCTTTTTGGCAATATAATTTTGTCTCTTAGACGGACATTCAGAATATAACGTTACCATCTTACGTTAAAATAAGTCTTTTACGCCCATATGTTTGGTTAGTGCCCATGTTTGGCAGCCATACGTTAAAATTGGTGTAAAAAATGTATCTAAAACACGTGCCTAAATATTAAGTGAAAACTTTCCTTTCAGAGCATCTTGTAAATCTCAGCATTTTCTCCAAGTGTGTGCACATCTTCATTGTATCACTTTTTCTGCACGATTTTAGATATTAGTTGACCTACGTATATGGTATCTTAGACATATTCGATGGTAAAATTACCTATGGTTATTACATATTTGGGACCATCACATTCAGCTGTCTGTTTAAATCGTTCAGCATAAATCTTCTTTTTTTCTGCTGTTTCCGAGAAAATTTCAATGTCGTCTGCGAATCTGAGGTTAGTTAAAATACTACTGTTAATCTCAATTGCATAGTTGGTCCAGTTTATTTTGCGGATAATCTATTCCATGTATTGTCTGCTTACTCACAGTTTACACGCATTTGAAGCTTCAAAATACTGAAAAAGAAACAAATTAGAAAATTACAAATTAGTAAACAAGTGCATTTTAAAAATATTTATTCAAACAAACAAAAACGAAAAAAAAAAAAGATTATCATTTAAAAAAATCAATGATAATTTCAATTCACTCTGGCAACATTCACATATGACCTAAATCCTAGCTGTAAATGTCCGTACTCTGCTGCAATAATAAAATGTATATAAAAATTATCATGATGTGAATTGTGACGGTGTTGTGTATCCAATAAGTCGGGCGTGCCTTCGCCGGAAATACTACAAATGTTCTACAAGACGAATCATCAACACATGTAAGTATATATACAATATATGTATGGATACTGTATGTATATTTATATACAACGCAATATTTATATACAATATTTAAGTGCTGGGTAGTGAAAGAGTGAAACAACGATCGACGTAAAATCACACCGTGATAGACTGTTTTAAGTACAGGACACTTCTGGTTTTGAGTATACTAATTTTTGAAATATTAAATTTAGATTATTAAACTAAAACAGTTAGTGTAAGCATGCAAATCCTTTGCGCGATAGGATTAAAGCTGTATAGTTTTTTAGCGTATTTAATTGGGACCTTATATAAGCAGAAATTTGCACTGTAGTAGTAGTAGTGGTAGCAGAGGGGAGGTAGAAGTTAGTCTGGCAGGTTGGCCTTTAATGCCTTTTTTAGCCACCTCTAAAGGACTATGAATTTGAATGTAAACTAGGAATTAGTAGGTTGTATGACTGTAGCCGACTTTCTGAGGAATGATACCGATATTCAACTGGAGTTTGTAAAAGGAAACTGTAGAAAAACATTCACAAACATAGCCGGTTACTTTTGGTCTTGTCCACAGATAGATGGATAGATTGTAGAGGCGTAGATGCCTAAGGATGTGAGGATGTGAGTGGAGTGGAAGGAATTTTTGTGTATAGACTAGACACTTGTAGGATATACAGCTGTAGCCGACTATGATAGGAACTATGCCGATATTCAACTGGAGTTCGTGAAGGAAACTGCAGAAAACCTTCTCAAGCATACCTGGTTACATCGTTCTTGTCCATACGCTGACAGTTTAGTCAATTAACCTCCACTTTTTTTTTCTTAATAATTGACAAACTGCCGATGTCGGGATTCGAACCAATAACCTCCCAGTTTCCAAGTAGGCATACCGTGGAGACATTACGTCTTCCGGTATCGATCGCTCGACCACTTGGACTAGTTAATTTGCATTCTAAATTGGAGTCTCAGATAAAGTTTGCGGAAGAAAAAACACATCAAGTGGTGTCACCTGTACACTTGGCGACAAAAATTGATGTTAGAAAAAATGCTTCGGATAAAAGTTGTTTATTAAAAATATAGTAACAACTTTTTTCGAAAACCGAATGAAGACACAAATTAAAATTGTCAAAACTGGCATCAACTTTTGACGCCATTTGTATTACATGTGTTTATAGATATTTGGCCATAAATATAGTAAGAAATTGGCGATTTCTAGCAGGTTGATTATGAATATATTTCTGACAGTTTTAGAATATATTTTTGCAAAGTGTATTTCCTTTTGAATTTTTTTTTTTTCATTTCAACTTGACTTTTAAATTATATTTTCAGTTTTAAATATTTTATGATAAGAATTGGTGGAGGTATCGGTAAATTTTTTCTAGAAACGATTTCGTACACCGATGTCTATAACAATAAATTTTGGAGTATCTAATGATTAATTTGATTCCACTTGAAAATGATTCTGTTTGAAAATGATTCCAAGCAAAAATACATTTTATGCTTGATTTTTAGAGAGGGTAATTCGACCACGGACTTTTAGAGACAGTAATTTCGACCACAAACTTTTAGAGACGGTAATTCGACAAAAACTATTGAGAGAGCCAACACCTTTGTGTCGGATCCGCCGAAGAATGTTTTTGGCGGCCATTTTGTGCAAAAGAAGGAAACAATATAATTATTATATTTAGGTTCGTGCTATGTAGTTGGTTGTTTAAGGCTTGTGTTACACATTATTAGTTTGTTGAATTAGTTTGTTCAACTCTTACAATCATCTATACATAACAATAGCAAACTTTTTGAGAAATTAGTCCTACTAGAATATTTAAAAACATGAATGCGGGAGGTTTCGTACAAAAAATATCCTTAATATCCTATTAAAGCATTAAATTTTACATACAATTTGTAAAGGAATACAAGTTTATTTTAAAATAAATTTTTTATAAAAGTAGTGAGTGACATGATATTTAACAAATTGTGATAACAAAATTACATTTGAAAACTATCAAGTACTGGTGCTTAATAAGGTCCACATTTTGCAAAATGTCTATAAAAACATAAAATTGCGTAACATTACAAAAATAAATAGCAATTTAGTAAACATTGATTATTTATGCATTCGATATTTGAAAAAAAATTTAACAATTTAGTATGTTTCCATGAAAAACTTATTATTTAAATTTTAAAAACTTAATATCTAACTTGAAACCGGGTCTCTCAATAAGAGCCAGTAAAAAAATTTGTTAAATCAAAGTATATCAATATTATTCACTAAACATTAAAATAAATATTATCTTCTTTAATATTCATGTACTTTGCACAATAATTCAGCCAAAAATAGGTTGGGCCTTGCTAACTCTATTCAAAATTATCTGTTTAACTGCATTAAAACAAAAAATTATCATTATATTTTAAAATATCTTCATTTCTCTGTTACCGTCCACTTTTTTTTTTAAGTATACATTAAAAAAAAAGAAGAAATTTTTAGAATTTTATTTTTAATCACAAACCACTCTCACTCTTATTTGGAGTCTTACTTGCAGGAAAAAATCTCGAACTTTGGTAACAAAAGTAACTGAATTGGTTTAATGAACATAAGAAACTGATTTGATTGCATGGAATATAAAAAGTTAACTTTAAACATTATATCATCGAATGATAATTAGTGAGAACTGTAGGTTTTTGAAATAAAATTTTAAATTCGCCCCTTTTACCTAGATCAGTTTTTTGTATTATAAATACGTATTTCGACTACAATGTAGTCATCATCAGTATAAATTAGCTAGTCGTAATTTACTCTTTGACAATTAGAAATAGATAGAAAGTCGAGGTCAATAGACAAAAATAAAAATGAATAGAAAACTAACTAAATTCAATATACTAGATTTAAAATATAATAAATTTTAGAATATGTTGAAATTACTCTTGTTAAAATTTTTTCTTTACATTTATTCCTGTTAACTTTACTCTTATTAAAATTACTCTTATATTGTCTCAAGATATGTTACTTGTTGCTAATTTGGTGACCATATTTATTCACTTGAAATATTTATTTCAAGTTTATTTATTCAAGTTTATTTATTTCACTTGACATATTTATTCAAAGATAGACAGTTTTACCCATTTTAACCAAACATGGTCCAATTTTGCCCATTCACAAACCTGACCTTAATTTTTAACTCTAGAACACTCAACGAAATTTCAGCTCGCTATCTGTTTTCGTTTTTGAGTTATCGTGCTGACAGGCAGACGGCCGTTACATAGTCAGAACTAAACTTAATATACCCTTGTATCAAAAATACCGGGTATAAAAACAAATGAAATAAAAAATCAATAAAAATCGCCTTGCGTCCAATGATGAGAAGCTTAGATATTAAAAGTTCTAATATAGCAAAAATAAACAAAAACCACTTCATTTTCACCAAAAATTTCAAAAAAGTGAGAAATCAATATTATAAATAGATGAGGGTCTCATTGATACATCACTGATAAATACTAGTTTACTGTCCCAACGAAAACGAATTTGACTAGAAGTCTTGTTGTATTTTTGTCAATGGATGTTTCTGCTTATTCAGGGTGTTCTGAAATTCATTCAAGAAAACTATACCAAGGTGTAGAGCTGCAAAAAAAAAAGTTTAATAAAGTTTTTCGATTTGTCGCTTAATTTTTAAGATATCAATTAAATACAATCAATTAAATATTGATAAATTCAACCTATCACACAGAGCGTACAGTGTAAGGAGTTTTGGCCTCAGCAGTAGAGCGTTGCGCTTTACCTTTTAAAGGCTCGCAGATGGTAAGAGGCTCCGTCTCCTTATACAATGCACTCTGTGATTGGTTGAATTTATCAATGTTTAAGTGATTGTATTTAATTGATATCTTAAAAAATAGGCATCAAATCGAAAAACTTTATTAAACTTTTGTTTTTGTTTTTTGCAGCTTTGAATGAATTTCAAAACAACCTGTATATGTTAGATATTTCGAATTAATTCAATAATTACAATAATGAATTTTCATAAGTGGGTTTTATTAGGAATCGGACCTTGTTAGACGACAGTACCTTATTCAAAATTTATAGATTAATACTTTGCACTTCCATTGGATATGCCTATAATTGGCAATATTTTCAAAAAGCAATTAAGAGTTTGTGGTATACCTTTCAATATTTTTTTGATCATATTTTGCCCAGTTCTAATTGATTATATACATAACACTTTACATAATTTTACAAACCATATGAATATGTTTACAAAAAACTTACATAATCGATTCAACAAGAAGAGAATCGTCTGGTAGAAGAATGTCGGTGAAGAATATGTTTTTACGATTATTTATTTATAAAGGTACATAGTAATAATAATTAAATTTGATTACGTTATTATACTTCTAAAATCTAAATGAATTAATACTGAAGAGAAAAAAAAGGAAGGTTTATATAAAATAAAATAAAAACAGGTGAATATAATTGAAAATTAGAAAAATTAGCTCTCTGGAAAGTTCTAGACGTTTTTCAAAGGGTCAGTATAATGATCAACGCATAAAAAAGCTTTGAAATTGATTAATAGGTCACGTAATTTTTTAATTCAGTAACGACGGTGCCTTGTAATAATAGTAAAAAAAATTATTTACGCAGGAGCTGCTTTTACTTGGCGAATTTCCTTAGAGCACATAAATTACTCTCTAGCGGTCCCAATTTTAGTCTGATCAAACTAAAATGTCGTATCTAATATGATTTTAGTATTTTCCAGGCCGATTTTATTAATAAATGGCACACGTCAAGGTGAAAGGGGGGCATAAAGAAAGAAGAAAACACAAAATATAAAATCTTATATTTACTAAAAATCTTATAGTTGCTACAGTTCGTTACCTTATCATTTTTTTTCAAACTCTAATGTACAGAGGTAATTAGAATTTTAACTTTCAATGTTAAATTGTAAATATTTCTGTAAATATTAGTGGAACAGAAAAAATGACAAAGAACAAAATTACATTAAAATTTAGTACCTACAACTTTACTTCTAATAAAAGTTTTCTATTTTTCGAATATTAGGGGAGATATGTCAAATTTATTGTTTCTCCCTCCCTTTAAACCCCTTTTCCATTTATCCGGTTTTACCCATTAACATACCAACATACAAATTTTAGCGATAGTGATTTTTAATATCTAATAGGTAGGATCGATGAACATTTGAAGAAATTTTTACGAAATTCCAACATTGGTACAAAAACAATAGCTGCATTTCCTTTGGAGGAAATTCGTTAATATATATGAACCATTTGACAAGAGATTAGTGTTTCACCGAGGCTACGAGGTAAGCTCGCATCGCCTCGTGCCTCGTTACCGAGGGCCGAGGCGAGGCGAGGCGAGGTTCAAAATTTTAATCCTCGTTACTAACCGAGGCGAGGTATATTGTCCCAAAAACCTCGCCTCGGCCGAGGCGAGAAATTTGCCTCGGCCGAGGCAAATTTACAAAAAGTAAATTTAAAAAAAAAATAATATAGTGCTACATGAAGCAATAGATATATTATTTGGCAAATATTTTTCAAATGTCCAGCGATCCTACCTAGTAGATATCGAAAGTCATCGTCTCTAAAATTTATATACATATATATAAGTTTTTTTTACCATATTATGTACATTCATGCAAAATAAGTCAAAGTTAGTAAAAATTTTCCGAGGCGAGGCGAGGTTGATATTTTAAAAAGCGAGGCGAGGCGAGGTGATACCAAAACCTCGCCTCGCCTCGTGCTTCGTGAAACACTACAAGAGATATACAACTCACAAAAACATTGACTCAAACTTGGTAAAAGCTGTTTGTAGAAGAATAGTCAAAACTAGTTTTGAAGAACTTTCTACAACTGAACTTATACATTTTCTCAATTTCATCTTAAGAAGAAAAATTCGGGTTTATATTAGTTAGTGTATAGGATAGATAGTATAAATATTTAAGGTATTTTAAAAATCGTTAAGTTTATTTTACCTATACTAGCATTGAAATCTCCTCGCTTGAGCATTTAGTTATATTATTATAGCCGTATATACTTCTGATATGAAACATTTATAAAAGCAAAATTAATGTGATTGTCGTAATATAAGGGGAAAGTAGCGACAAAATAATGGTTTTTAGTAAAATTAATCTTCAATATTTAACACAAAAGTTCAAAATTTGGATTAATTCTTATATATGACGTTGATTTAAAAAGAATAACACCTATAACAAATTATTTTTAACGTAAATTTTCGATACGTGCTATATTAATTTTTATACCATAAAGTGATATACACTTAGGTTAATTACATACACGGCAAAATTTTCCGTGGCGGTGAATTAACCGTCGCTGCTCAAGAAAATCTTGAACGTTACATACTTCAGATCAGTGCACGTCAGTCACGTAACTGCGTTATTTAAATTAACGATTGCTTTTGTAGTTTGAAATAAACAGGAACCAATTTCCAGCGTTATTGGTATTCCATTGTTGGTTGTAAAAGGAGAAGAAAAAATCGACAAATTTAGGTTCATCCAATTAATGAAGAAAGTTGGTGCTTTCTGCAAATTGTTTGAAGAGTAGAGGTCTATTAATATCTATCATGTTCACGAAACCATTGATATGAATATATTGATATACGGAATACGATACGAAAATCTTAAGACAGCTGTGAACAGGAAAATTAAAAAAAAAAAAACAGCCATGTACATTTGATCACGTACACCACTACTTCAACGCGACGGTAAAACTTTCGTCGACTCCAGTGGCACTTGCAGGTGGCTGCATAGCAACCGTTGCGGGGTGCTATACAGCAATTTTCTTTAGTGAACTACTGTTGGAACGGCGGTGTTTAAATACAATATTTGATAGCATAACAGTTTTAGCACGTACAATATTTGATAGCAAAATTAGTTTTCTATAGGATTGATATTTTCAACCGTTATACATTTAAGCATGCGCGTTTGAGGTAAATAGCGAACAATGATAAGAAGCTTGCTGCTAATGCAAGAAGTACAGGATTTGATTAACGGATTGGTGAAATTTGGAAGATCTACAACAACAACCCAGAATGCACAAGACAAGTAGGACGACCAAGACTACGATGGTTGGACGTTGTTATACTGGACTTACACCGACTGGGGAACTGGAAAGCCAAAGCCCAGGTCAGAAAGGCCTGGAAGGCCCTTTTAAATGAGGCCAAGGTTCTTCATGGACCGTAGAGTCAAGGATCTATCTACTTATCCAGATGTGTAATCTACTTCATTATTTCCAAAAAAATTAATCTAAAATTTAGTACAGTGTCGCTCTGTGATTTAGAAATAGAGGCTTTTTCTTAAGCTCATATTTAAGTTAAAATTTTTGTCTGCCTGCCGACTATATAATTGATTTTCGTTGACATGTAACCGACTTTTCAGAGATTAAGCTAGGCTACTTTTTATCCCGGAAATATTTATGGATCCTGCGTAAAATTGAAAAACTGTCGAAATTAATAGTTGACAGACGTTTCATGCACGGCTTGAAATAATAAATAAAGAAATACATTCTGCAGCGTTTTTGGAAAATCAATTCCTAATAAGGGGTGGAAATAGGCGGTGAATGTTTGTTTTGGTGTCTCGTTTTTTTCAATTAAGAGACATGAAAATTGATATCTTATTATTAATAACAAATAAAGAAATACATGTTTCAGCGTTTTTAGAAAATCACCTCTTAAGAATGTTCCAGCATGAAACAACTTTTCGACAGATTTTGCTATTTTCTTTCACAGGCTAAAAATAACTTTTTCTAATAAATCCCGAAGTTTCAGAATTTTTAACCGTTTAGAACGCCAGATAATTAATAACAAAGTAATCATTCTCTCTCACTCTCTCTCATTAGAAGCATGCAAAACTTCATGCCCGCCCAACTATTATCTGTTGTATTAGAAAAGATACGAATTAAAAACCAAACTAGAATAGTAAAGGTAAATATTTATAAAATTAATTTAAAAAAAATTGCATTTTACCGCTTTGTTTTCGAAATATAAAAGTTTCAAATTTTTTTATATTTCAAAATTACATTAATTTGTGTATATGAATAGTGAATATATCTATGTATTGTGTATATGTGTATATGCATTTGTTCTATAATAAAAGCAAACCAGTTTTTTGTCCTGATAATATAAGAAAGTGCTGGTACTACCTTAAAGGAGTGACATAAAGACTGAGCGTTTTTATGGGGATCTCATTTTTTTAAATAAGACACATGAAACTTATTATACTATTATTATAAATTTAAAAAAAGTGCTTAACGTTTGTTAGAAAATCAAGCCCTTAGGAGATATGGGTGATTAGAGTTTGTATTGAGGGTCCGTTTTATATTTAAGGAGATAGTAGAAACACATTGAATAACAAAGAAATAAATACGTGAGAGTAATAACACGGCAACACTGCGCGTTTCAGCGTAATAACACTGCAAATCCAATTGTTTTATTTTAAGGATGTACCAGCATACTACCACTTTTCGACAGATTTTGCTCATTTTTTTCACAGGCAATAATATTTTCTAATAAATCCCGAAGTTTCAGAATTTTTGACCGTTTATAACGCGAGATAATTAATATCAAAGTTATCATTCTCTCTCACTCTCTCTCATTAGAAGCATGTAAAACTTCATGCCCGTCCAACTATTATCTGTTGTATTAGAAAAAAAAATCGACGGAATTTAAAAAAAAAACTAGGAGAGTAAAGCTAATTATTTATTATATAAATTTAAAAAAAAAATCGTGTGTCGCCGTTTCGTCTTCGAAATATAAAAGTTTAAATTTAATTATTTCTTCAAATCAACATTATTTTGTATATGTGAACTGTGTATTTGTCTATGTGTTGTGTATGTGTGTTAATATATTTGTGCATCACACCGGTTTATTGTGCTGATTGCATAACACAGTGCTGGTAAGTCCTTAAAACATTTGCGGCGTTTAAATGCTTGTAGTAACCAAGTAAACGCTATAATGGTGTTTAATATAATTTAATCATCTTAAACGTTTAATCTTAAAACATTTGAAGTGCTTTATATAAATTCGTGTGAGATCTTTTTTATATGAATACACTTTAAGTGTTTAGTGTAATTTATTATTTTTATCAAAAATAAAAATTGTTTGATTTGATTTGATTTTAATAATTACGGAATCAGTAGGTTTTGGTAATCTCTCGTCAATGGCTCTCCTGCAGTCATCGGCCAAAGATACATTCCCCTGTGAAATCTTGTTCATTTAATTTATTCTGTAAATCAAAGTTCAATGATGGTAATATTGCCGGCACAGTAATGGATCCAGGTCCTGGTTTACGAAAAAGTATTGCTGAAGACGAAGTATGAAGCTCAGTGGATGACAATTTGACAATTGTACACTCTGAGACAATAATTTGGAATTTCTTTTAACTACAAAAATTATTATTTCTTTAATAATTTTGGTAGCCATAAATTGATTTAATAATTAATAGCACTTACCATACCAATGTCATTAAATCCATTTAAAAAAAATTTTTAGAACCCTGCACCCAATTATTATCAATTATTATGTGTGTAATTATTATCAATTATAATTATGATTGCCTTGAATTATAATAGCCTTGAATTACAATTTTTATTGTTATCTATTGTAATTTTAAACTGTATTTTAATTATCAAAAATAAACGTGTTTACTGTACTGAATACCAAACCAATTTGAATTACATTACATGCATGTATCAAATTAACTTTATACGGGTACAAAATATAATTGATTGCGCAGAATTACCAATACATGTATTATCGATTAGCAGTTATCCAGAGAATCACTGTTCGGTTAAATCAACAAAAAGTGTTTTATATTATTTTTTAAAAGACTTGTCATGTTTAGAATAATTGGTTAAACGTATAAACCATTTTAAAACATCAAGTTAAACACTTGAATTTGAAGTGAACAGTTCTCTACAATTGCAATTTTTGCGGACAAAGCTGCGACGGGCACTGCTAGTATAAAATAAATTGGATTGGTCTGGTAGTTTTTCCTAATATATAAAGCTTTTCGAAAATACTTTAATATATATCCTTGGGGAACACAGCAATAATAATTTAAAATACGATTCGATTCAGTTTTGATTTCATAAAATTGCATGTAATTCAAATACAAAAAAATAAAACATTTTGCAATGCATTTTAAAATACCGGAAAAATACATCAATTTAAAGGGGGGTGTATGGTATATAACAGTAATGTATTATACTTGATAATCGATTTTTGTTGGCTTTTTATTAGCAAACAAGTTTGTTCTGGTAGTCTTTTTAAATATTTAACAATTATTTGTATTGTTCTTTTTCTATTTTGTGAAATAATACATAAATAATAAATATTATATATGTGTGTGTGTGTGTTGGTTTGTGTGCACTAACAAAACTATTATAAATAATAGAGAAAGAGATTTTTTAGTTTTTTTTTCTTTTACATCTTCTATAAATTAACAAAAGAATTAATTGTATTGAATGCGGCTTTTTGGGAGATACCTTAAACTTTAAAGTGTTCTCTTATCCGCACACACATACACATAAAAACCTTATTTTTACAAAATCAAATGTGAGATCAAAAAAATACACACAGTGATACAAACAAACACACATATATATATATATATATATATATATATATATATATATATATATATATATATATATATATATATATATATATATATATATATATATACATCATAACATTGTGAAGAATGAAAATGAAAAAACTTAGGCGACTTAGTGGCGACACTATTGATATGCTGAAATTTAATATTATACAGGTTATTTTGTTAAGTTCTATTTTTACGTCATGCGGTAGTTTGCTTTTACACCTAGTGATATAATGAGTGATTTAATAAATAAATATGGATGCTACTCAAACACGTATAGTTTTGAGTGAAATATAAAATATAATTATTTATCGATCAAAATGCAAGTCTCTGCAGTATTTCCTTATCCTTATGGAGATTTTCCTTGTTACAGTATATTGTTTTAATATCCAAAATGCTTCATTAGTTGAATCTGCGATTTCAAATGCTTTCTTAACACCTTTTAATTTACCTATGGCGACTCAAGCTCAACTATGTTTTTACTATACACACCATAGTGATGCTAGTGGTTTTTGGGTAATGAATCGCTATCTATCGAGTGATCATCACAAGAGTGACATAGTATCAGATTCTTCTTATTCAATTTAGCAAGCATATTGTATGCTCTGTTGAAATGCAATTGCATGAACGTTAAAATAGTTTTTACTAGACTTAAGTAATAAAGGGCATCTTCAAGAGAACAGTTAGTATGTCCCAGACAGATGACTCAGGTGAGCTCGTCTAGATTTAGCTGGTGGACAGCTGAGAAGAGTTATAGAAGTACCATCTCCATAACTTAAAAGGCTTCAATGATTCCATTTGCAGATCGTATATAGAGAATCATGAAACCTTCTCTCCAATTATATGTATCTGTTGAAGACTTCAAGAAACCAAGCAGAGAATGTTTGAGACCAGAATAATGAAATAATCTTTATCGGAAAAATAAGGATGATGAAATCACCAGTGACTGAATTACATTCAAGGGGGGTACATAGAGTCTGAAGTTTATTATTATGTGAACTTTTATCATTAATATGTGAAAAAAGGACACTGCAGACTGTATACGAGATGATATATATATATATTCTGGAAATCCTTGTTAAATGGAGATAAATATTTACGTATGACGTAAATGTAAACATAATTACAATGAACTTCATTAGATATTACCTACCCCAATATGAAACATTTTAAAGCATATTTATCAATAGTACACCTACCTCAGAGGTGGGCACAGACAGCTCGTCTGAGCCTTACGAGCTCTCCATAAGCTGGGTGAGAGTAAGTAAAGAAGGTATGTTTTGAAGCAAGACGGAACGATGTTTCAATACAGGTTGGCCTACCGATTATTGCCCAATAATTTATTCAATCAATTTAGAAATAGTTTTATAAAATATTTATTGTTTAAATAATATCTTTTACAGTATGGAGAGATACACCAAAAAACATAATAATAATAATAATAATAACAATAATGATAATAATAACAATAACAATAACAATAATAATAATAATAATCTGAACTTATCCAAGACTGCTTGCGATGTCTTCTCCATTATTAAATTCACTACTTTTATTTTTTTTGAAAAACAAATTATGCGAAAAATAATTTCCACTACTACAAATAGTACTTTTCACTTTTTCAATTCAAAGTAGACTAACTCGAAGAACTCAAATTCCCACTTTATGTAAAATTTAACTTAATTCATCAAATTCCCATGACACTATACTGAGCATACTCCATACGAAGAAAAAATAATTAAATCAAGTAAATAATTCTTTATTAGTTCTCGGATATGAATAGTAAAATATTTAGACAAATCATTTGGAATTTCCAAAACTTTAATTCTATTTAAATTATCCTTTGCAAAAATTTCCCTCTTTTATTACAATAGTCTAGCGGTAAACTTAAAGGTTCAAAAGATTTATATATATTTTTTTTATATTTTTATTTTATTCATACACAAATATGATATATACTAAAAAGGTACATTTTATGACCCTAATTACCAGCCCAAAATTCCAGAGTATGTATTGAATGATTGCTTGTATTATTTACTTTGTATAATAGTGACCATAAAAAAGACTTGGTATTATTATATTTTTTTCAGAAAATGTTTTAATTAAAAAAAGAAAATATTAATAATTGGTAGGTTACCCTGTATTAACTCTATCTCTCTTCCCTACCTCTCACTCAGAGCTTGGCCGAGTCATCTCCTGCCCACCTCTGAGTCCTACCTTAGTAAATAGTTAGCTCCCTACTAAGGTGAAATATTTACATCAAATCTATTGTTATTGTAAGATTCTTTTCTTTGACAACTTAATTCATTCATATAATAACTGCTGTAAGTATATATATATAATATATATATATATATATATATATAATATATATATATATATATATATATATATATATATATATATATATATATATATATATATATATATATTTATATATATATATATATATATATATATATATATATATATATGTATACATATAGGTACCTATTTCGGCAACATTTTTACACAAACATAACATAACATTCGTTTTTTACATAAACTCTGGGAGTCTTTACATATATTCTATTCTATTCAATCTTTGTGAAGTGAAGACTCTTTATGTGAAATTTATTTATTATTTTTTGTGTGTGAGTGTATTTTGAAAGATTCATTCAATAGATAGACCTCACGCACACGCTAAAATTCTCTCAACATTGTAGGTGTTATAAAGAGGTCCTATATTATAATATGCTCAACGAATATGATGAACCAAAAAATTTGAACATAATAATAGTTAAAGTGGTATAAAACATCATGCCAACTACCATCATAATGCTTGAAATTTTGTCGTCTTTTTATTTTAAATAAAAAGACAAAACAATGACAACATATTATGCAATTTGGTCCTTGATTTCAATCATCATCGAATGGAACTTTCTTGGAAGCAAAAATATCATGCAGAAACTCCAGGCTATAATAAAATATAATTTAAAAAAAAGACAGTATAATACCTAAGTTTACGATGGTTTTTAAAACTCATTAACTCCAAGATTGAGAACCTTTGAACCTTTGTAGATTCATCAGCAAAGTTTTGTCAAAAACAAGGATGGTTATGCTTATGGTTTAACAAAATTATTATTATTAACAAAATTGAATACCCATTTTGAATTCTTCGATAGATTGGCAACCGTGTGGCCATTTATTAAAATGCATCATGTTTATTATTCTAGATTTCAAAACAACGAGAATGAGATAAGCATAATTGTTGCTTTTTAAAGCAATCTTCTAAAGATGTATTCATGTTGGGCGCTTACAGGCTTTCAGCGCAAACGCTTATAAGCGCAATTTATTTTGGCGGATGAAAAAAGTTAAGCTGTTTTTCAAGCAATAGAATGCTTGTTTGAGTAACTTCTAAAGCCCCTTAAATAAACCCAACCCCCTACAATTTGAAAAAAATATGTGGGATATATAGGTTTTTTCCAATAAGATATTGAATGTTATGTGGATTTTTTTTATTCAGAAAAAAGAAAGATTTAAAACCACAGTGCACATGGCATAAATTAAAAAACGCTTATACAGTATTCAATTTGGGATTTAATATGATTTGGCGATCATGATTTTGCAACCCTACCTCGATGAATAAAGCATCTGTGAGCGTGGTGTCTAGCATTGAACTCAACTATTAGCGCTTTTTGCCAGCATACACAGCGTCAAGTTGAACACTAAAAACAACGCTTGATGGCACTGAAAGCGTGTAAGCGCCCAAAACGAATTGACCCTAAATAAAAGTGTATTGCTGAATTAATATTTTACAATGATTCAATGAATAACAAAACGATATACAATTATAGAAGTCATAAGGTAATAATAATAAGAAAGAAAAAGGTAGTTTCTGTCATTATATTAGAGGTATTTTGTTCATAAATTAACATGTCAAAAAAATCAGCATGGTTTTATTATGGATATTTAATATTAGGAAGCAAAAAATTTATGTTATTTTTTTAACAAAATAAATGGTTACCATTCTCAACAAGTCACAAATAGTTGAAATAGTTAGTTTTGATAGGGTACTTACAACTCAATTTAATTTTAACTTACCGTCATCGACATGCCTCATTTAATGGAGATTAAAAGAAATTTTCTAGAGAATTTTTCGGATTAAAAATATACATAAATAAATAAATAAACACTTCTAAATCAAAAACCCATAAAAAATTGTTTATTCAATTGTGTTTCTAAAGGCGACCCTAATTTTATTGTAAAATATAATAATTTATTTGTTTATATAAAAAATTACGTTAAAATTTGACAAATATAATTAAAGATATATAGCGTGTTTTCGACTATTCAATTTCCTATTCATTTAAAGCGCTTCGATCGGAACTGAAAAGGCAAAGCAGTTTTTTATTTTCTTGTTTACTTAATTCTTTTAATAGTTATGAAAATATTTTAATTTATAATAATCGACATAGTCAATAAGTCTTGTTTGTTTATATAATATGTATACACTAAGTTCATTCACACTATGTTATCCTAACCTTAATGGAAATTGACATTAATAAAGTATTGTGACGCTTAGAGTATTCACACAACTTTTTTAAGTTGATAAAAAAGTTAATATCAAAATTGGTCAGCATTAGTTTTGAATCGTCGGAAAATAGTAATCTAAAGATCTTCTTTATTTTGTGAACGAAAGAGCATTAAACTTGCGGAGTCCATACTTCGAAATACCAAAAAAGCTCTGAATGAAATGTAATACTCCATCAACATTACGGATTTCGAAACAAAGCATTTCCGGATCATAGTTTGTTGGATCATAAACTTTTTTTCATATTTCGATGAGCATATTGATCATCCCACACGCTTAATAAAATCCTTTTTACTCACAAAAAAATATAATTTTCTTGTTTGCTATTTCTGGCTAACAAAGCAAATTTACAGACCCAAATTTTATGAGCTATTCCCTAACTTTGTTCGTGCTTTATGTAGGCTTCTTTTATTTGGAATATCTTTGAGTTTAATATCTAGTATCTGAATTCAAAAAATTGAATTAGTATAATTCTCCAACATTCTGAGGTTAAAATTGTTCATATTAACTTAATTTATATTATTTTTTAAAACTACCCCTAAATTAGTATCATCCCAATTTAACATTTTTATTGTTTTATTAGTCTCAAAAACGATCTACCTAATTGACTTTATACTAAAATTATGGTTTTAACAAATTTCTGAAGAGGGTTGTAAAAAAACAAAAAAAAAAAACATATAAAAAATTAACGGAAGTGTAAACTGTAAAGGAATCAATATCTATCTATACACTCGTATATATAAATAAGATTGTAAATATAAAGAATTTACAGTCTGTAAATACAACGTGTCAACACTAATTGCTGAAAAACAAGTTGATTGCCGCATTTCAGGGCTTTGTTCACTTCAAACAAACAAACAAAAATGCACAATATATTTATTCAATATATCTTCTTATTATTTGAGGGCATACAAAATATTTAGTAACATGTCAATATTAGACCGCCCACTGTTAATTTTTTATTTGAAAAACTTTATTACCTTCACTTTTTTGGCTATTGAAATTTTGGAGGTAGAATATTTGTTTTGTAATTGACCAGAGAGAAAAATCTGTTAATAAATTTTTAATTGAATTGTAGTTTATTTCAAGTAATTTTCAATGGGAATTTGGAAACTATTTGAGATTGATTTATGTGTCAATATTTTGAAATCGTCAAATAGAAATTGTAATTAGGGTTTTTGAAGTTTTGTTTTTCATTGTTTTTTTGTTGTTGTAAACTTTCGGTTATGTGATATCAACGGAAGTGACTAGCGTTTACTTAATTTGACATTTAAGTAATATGTCTGTTCATTGATAACATTCTTTAGTATCAAATGCTTGATATAAAAAATCAAGCAGGGAAGTGGAAGAGTCAGCAGCGAATAAATAATAATAACTGATCAATCCTCTGGGGTACTTTCTGGACATCCGGTATAAAAAGTTTTCATATATACCGGGTATAAAAAGTTTTATTTAGCTTCATCGATTCTCATAAAATTTTGCACGCATATTTAATCCTAAAGATAATATAATACCATGACAACATCCAGATGATTAAATGATGAAATTGGAAAATATGGCATGGAAAAAAATATTGGTGGAGGCGGCTTCATGCCGCAAATTATGCAAACTCTCGCCTTAAAAGAAATTTCTGTAAAAAAACTTTTTAAGTTAACCGAATTTATTGTCCATTCGATGATGATATTCTAAGTACAAAAATTGATCCATAATATTATTTACTAGCTTTTAGTACAAAGTATTTTTACTTAACTTTTTCTAAATGTGAATTTTTGTTTCATTTATCGGAGTGGTCGTCAATCATTCAACCGCAAAATTATATAGCAAAAACAGATATATTTACAACCAATTCATCGCAATTAATTGTTAATATGTTGTGTAATAGCTGTGATAGTTATTTTCAATTAATTGGTTTTTTTTTTTTTTTTGTAGAAGAAAGAGAGACAGAGTGAAAAGCCAATGTAAAAAAATGTATAATAACAAAAACACAAATAAAATAAATTAAATAAAAAATTACAAATAATTCTGTGTGAATTTGAATGGTTAATTTTTATTATCGCATTATAGTAGACACCATTTAAAACTGTTAGCCTTGTTATAGTAATTTGGCAACTATCGATAGTGATTGATAGCTGCCAACTAATGAATGACCATGTAACTTAAATTCGTTGCGGTGTTCTATTGCATGGATAAATTATAGAGCCTTAATTTCAGCCCACTGTTTCATTCAACGGTCAGTGGCGATCCTTTTTCGAAAATTGTCTGCAAACCTTTCTAGATCATCTGTAGAACGCATAATCTGGTTCCACTTTTTTCATGTTGAGTTAAGTGGTGTCCAGGTGCAACGGTCATATCATTTTAGTAAGGGTGTCATTTAGTCTTCACTTAATTTAATCTTCATTTCTACCTAATTTTGTCTTCAATTATAGCCCACGCAGGTATCTCTCCAAACTCCTTTAGGTAGTTTTTAGTTTTCTTATCTTGGTTACATCGTAATTCAGGCTTGGGAAACATAGGTGAGGACTAAAAACAATAGTGAGCATATCAAAATCTTTAGATCTCAAACGTTTTAGTATGATCGGAGTATATTCAGTAATAAACTGCTCAAGGTGTTCATTTGGCCAATGTATTTGTAATTGACGGCCTTGATGCAAGAACCAGCTAAGTACAAAAAAGAATTTTTGGCTGTGGACAATATCGCTGTTTTGTTTGGTACAAGAACCGGACACAAATGTAACATCAGTCCTCTCCTGTGCGGTAAATAGTATATGAAAGGCTACATAAACAGTCAATAGAAACCGGGTACCGGGTTGGAAACCATTCATGCAAAAACCAGGTATGCCCAGACTTAATGTTGAATAATGAGAAGTCTGATTCGAATAAGTGTGCTGATTTATTTAAAGCTTAATAGTGAACTAACGTCCTGGTGTCTTATTTGTGTCTGGTGTCTTAAAAATGTGTGTATCTGGACTTACCGAATTTTGCATCAAGGCTCTCAATAGGGAATATGCATGAAATTTTTTTTTCTCATTTATTTTCAGAATATGAAAATACTGTTAATACTGTAATAATATTTAAAAACGAAATTAAAATCCGACAAATATCAAGGAAGCTATAAGCTTTTAAAGATTATTATCTGTCTCTTTCTTGCAAAAATACTAAAAACGGAGTTTTACGTGTATTTTAAATGGTGAAAGTGTAATATGACGGCACATAACATACCAAGAGGGCTATCACCCTCTTTGTCTAATCGGGAATTTCAATCATTCATATCTCGCTTGTTTTTAAAGTTATTTAAAAAGTAATTTTACCTTGATATTTGTCAAGTAAACATGCTTCAATTCAAGTGAAAAAAAATTTCATGCATATTCCCTATTAGTTACATATTCATTAAAAAGATATATTTTCTGGAGTTCGCGTAAGGTAATGAGTTTGGCCCCATGTAAAACACCTTGAACTTTGGGTGGTTCATGAATTTTATTTGGTGTAAGCTATATAAATGCACAAGAAGACATTTGAAATATAAATAAATTTATAGTTGACGAGTGGTGCTATAAAGAGGTATACAGAGTCAAGAGAGTGTGAGACTGTGACGAAACACGAGCCAAGTTTATTATTTTTTAGCTCTGCATGCGTCGTTGAAAACCGCATTTTATTATCAGGACAATTCATTCATAGTCACGTTTCAAACGATCTAAGAATGAAAGTCTGACCAACGCGGAACATATTTTATTATTTAAATTGACATTAACAAAAAAATAATATATATATATAAATTTTATTTTATTTGTAAATGTATAAATATTTAAAAAAAAAAATACATGAAATATTATTAAAGTTTCTATATTCACTTATATTATTATTTCACACATACATACAAGCATTGCAGAGTAAGTATAGTAATTGGTTCCGAATAGAATCGAGCGTTATTTTGTGAATTCCATTTTATAAATAAATTAAACAATTACTTCTTTGCTATTCCACATTTCTAAATTAACTTCTTATGATTTACATTTTATTAAAAAAAAAAAAAGTAATTTTAACGTAACAATAAAGTAATTTTGTATATTCGTAAAAGTTTTAAAAATTTCAATTTAATTAAATTACAAATGCATCTTTCACAAAATACTGTCGTCCTATGAAACACTATTATGGTTTTTCTGTCAAAAACAAATTTATAGAAAAAAAACTATAATCCACTTTTGTATTTGTAGATAGAAACCGAAAAATAATGAAATATTCAAAGCGTTGGGCGGTTTAAGTCGACTAATTATACTCGTTCCAAAAAATGTTTTTAATACAAAGCGCTCCACTCTTTTAATATTTAATAGTGCTTGTCGCGGTATCTTGGCTCTCTCGTGCCTTCAAAAGGAACGCTGTAGAACCTTCAAGATTCTCGACCCAAAAAGAAACCACACAATATTAGTAAGAGTTTAATTAATTTATATAAATTGGACGACACGCACTTTTGAAACAAAAATTAAATAAAACAAAAACTTTATGAAATTCATACCTGATTTATTTGATTTGAAAAAGAATTTGAATTCAATTTTTATTTTATTTTTGTTTCCACAATTAAAATTGAGTCTCTATCTTTTAAACCGACTGTTAATCCAACAAATAGTAATTTTAAACTGATTCTGAACTAGTAGTAGTAAAAGAGTTTATTTATATCTTATAAATTACAGTAATATTATTTCGACTTACAAACTATAGTACCTAACCTAGACTTTACTTATAATTTAACATATTTTTATGCTTCTACTTCATTTAACAATTTCTTCGTTACAAAATGGAAAAATATTCTTTAAAAAACCATTGATTACATTTTTAACTTACAACTTAGTGGATGGTTAGGCCATCGCTAAAACTAAACTTAAATAGAAGTACAAAAGAAACGAAAAGAAAATATATACAATTTAGAAAACAATAGTATTAGTTGTAAATAGTTGTAAATTAGTTGTAATCGAGGTAATGTGGCAACGCATTCGGGTCAAATTGACCCAGTACGTTGATTTCCGGGAAAGGATTTTCGCGGGAAGATTGGAAAAAGGATTTGGAGGTAGTTTGAAAAAATTTACGGATAGTAGGATGCCCAGTTTCTACGTGGAGATCTTCAGACGGAAATCTAAGTGGTTTTTTCGAAATCGTCCGAAGACAGCGATTTTGAAATTGTTGCATTTTCACAAGTTGCGAAGGAGCAACGTTTGGCCATATTGGGGCTGCGTACGTGAGTACGGGCCGGATACATGACTTGTAAAGTCGATGTTTTAGGCGTTCGCCCAGCTTGCCTTTCGTGTTAAGTAACGGGAATAGCCCTGCAAAGGATATGTTTCCAAGGGCAAGGCGCGTTTTGGCGGCTTGTGTCCAATTCAACATCCTTTGAAGAGTTATTCCCAGATACTCAACACTTTGAGTTTGCCGGATTTTAGTGTTAAATATCTTCTATTCAAGTGGGTAGAAGGAAAATTTATTCCTCTTTGTAAACAAAACGGACTGAGTCTTCGTGGAATTTATCTTGATTTTCCATAGCTTGAAATAATAGTTTTCAAGCCTGGATAGATGGGATTGGAAACAACTCGAAATAGCTTTCTGTTGCCAAGAAGAGCAATAGATTGCCGTATCGTCGGCGAAGAGGGCTGTTTCAGTAGCTTGATCCTTCGGGATGTCGTTTATATAATATAAAAAGAGCCGGGGTCCAAGCAAGGACCCTTGAGGTACACCGGCTTTGACACGGTATTGGTTCGTTTTACGTAGTTGGTATATCGAGTTAGGATAGTTTGTGGATAAATCCATCGTGCCAAACCATATTGAAGGCTTCTTCGATGTCTAAGAGGACCATGCCAGTGCATTTATTGCAGTTAAATCCGGTAGCAATGTGGTCAGTCGGTGAAGCTGACTCACTGTTGAATGGTTCGACCTGAAACCAAACTGTTGGAGGATAAGCTGTCTGTGGATATCTTCATGCGACTGCAGCCGGTTCAAAACTGCTTTCTCAATGACCTTGCTGAGAGAGATTCTGAACTAGCGATTGCCGCTGCTTTTATACCCGTCATAGATGGGTATAAAAGAAAGTAGTTTCTCAACCACCATGGGCAAGAAAGTTGTTTCTCAACCACCATGGGCGCAATCAGAGGGACTGATAATTAGTAAAACTTATTACAAATTATATTGGTTCGTCCTGAACCCGAACCAGTATCGTCGTGATACCCCTCTGTTAGAATGTCCATTTAATGCGCTCGTCCACTAGCAGTTATTTCTCCAGTTCAAAATCTTACAAGACATAATTGATTCATAACAGTATAATAGCAAGCTTGCTTTTTGTGAGTTGTTTACTATTAATCTTTTTATAAAAATTATTTAACAAAATTAATTTGTATTTTCATAATTTGTATTTTCATTCATTTGATTTCATGATTTACTTGATTTTTGATTAAAAAAAACAAAAAAAAAACTTTGTTTTAATGAAAAAAAAAAATAAAAATCAAAACTAGATATTATTTTCTTTTTGCAATTATAAAAAAAACTCCTTTCTCCAAGGAGAAAAATATTGTCCCTTAAATATTTTCCAACACCCTTTTATTTGTACTTGAAATATGTGTGAGGTCCAAAAAAATTATTCTTAATAATTTTCAACACAACTTACTTTTTACCTACTAATAAAGTCCCGGATTTTACAAATAATTAGAAAGAGGGGTACCGCAAGTGGGTCCCTAGCACCTAGACCAAGGGGTCCTCTGTGCCCTCCTTGAGAACAACCTGTCATCCGAATGCTCCGGTCTCCGGAAAAGAGGCAAGTCCCGGATTTTAGTTCTTTTGAAAATTGTGTTTATACAAGTTGTTTTCATTTTTCATATTTTAATAACGCTTCCACAAAATTAGTATTTAATATTTTGTGGCATATTTTCGAATGCAATGATGGTGTCGTATTTCATCATCAGAATTGACTTGAAAACAATTAGTAGTGAGGGAAAATTGCAAAATTTGCTTACATTTACTTTTCACATTTGATTATTGAAATCATAAGATTGTATTCACGTCAAGGTATGGAGGAAATTTTTATGAAAGCTCAGGGAAATAGATGAAAATTTATAGTAAGTGATATTTTTCGATCTCTTAAATCATTTTCAAACTCTAAAACCTATTAATTTTACTTTTTGAAAGATTTTGTACTTCGAAACATGTCACTAGCAATTTAGTTAGATCAGATATTATAAACTTTAGATAAAGTTTGGAAGAAAAGCAAAATAATAGAAATTCTAACAAATTATGAGTATAACATCGATTTTCACAAAATAAAGCTTCATTCAATAAATAATTGGATCGTTGTAAAAGCGTGGGTTGTTTTTTTATTACAATCCTTTGAGGAGTGAACGTCGCCTCAGTTTCAGCAAAATGTACCGCAAGCTTTTACTACTAAGCATTCAATTATTTTCTGCGTTTATTGTAGATATCTCGTTATCTATTCTATCTATACTAATCTATACTAATATTGTTTGCATTGAATAGACTCCGAAACTACTGGACCGATTAAAAAAATTCTTTCACCGTTGTAAAGCTACACTATCCCCGGGTGACATAGGCTATATTATATTTTCAAAAAAATTAGGAATTTTTACTAAAACTCCAATAATGTAACCCAAGGTGTAAAAAGGCGGAGGTTCTGGGAAGCCAAATAACATTTTAATTCTGATAGCAGAAGTGCCGGTAAAAATTAATAAAGATGAATAATTCAGTAGTACGCTATCGACACGAAAAAAGCCGGAGCAAATCTCGGAGTTCCACGGGCATCGCCGGGGAATTCAGCTAGTACCTACAGTCTAAAAGTATAAAAAACAATATGATATTTCCTTATTACAGCTATACCAATTGAACATACCTTGTATAACTATTAACATATAGATAGAGGTAGATTGTAAAGGCAGCCCTGGACGGGCTACACTTCGACCATAAGGTCCATTGTGATGCCTTAGGATGTGAGGATGTGAGTGGAGTGGAAGGAATTTGTGAGTAGACTAGGAATTGATAGGATATGCGGCTTTAGCCGATTATGATAGGAACTATGCCGATATTCATCTGGAGTTCGTGAAGGAAACTGCAGAAAACCTTCTCAAGCATAGCCGGTTACTTCGTTCTTGTCCATACGCCGACAATTTAGTGAATCAACCGCCCCTTTTTTTTAACATATATACAATATACTATATGTTGAACTATGCAATAATTTTTTTTTTGACAGTGATTATTCAATATTTTTGGGGTCGCAGTTGCAAATTATTACCATTAAATATCAATAGATTTTAGAAAATATGCAATTATATATGTTTTTATTAAAATTAGTTTGTTGAATTCAACTTTATAATATATTTGTTTTTGAAAGAAATGTATAGAAAATTTTAAAAGTTTTATAAAAAAAATGGAGTATGGCCGTTTACGTATCGCCTGCGTGTTAAAAATTTCTACTTGGATGCGAATATCTCGCTTCACAATCTGTCAAAAAAACTATTTTTTTTTGTATAATAGCACAAAGCATTTAGATTAATATCCTATTTCAATTTTATCAAATTTAAAGAAAAGTGGGTTTACGGATGGAGTACCGTAAATATGTTTCTATAGAATAAAAGCTAACTGATTGTTAGTTTTCTAGAAACAATAAAATATTATTTTGGAAAATGTTTGTTGTGTTTTCTTTCTGAAATCTAAACTGAATATGTCAAAGGAGAAATTTTGAAGTCATTTTTTTTTGTACAGTATATATATAAGTAATAATAATTATTTAAACAAAGATTTGTACATATATTCTTTTAAATAACAAAATACTAAATATAGTATATTTATTTTATGGTTTAACACCGTTTAAACAAAAAGTTATATACAGAATATTATTGTACAGAAATACAATTTAAGTGAAGAATTTGTTACATGGAATTCCACAATATCACACTACGACATATAAACGACAATGTCCGTGTGTGTCATGGCCCGTCAATAATGACACTTAATTGAATTTATTTGTTTTCACAACAAAAAACGGATTTGAGAAAAAAATTCAAAAAAATAACCAAGTGAAACATTTTTATTTTTTTGAACACAAATATTTTGTTAGCATAGTCGATTTTTTTCACGATAATTTAATAGATTTCAATTATTTTTATACCCTGTACATGTATAATATATACCAATATGGGTATACAAGTTTAGTTCCAACTTTGTAGAGGCTAGAAATATGTATCGTTAAACATAAATTTTGGTTCATAAAATTTCCACCGTCCGTCTGTCTCCGTCAACGCGATAACTCTAAAGCGAAAAGAGATAGAAAGCTAAAAAGTGATTTCAAGAATAGGGGAATTTTGTTATCGTTCCACCTCCCTCTCTTTAGAGGGGAAAATATCTACCTTTAAAACCTTAAGAGATGATAAAATGTTTTTTTTTATAAATATATAGAAAAACTTTTGTTGAAAACTTCTTTTCAAAAACTGAATAGTTTAGCTCCAATGTTAACTCAAACATCTCTAATAGGGAATATGCATGAAAATTTTTTTTCACATTTATTTTCAGAATAGGAAAATATTGTTAAAACTGTAATAATATTTAAAAACAAAATTTAAATCCGACAAATATCAAGGATGCTATAAGCTTTTAAAGATTATTATCCGTCTCTTTCTCGCAAAAATACTAAAAACGGAGTTTAACGTGTATTTTAAATGGTGAAAGTGTAATATGACGTCACATAACATATCAAGAGGGCTATCACCCTCTTTGTCTAATCGGGAATTTCAATCATTCATATCTCGCTTATTTTTAAAGTTATTTAAAAAGTAATTTTACCTTGATATTTGTCAAGTAAACATGCTTCAATTCAAGTGAAAAAAAATTTTCATGCATATTCCCTATTACTGTGAATTAAAGAATCATTATGTATTATTTAACACACAAAATAGAAATTTCAAAAGGACGGGCTTGACTTGGACCTAAATGTCCATTGTGATACCTAAGGATGTAAAGTAGTGAGTGGAGTGGAAGGAATTTTTGTGTGTGGAGTAGGAATTGGTAGGATGTGCGGCAGCAGCCGACTCTGATAGGAACTATATCGATATTCATCTGAAGTTCGTGAAGCAAACTGCAGAAAAAATTCACAAGCATAGCTGGTTACTTCGTTCTGGTCCGTACGCCGACAGTTTAGTCAATTAACCGCCCCCCTTTTTACCCTTAACCTATCAGTTTCCAAGTTTGCATACTGCGCAAACATAACGCCTTAGACTGCTCAACTACTTGGACTGGTAAAAAGTGGTTTCATGCTGAAACATCCTGAATGTTCGTGGCAACCTATGGCTGCTCGAGTGGCTACAGACACACATCGATCAGATATGATTAGTTCAATCAAAATGAAATTTTGTATCTAATATGCTTCTGGTATTTGCAAGGCAAAGAGGGGCACAGAGGGAAAAGAAAACATAATATTTAAACATTATATTATCGAATGATAATTAGTGAGAACTCTAGGTTTTTGAAATAAAATTTCAAATTCGCCCCCAGTTTTTTTTTTTTTTTATAAATATGTATTTCGACTACAATGTAGTCATAATCAGTATAAATTAGCTAGTCGTAATTTACTCTTTGACAATTAGAAATAGATAGAAAGTCCAGATCAATAGACAAAAATAAAAATAAATAGAAAATTAACTAAATTTTAATATACTAAATTTAAAATATAATAAATTTTAAATTATATTGAAATAACTCTTGTTAAAACTTCCTTCATTCTCGTTTATTCCTGTTAACTTTACTCTTATTAAAATTACTCTTATATTGTCTCAGGATATGCTACTCGTCGCTAATTTGGTGACAATTTCACGCGAAATTGTCACCAAACAGAAAAAATAATAAGAAAACCAAATTGTAGTAATTTTATGTATCTTTAATTGTTAAATATTTAAATTGCTTAGTTTCGAAATACCACATCGACTGCAAAACTAATATAAATTATCCAAAAAACAAAAATCTATTGTATGTCACAAAACTGAACAAATATCATAACGCCACATCCAAAAAAAAAATTACCAATTATGTATGCATAACTTGTAACACATATTTATAAAATTTTGATAAAAATCAGTGACAACACAACTCATCATTTTTTTGGATTTTCTCCTCTCTTTTGGTGTTCTTTTTTCATTTATTTTATCCACAAAAAATAAAAAATAAATAACCTGTATATAACCCATAATAATATTATTATATTTTCAGTGTTTCACATGCCAACAAAATTAATGAAATATTACTATATTCAATTTGGTTAAAGTTTTTATATATAACAAAAAAAAAGAAAAAAAATACTACACACAAAAAGAATAAAATAAAATAAATTATTGTGAACTAACTCGAAAAACAAATACATCTTTTTAATTGGCATCATATATAAATTTAAATAACACACAAAAATAATAAAAAAAGAAGCTTTAGAACGAACATACTCGTATTCTTCTTGATACACGGTTTTGTGTTTTAACTAAACTATAATTGTTTAAGATTTCAACTAAAATTTAATAGATTTTAAAATTGGCTATAAATGCCTGTGTGTAGGTTTAATGGGTCATTTATATCGTATAAAAGTTTTATTTTTATTAATTTTTTAATTAATATTATAGCACTTCATCTTTTTCTCAACAGGCTTTTATTTACTTGACCTGTATAACCGCTTTGCAGCAAATTGGGCATCCCATTTTTCACTCATATCATATCGATTTATGATGAGTTCAAATGTATTAACAAATTTAGCGTATTATAAAGACGTGCTTCGTCAATCAAATAATATAGGTACACAAACTTCTTGCTAATTTGGTGCCTGTCTTACAATGATATTAAAAAAGCTTCGATACCCTAACTTTAGTGACAAAAACAACGCCACATAGTCACAAAAGGATACCGTCAATAAATAGGTGGGGTTCTTCACACACCTAATCCTTTAGTCAGTCAACTGAAATAATCCTCAGGTCAGATCATACTCTCAGTTAAATCATATAAAAGACAGAATGTTTTTAATATCATTGTGAGACACGCACCAAATTAGCAAGAAACAACATATCTCTTTCGAAATACGTATTTATAAAATACAATTAAATGTTCTATAGGAATTGGGACAAAATTTGAAATATAATTTCAAAAAACCTAGAGTTCTCTTTGATTATTTTAATAATCATTATCCCTTTGTACATCAGCCTGATGAGGTTCGTTTCTTCCATATCTTGGCAGTAGCCTGGATTTTGTGCATCTCACCCCGAATATCTTGTTTCTGCTGTAATCGAGAGAATCGCAGTTCACGATGGTGTAGATGTTTCTTCCTCCTCGCCGCATAGTCGGCAGATAATGGATCCATTGTAGAGTCCAATTATGTGTAGGTGATTTCGTAAGTGATAATGTCTGGTGGAGAATCTGATAACCTTTTGTGGTTTTTTGTGGAGTGCATCGAAAGATTTCTTGAATGCATTCCGAAACAGTATTTTCTCGTGTTTTTGTTGCGGTATATTTTCACAATGATCACGGTATTTAAAGTCTATACACTCGTTAATCACTTGTTTGCTTGCTGTTTTGATTTCCTTCAATAGTTTCTGGGTCTATAAATGGTAATCCGACTGCTTTCTTTGCTTGTACCAGCTTTTTATTTCCTTCGAAACCACTGTCACCTGATTTCCTCATCAGTTCAACGTTTTTCCATTTTGCCAGCTTCAGTAGCTCTTCTAGGTAATCCCTGACTACCCCTCAGGTGATTTCAGTGGCAGGGGAAAAACAAAATTTATTTATTTTAATTTTAAAAATACAAAGTACAATTTAATTTCCCACCGCTTCCATTACTACCTAATATTATAATAATAATAATAATAATAATAATGATACTGTATTTAAATCTTTCGATTATTACAGGAGTTGGTACCAATACAAAATTATACAGAGATTCTATCAAATATGGTACAACAGAAACAAATTTTCGATAATAAATGGAATAAAATAATAATAATAACTTAAAAATTATCAAAAATTAAACAATAAATTCTGACTAACAAATACTACCCATTTGAAGGAGTAAATTTAATTCGGAAATCACAAAAAAAAAAGTACCTAATATTATTGATCAACTCTTTATTCCAAATTATAAAGAACAATGTTAGCTATACTATCAAAACCCTAACTTTATTAGAACCAATCTTAATTTTGAATGCAAGATTTGGCCTCAACTAAACATACTAACATGTGAAGTTAAATAAAAGCTTGTATTTAAATATGACAATAATATTATTGCAAATTATCAAATTATTATAAAGATTATTAAGATAATCAAAGAGAAATCTAAGTTTTTGATATTAATTTTCAAATTTTGCCCCAACTCCTAGAACAATTGAGAGTGAGGCATGCACCAAATTAACAACGAGCAACATATCTCTGGCTCCATATCCCGGAGATATGTACGATTAGCTAACTCATAATGATGATTAATTTGTATTCGAAATACGTATTTATAAAATACAAAAAATTGTTCTAGGAATGGAGGCAAAATTTGAAATTTAATTTATAAAATTATTGTTTTTAAATATTGCTAAAACCAAAGAAATTTTTGACATATTGGATCCTAACAGAAATGTACGCAACTGTCTCACACCATTGATCAATCAAAAAGATTTCGTTTATATTATTGACAACTTAATATAATTTTAACACAATGTTAAAAATGAGTGTCGCATTGACCAAATCAATCCCTAATGTTTGGTTATATGTTATGTATCACCTAGAAACAATGTACAAAATTTTATCTTAATTAACTAAAATAACTACATGATTGAAGTTAGTTGTAGATCAATTTTTTTTTTAAACAAAACAAAAAAATGAAAGAAAAAAACTAATTTGTGACCGGAAACGCGTTATATATATATACTAAGTGTATATAATATGTTGATTAGCACATAACCAAAACACACACATAAAATCTCGTGAGATCTATATATATGTATATATATGTATGTATATTCAAACTTCAAGATTCATTACTACAAGCCCCTTGTCAACCTTTTCCATCGGGTGGTCTTGTGTCCACACTAAACAAAAAAAAAAAGAAGAATTTATAAAAAAACATACCGACGGACCCATGTCGTTATATATTTCTGTATAGATTTATATGATTATATTGGGTGTACACTCCAAATAACTATTCGCTGAATTTAATCAGCGGCAGGGTACGTTAGGATATCTATATTGATAAATCCTGCCTATTTTGACAATTTTTAGAATCGAACTCTAGTCGTTGTTTTAATTGACGGAGTAATATTTAAATGGTGATTGGTCAATCAAAATCGACAAGCGAAAGCTGATTGATTATCACTAAGCATTACACAAACATTTGTAATCTTTCTTAGACTCTATAAGCTATAAGAGCAGAATAATTGCGGCTAGTTCATTAATACTGATGATTAGTACTTTGCGTAGTTGCAATACGTATTTCATATAATACAAATAATTGATCAAGGAATTGAGGAATAGAACCTGTATTTTGAAAGGTTCCACTTTGATTATCCTTGATAGTCTATATATAAACTGCAACTACTCCTACTATTCCTTCGAAGCAAATATGTTGTAGATGCGAAATTTTTGACATATTTTGAGGCTCACATCCGCGGATGCAGATTTATATGTCAAGTTTTTTTTAAAGAGATACTTAATTTAGGTACCTGAACAATGGAAAAAGATGATAATAATTTTTAATAATCTTTATCTTATAATAAAATTTTTAATATGAAAATCTAAAATTTGGTTCATTATATTTAATAAAGAGCAATGTCGCTTACCTTTTCAGGTTCCATCCTGTTTTGCAGAGGTTTATAGATTAATCCCGCTCTAAACAGGCTAAACTGCTCCGGGTGCATCGATTTAAATGACCTCAAATACATGCTTGTACGGCCTTGTGAGAGTATATTTTATGGCATATTTTACACTGAGATTTATTTCAGACATGCTCATCTAGTTTAAAATAAGACTAAATCACACTTTGCATCGGTGGTGACATTGTCGGTTCACTTGTCAAATAGATTATTCAAGGCGAAACAATCAAACAGTACCTAATGTAAATCGTTGAAATAAATTAAAAAACATCCATTTAATAAAACGTCTAAACACGTTGTGATTTATTGACAGTCAGAAATGTTAAACAAACTGCAAAAGCTCCGTAAAAAGTAATGCGGTTCCGCGATTGCAGATACGGATGCGAATATCCGCAACATCCCTCAAAGTATTGCTAAATCGCCAATCCCCACTCTCTTCTGTCGTTTTAGAATATGAATGTTTTGAGGTACTGATTTCCTTTGTTTTAAACTGGGGTGCATAATATTAAGGAGTATAGCATAGCGAAAATGTCATAAACTATTTCCATAATCAGATGATCAACGAAGTTCTAAGCTAAGGATGACCATGCACTAGATAAAGTATATTTTCGAAAATTGTAGAAGGTTGCAGCTAAATATAGTACATCCATAAAATTGTTCAAAATGCACAATAAAGTTTATCAGTTTTTGCGTCCCAAAAATTAAATTAAAATTCTTTGTTTGAAAAACTTGCTTGTTAAAGAATATTTTTAAAATTGTGTATATTTTTTTTTTAGCGCGAAAATAAATTGTTTCAATTATACTGATTGAAATAAATAATCAATAATTCTAACATTTGATAACACTATTACTTTAATTCGATCAAGTAAACTATATAATACAAAATATATTTTGTATTAAATGGGTCGTTATTTGACGAAAATGCATTAGAATTATTAAATAAAACAAGGAATATTTTGAAACAATTTATATCACCGTGATCGTTTAATTTATTAACATGGTTGTTACAAGTTTAAATGATCGATACATTTTTTAGGAAACATAATTTAGTGATGAAACATGCCAAATATCAAAGTTGAATGTTTTATCTAATATTAAGAGTCGCACTCATAAAGTTTTAAATGGTAGGATATGAAACTGTTTTCATGTCATTCGTACTTGTGGTATCCACCAAGAGACTTCACGTGCTAGCGTTAATATCAAAACAAAGCAATGAAAGGTTTCGAAGTCGAAATGCTAGTGATATGAAAAAGCCATATTTCCCCTATTGAATTATTCATTCGATGTGTGTTGAGAGAGAGAGAGAGTCACCCTGTACAGTTAGTATAGTCACAGTGACTGTATACTAAAACGGCTTGTTGTTTAACTCCACAAAGTGGCTTGTTTAACTCCTTGTTGTACCAATTTGATATGATACTACTTGCTACACACCTTGTTAACTGCTATTTGTTACATTTTAACACATACCCAGACAACATTATTATATATATATATATATATATATATATATATATATATATATATATATATATATATATATATATATATATATATATATATATATTTCGTCTTTTCTTTGCAACAAATCTTGCAAATCTTACAACCGCAACCGACTGTTCACCTTTTTTTTGCTCAAACGGTTCTTTGCCCACATATTTAATCATCATGATAATAATATTGTACCATAAAATTGATCTAATTCGAAAATATTACAGGAAACAGAAATGAGTGGTTTTGGAGGCGGGGTTGTGAAAAAGATAAAAACACCACTTTTTAAATTAATCGGTTTTCAAGTTCAAGGGTGTACTTTAAAATCAAAAGATAGAAAATAATATTATGTATCAATTTGAGACAATGATCAACCTAAAAAAACCATCGCATAACAAACGATTTGATAAATATTAAGGATGTTCCAGCATGAAACCATTTTTGGAAAGATTTTGCTCACAGGTAAAACTTTTTCAATCATAGTTTTATCAAATCATACATCATAGTTTTATCAATTCGTTACCTAATAATACTTCACAAAACCTAAACCCCCTTTTAATCTTAGCTGATTGTTAGTACTTCATTATCATGGCGTTGTAGCAATTGTGACCGCATAAATTTTTGCATATTATTAATTTAATAATTATGAAAAACTTTCTCCTAATATCCCGAATGAAAAATAAAATATAATTAAAAAAAAGTAGGAATAAAATTGAAACAGGGATTCAAATGTCGCGATACGTCACGTTTGGTTTGACTTCCTTCACCCTTTTGCGTACGGATTTTATGGTTGGCTCCTAATTGATTTCAAAAATATGCCACAAAATAGAAAATTATGCATATTTTCAACAAAACTGTATATTTTCAAAAAAACTAAACTAAACGATTTTATTAGTATGCATAGCAAAAAGCAAAAGTTTTTAAATAGCGAATTGAAAAGCGTGGGGAATGGTAATTAAGTCTTCTCAAAATATATTCAATGTATTTTTAGTTTTTATTTTGTAAAAGTACAAGGTGTATTAAGTTTTTATACCCAGTATATTGTAAATATACTGGGTATAAAAACTAGGTATATTAAGTTTAGTTCCGACTTTGTAACACTAGAAAATGTTGATCGCAGAAAAAAATTTGTGTTATAGGTGTTCAAAACATTATCTAATTACTTCATTTCCGAATGTCTGCCTATCTGTGAGCTGAAATTTTGTGTGTGTGTTCTAGGACAAAAAAGTAAGGTCAAGTTCGTTAATGGGCAAAAGCGGAACATGTTTGTGCAAAATGGGCAAAACTGCCTATCTTTGAAAGAGATATAACAAAAAATCTTCTTCTCTTTAAAATAAACAACTTTTGTTTGAAAATTTTTTCCATAACTCAGTATATCCTGGGTGTTAAAACAATTAACTCACTTTTTTTGTTACATTTACTTTGTTTTTGATAATTTTTATTGGACATATTTTGTTCAATTGATGTAGGACTCGAGATTGCACGAAAAGTTATTGAGAAAGTCGTAAAGACAAAGAGTAAAAAATACCATCTTTTTATCTGAAATTTACCTAATTTTAATAGAATTCTTTATACACGGCCAAGCGCGGAACTACCGTTATTGGCACCATGGGCATGCTTTCACGGTCTATTGAGGTCGCTAAGCTGATATTATATCCAATGCCTTAATAAAATTTAAAAAAAGCAATGAATCGTGCGTGATTCGGTACGCAGCGAAGTACTTAGTCATCATAGACGATATGCTTACACGTTATGACACATATTTGACAACATATTAGCCGTTTCTTTTTGAATACTTGTATTGGAAAAAAACGGTGACTATTCGCTGGGTGCGCATAGGCATCAAATAATTTAAAAGTACATAGTCGTCTACTAATTTAAAAGTAAGCGTGTGTTATATGCACATATACACTGCCGCCAAAACTCTTCTCACGCAACCAAACCAAAAATCTTGGATGCGTACCTTAATGGCACAGGAAAGATTATTCGGGCTAGCTCTCCTAAATATACATAAAGATGTGATCCTGGATATCGATGAAATTCGCGAAAAAAAAACGTAAGCTTGAATTTGTAATTAAAATTATTTAATGTAAAAAGTATACTAGCGTTTGATTTATTTTGATATCCTTTGAAGTTGTAAAAATTTCATCAAAATCGGTTCAATAGTTCTAGACTCTAAATGTGACACTGTGATGTGCAAACAAACACACATTTACTTTTGTAATTTTCGTGAGGGAATAAACTAACATTTTACAGGTTTATTAATTTACTACTGTTCGCCTCACGGCTTTACCCATGTGGAACTGTATACTGTACAAAATCTTGGTCAGGGCGTCATACATTTTGTAAACATCTCCTTTGTAGGACTGCACTATATCGATCATGAGCGAGTTCATAGTCCGACTCGCACTTGGAAGATTTTCGGGTGGCTGTGACCACAACCTTTTTTGAGGGCTGGATCCGCGCCTGTATACAGCACACAATTTGTACAAAAAATGTCGAGATGTCCTTTAATAGCCAAATACTTCCTTAAAACTTTCAAAAGATTAAAAAAGCTGTTAACGATGCACGTAGCTCCGATAAATTTAAATTATTTCTACGAACACACTAAATTAGTTTAAAATATAGAAGAATAAATAGATCCGTCCATCTGTATATTAAATAAAATATCACATTTTAAAAGCTAATTTGTCAAAATGACCACTATTGAAATTTAATACCACTTCAAATAGAAATAAAAAATATCTTTGATTGTGTTTGAAAAGACACAACTAGACGCCATGGCTTCAACCATTTGAAACAAATTTATTTATATAGTTTGTGTTTTTTATTTTTTAAGGAACTCATGTGTTGTTTTAGGGATGAAATCAATTAATTTTGTTAACACTAAAATATTATTTCGTAATATTTCATTTAATATTATATATAGTTTACCTACCAAATTTAACGCTGCAATATAATAAAATGAATGATTAAGTACTTTTTGTATTAATTTCATTTTATATTTTGGTCCTTAGACAACAAACAAGTATAATAAAAACATCATGTTCGAAGTTTACAAAAAATTCGCATGCATTTCCCAAGAAGAGATAGTTTTTTTTATAGATATTTTTAGATACATTTATAAATTTCGACAAGTTATTAAAGTTCGCTCACGCAAGCAAAATGTTAAGAAATTTTACAAACTTAAAATATAAGTCATTAAATGCATCATGCATCATGCATCATGCTATGAAATTTGAAGACAATTGATCTTTTCTAACCTGAGATAATTGCAATTAAGAATAACATGTTTTTTTTGTACACGTAGCATGAGAGCAGCGTAGATTTTTTAATTTTTTTCCTTGAAAGAATGTTACCGCTTTGACGAAAAACAAGGATATTGAAGAATAATATATTCTGACCAATTACAAAAAAAGAAAAAAATTATTCATCTCTTAGTTTTGATATAAAATTAAATAAATAACATATTTATAGGACTATTTTTTACCGAAAGTAGGAGGTACACAATTCAACCTGTATATGTATATTCTTTTTTTATGTATGATCACGCATAACATTTTACAGAGTAGTTCGATTTTGATAATTTCTTTTTGGTTGGATAGGATATACTTCAAAGTTGGTCCCATATAAATTTGAAAAAAGATTTCAAAATTTAGCCACAAAAAAAATAAAAAGACCGCTTCCACTTCCCAGCGCTTCCACTAAAGAAAAATATCATAATCGATATCTGTTCTGTGTGTAAACGCTATTTGAAAGCACTCAATATCTTTGCGCAATTTGAATGATTTTTTAACCGACGAAAAAAACGAAGGAGGTTCTCAAGTCAACCACTATATTTTTTTTATGTATCATCGCGCATAACTTTTTACAGAGTAGTTCGATTTTGATAATTCTTTTTTAGTTCTTTTTTAGTAATTTTTATTTTTTTTTTAGTTCTAATGATACTATAAGTCACAAAAAAAAAAAACTTTGTAATAAAAAATAGAACCGACGTAAGAAGAAAGTAACTGAAAAGCAAAAAATTATAACTTTGTAACAAAAAATTAAACCTTTGAAAAAAGAAAGGAAAAAATAAAAAAGTAACTGTTTAGTCTAACTAGGTCCTACACTAATGTAAATACCTAAATGATTTTGAGTCGGCGATACCTAAACGAGAAGTAATAATAGCAATATTAATTGGTATTACATGGCGATAGAAAAAATATTCATGTTTATAAATTAGAGGTCATTAAATCGTTAATATTTGTGTATATACTATATAGCTACTAAAAAATGATTTACTACAACTTTCATGAAAAATTTGCCCACTTAACTAGTAATAACAGAGTTATGCTAAACTTTTTATTATCCCCTCTCTCTATTCCTCCTTCTGAGTTGATTCAATTAGATAAATTAATATTCATATTATATAACATTAATACGCTTAGATTGACACCTTTAGGAGGTCGATATCATTTTGGTTCTCAAGATTCCTTTCTCGAAAAAAAATGTCTACAGTTTCCACAAACGAAAACAATCATCTTTTCAAAAATTGTGACCTCAAAACATCAAGATCTGGTGAAAATTTTCATTACGAATTTCGGATCAATTTTACTATAACTTTTCTACAGTTAAAAATAAATTTATATTTTATTAATGCATAACCATTAACAGTTTTGAAACAAAATATATAAACCCTATTTTGACAAAATGGAAACCTGACTTCAAAAATCAAATATTTTATAACAAAAAATGCACTTAAAAGTAAAAAAATAATTGCATATTCTTGTGCCAATTTTAGTTCACCTAAGCAAAAATTTTTAAATATATATGTACAATTATTGTTAGTTTTGGAGTCGGTGTCAGCATAGAGAAATTCACATAAATTTTGGACACCGACTCCAAAAATAACAATAATTGTACATATATATTTAGAAATTTTTGCTTAGGTGAACTAATATTGGCACAAGAATATGCAATTATTTTTTTACTTTTTTGTGAATTTTTTGTTATAGAATATTTGATTTTTGAAGTCGGGTTTCCATTTTGTCAAAATAGGGTTTATTTCTCGCTTTTTAGTGACTTTGAAGTTTTATAACTGATTTTATTTGTTTAAATATGGTTAGACCTACTAAACGACCTACTAATTTTTAGTGCATTTTTTTATAACAAATTTTTTTTATCCTTTTTTTTTTTTTAATTTTTAGTACAATTTTTTATAACAGATTTTCAGTTTTTTTTACATGTATTTTGTTTTTTTTTGTAAAAATTTTTTTTTCTGGATCCCCTCACCAGAATGCGATTTGGTGACAATGGGACCAATCTGAAATAAAACCCTTTAAAAGTAAAAATTCAAAATCGGTTCATAAATGACGGGTGAGAACCATCCTCCTTTTTGAAGTCGGGTTAATAAGAAATATACTTAGTTGTGCCCAGGTCTCGCTTAAAATTTTCATATACTACCCAGGTTTTATATGCTTACTTTATTAAATTACATATGTAATGTAACATCTACGAAAATTTTGGAATATTTTTGTCATAAATTTCTTTTTGAAAGTTGTCTGTGAAAAAAAAAAGATTTAATATTTGTTTATTTAATAAAAATAAAGTCACAAAATAACTATTCATATTTCTATATGTATATATAATATATATATATATATATATATATATATATATATATATATATATATATATATATATATATATATATATATATATATACTTAAATCAAATAAGTTAGACAAAGTACGAATGATACGCAAAGGGCAATATATTCATTACATTGTCACTGCTGGCCGGCCCAGGCACTAAATGACTAACTATAATAAGGATAGTTTTGAAGTTCACATATTATTATGTTATTATATTATTATATACATGAATACAAAAAATATTATTTGCTATTCAATAATATCTAAATTTGATTTTAAAATACTATAATAATAATATTTTTGGTGTATATAAATAATACTATATTTTGAAATCTATTATCATTCTATTAACTTAATTTTTGTATTAATATTTGTATTGTTTGGATAATATTTTTAATTTAATATTTTTAAGACTTGCTAAGTGCTTCAGTTCCATTATATACGCAAAGATATGGCCCATTCGTAGAGCTCGAATAAAAAAATATAAAAATTTTCGGTTTTCAACAGTTAACTGTATATCTACAAATTCTTTGACCAAATTTGTTTACAATAAACTACCTCCTACATCACCAAGGAGGTAGGGTCTCTTATCCGCCGTATATCTACATGATAGATTAGTGTTTGGTATAGCTTGCCAGGTACTTAACATTTCTGATAAATTAATGGCACTCATGCGGGATCACGAGTTGCTAGGTGAAGAAGCATTCTTGTTCTCTGCAGCACGACACGTGGCTTCAAAATTGAACCTATACTCGATCCGACTAATCGTGATCTAGATGATGACTTGTTCCTTCTTGCCCAATCGCGATTTCGTTCAGCTGTGAAACGAGCTGAGATCATCAGGGTGTGTCCTACCGTCATTTAGACTCCTGTGATCTCTTTGTAGATCTTACGTTTTCGTTCCTTTGATCAGGTGGAGTCAAAACAAGTCGGAAACAGAAGGCATTATCATCGCTGCACAAGACGGTGTAATAGTCACTTTCACCACTTTCACAATAGCCACCATCTTTCTCGTTCGCAACTACCAGGCAAATCTCTACTACTAAGCCTGATTTTTAGCTTCATGATATTTCAGCTTAAACTATTTAAGTCATCGAGTTTTCTGCGCTCGCAGAAACGAATACAGTCTTGAAAGAGGAGCAAAAATGGACAAAATATCTTGGTCTCTTCCAATTAAGCACGCTGGGCTAGACAGATGGGAGAAAATTATAAAAATCGATGGTTTTAAAAAAAATACAGCTTGGCATTATCCAACCAAAACATTTTTGTGATTCAAATTCAAAATCCAGACAAATGGGTTCCGAATTACCGGAAATTTACCACCCATTCACCAGCAAAAGTAGGATTCTTTATTAGCAGTTGGAAAAATATTGAGATTAATGCTTATTCTCAGCATTTAAATTCGAAGAATTTTTTGGAAAAACGAATAAATTCGGCAACAACTGTTAAGTTTGTTATCAACTGTTAAGTTTGAAAAAAGAACAGTCATGAAGCCATATTTGGTGGCCATTGTACCCTGTAGATAAAATATCCCTTTGAGAAATTGTTGTCGGAAAAAAAAAAGTATTGATGCCTTTTTTTGTAATTATTATATTAAAAAATAAAGCAAGTTATACGCGATAAAAGATTTTGGGGTGGTTGCCCCGCTGTCGCATCTGGCTCTCGCAGAGTTTCCCTAGGAAATCACTTTATGTACACTCCCATTCATAAAAACTGAGCATTCTAAGCGTCATTGTAAATAATATACATATATTTAGTAACATATACGCTTAGAATGTGACTTACTGGTGGTTCCATTTTTATGAACGGTAGTGTACATACTATCTTTTCTGAAAGTTTCATCCCCTAATTAAATGTGCACCGTTTTTTACAGTCTCAACTTGCACTACAATCATCATCTGACAGTTTGTAATAATAGTCCACAGTACAGCACGGTTTGTTTTTATGATCAGTAACAGGCTAAATTTTTGCCAGTAGCTTCCTTTCGACAAGACGCCCAACTTTTGTGTCACGAAAATTCTCGATGATAGTGATTAACGAAGCGCGTATGAGAGTATCTTGTTTGTTTGACGATAGCAAAATTTTTATCAGTTAATTTGATAGTTGAATTGAGAGATAATGTAATAAAGACCTCAAAAAAACTTGTGTCCTACAAAATGGATGGTGTGACAGGCAAGTCCCCCACCCCCAACATGTTCAAATATCGGGGTATACATAGCTATTACATGGCGCTACTTAAATAACCGTTAGTTGGCGCGATTGAGTGTATTCACGATAAAAACAATATTAGTAGTCTTTTATGAACTACAGGTTGAAGAAATGAGACCTACAATATGTATAAAAGTTGTATGTCATTGAAATAAGAAAACATTTTTTTAAATTATAAATGAAAATTTTACATTAACATGTTCAGACCGTAGGACTGGGAAATTGAACCACTGAATTTGTAGGACAAGGTGGCCATCAATTTATACATACCATTATTAATTAACAGCATAAAAATCAGCTTGTTACTAAGAACTATGTATACAGCGTTATTTGAACATGTTAGGAGTGGGGGACTTGCCGGTCACACCATCCATTTTGTAAGACACAAGTTTTTTAAAGTCTTTATTACATTATCTCTCAATTTAACTAAGAAATTAACTGTTACTGATAAAATTTTTGCTATCGTCAAACAAACAAGTTACTCTCTTACGCGCTTCGTAAGTCACCATCATCGAGAATTTTCGCGACAGAAAAGTTGGGCGTCTCGTCGAAAGGAAGCTACAGATAAAAATTTAGTTTGTTCTTAATCATTAAAAAAAACCGTGCTATACTGTGGACTATAATATTTTATTGTTTGCTGTATTATATGATTTGAGGTAAATAATATTTATTGTATTATTGAGTTGAACTCAAAAATGAGAACCACATATATATATATATACATATATATATAGTATAGTATATATATGTGGTATGCCCTATTGACATTAGTAACAAGATATTTACATTTTTAGAGCTGTATTCTTGTATAATAATAATATGGAAGATACACTTCACAAATATTATAACAACTTGGTACACACAAACGAAAATGTAAATAAATAAATAAATAAAAGTTTAACTCACACATACACACACCAACCAATACACGCTCAGCTCTCTCAGAGAGTTCTCAATGAATTTTTCTGTATGTTTTTATTCTTTTTTATCAAAGTGTGTTTAAATATAATCTTTTTTTTATACTCTCTTATTTTTATTCTTTTTATTCTTTTGTAGGTATAATATATAAGGTATTTTTTTTGTTACTCCAAAAAATTTAACGTTATAGTAGACTTTGATTAAACGGAATGCTACAACGCTTATCGATTTTTTTTAATGTGAAAACAACTATAGCGAGAGTATACATGTGTTTGTATGAGAAGTAAAATGACATTTCAGATTAAACAATGTGACGTTTTTTTGTTAACCATCGGCTGTGTGACAATCGACAATCATCGGCATTCGTGTTATAAATGGGAATTTAACATTTTATATGAATATTACGTTTTCTAATGGCTAGATCTTTTATACAGTTTATTGTTTCTACAGTAATATCTGCGTTAGAAAAATCTTGAGGAATAAATTATTTGTCAATAAATTTTAAAATGTCAAAATTTAGAAGAAAAAAAATTATTTGACATAAATATCCTGTAATAATTGTATAGCTAGTAGGATATGTTTTCACCTCATGCCTGAGTCCCGGGCACAAAACTTTTTTTCCGGTCTGTATTAATCGGAGACTAAGCATGGCAGAATAACAAACAAGTAAAATATTTTACCACTAATTCCAAAATAGAGAGGTATTAAACAGAATGTAGGTCTAGTACAGGGATTGATTGATTGATTCATCTTGGGGTCTAAAGCGTTTTGCACTTCGATCTTATGCTCCATTGTGCTCCTCCTTCTACCTCAGTCCGACGAGATTCACTTCCACCATATTTTGGAAATAGCCTGAAGCTTGCTTATCAGGTCCTCCCGAAGGTTCATATATTCGGTGTGAGATGCACCGAATATCCTGTATCTGCTGTAACCTAGAGGTTTGCAGTCAAAGATATTGTGGCTGGATGTTTCTTCCTCCTCGCCACACAATCTGCACATAATGGACCCGTTATGGAGTCCCATTGTGTGCAGATGTTTCATTGTTTGTTTCGATGTTTCAGATGTGCATTGTGTGCTGGGGTGTCGGCAGGGGGTGAAACCCGGTAATGAATCCGGTAACCCTCCGCAATTGCATCCTGTTCAGCCTCAGTCGTCGAGAGATAGCCTCTTTGTTGCACTCTGAAGCAGTATCTTCCCGCTAAACACAGTGCATCCAGACAGTGCATCCAGAGATAGTCTCTTGATTGCATTCTGAAGCAGTACCTTCTCGAGCTACTGCCGCGGTAATTTTTTCCAGTGATCACGGTGTTTAGCATTTAACCACTCGTTGATCACCTGTATACATGCAGTCCTTGGAATTCCTAAGATAGGCTCTGAGCCAATGAAGAGTATTCCGACTTCCTTCTTTGCTAAGGTATCTGCTTTTTCGTTTCCTTCGAAACCACTGTGAAACCACCGGCGTCCAAATCAATTTAGCATTGTTCCATTTTGCCAGTTTCAGAAGTTCCTCCAGACAATCCTTGACTACCCTTTAGGTGACCTCAGTTCCAGGCAAGGCTTTTAAAGCAGCTTGACTGTCCGAAAGAATACATACGTTCTAGTTTATGTAGCCTCTACGTAGGTTCTCACGGACGCAAGCCAGTATGGCGTAGACTTCTGCTTGAAAGATCGTGGCATATTTCCCCAAGTTGAGGCTTATGCTTGCATTAGCTCTCCCACCGTAGATTCCTGTCCTAGTACAGGGTTACTCAACATTTTTGTTCTTAAGAGCACATTCTTTAATATCGGTTGTGAAGTAGGTGCCATTCATTTTTCAAAAAAATAATAAATAATATTTTACATAAATTTTTGTAAATAACTGGTCGGTCAGCGATGGGCACAAGTCCTGGTCGATCAGCGATGCACACAAGTAAAATGATCAGTAGTTGGTGCCCTTGGGTAAAGGATTAGGGACTACTAGTCTAGAATGATATCAGATATGACATATTCGCCTCGAAGGAGCTTTAAAGTTGAAAATAATTTTTTCAGTGGAAGGAATCATCATGCATAAGAATTAAGATACCTAACGATACCTAGAATATTCATTATTAGAACACTAAAACCGTTTGTTTTTTTGAAATATTAGAGTTACAGAAAAGAATGATCTGTAGATAAAGTAAATTTTTCCATTTTATCAATATTCTAGAGAGATATTAAAAATTTTGTAAACCCTCTTGCTCTAATCCCCCCCCCCCCCTTTTCATATAGTCTATTTTGTAGGAGAACCGATTTGGTAGTCTCTTTTCTTATGGATTTACAAAGTCTATATTGTATTGAAAAAGTGTATGTTCCACAAGTTTACTTAAAATTGGGAGTGATATTCTAGACCCTCATTGGGGAAAACAAAAGGAATGTTTTGAGGGAAGAGAAAATAAATTGAATATTTCTTCTAATATTAGCTAAATCTTAAAATTTATAATTAAGGATATTAAGGATATTTATAATAAAGGATAATATAATGAAGAATAAGGTTGTAGAAAATATATTTTATTATAATGTGGGGGTCATAATAGCTTGATTTGATATTCAATATGAAGACTAGTTTCGAGAAAGTTTGAAACGTAACGATTTTTTGACATTTTGCATTATAAGTAAAATAACAATTAATTGAGAAATACTCCTTGTTACGACTTCGCCCGCCGAAATTTAAAAAAAAAATTTAATTCTCCCGATCGCGTCTTACCGTTATAATAGGCGAGTTGGAAAGAATGGCACTTCAAACAGGACGATCTAGCGATCGGACAATCTAGCTTGAGATCACCCCTTCAAGTTGACAATTGAGGGGGTGAAATGCCCTCCTTGAAATTAAAATTTCGCAAAATCATTTTTTAGTGAGCCTCTACTTTAGGCTGTACGTTGATTGTCAGTCAGTCAGTCAGGACATTGCTGTTTATTTATAGAGAAAGAGAGATAAAGGAAAGTAGAAGTTTTTACCTAAATCGTGTTTGCAAATTTTGATTACGAAATTCGGTCGAAATGAAAAGATTTTATTTGTTGAAAAAAAAGTATACAATCATTGAAAATATTTTCTCACTTTTGAACAAAAATTTCTCTAAACGAATATTATTTTGAACGTATGGTAGGTATGAAGACGATACCGTTAAATTAAATGATATAAAATACAAAAGTAAATATATATTTTGTGAATGTCGTAGAGAATTTCAACACCGTGGTGGTGGTTTAGTTCACACAGTGGACAGACCGTCGGCGCCATATCACTCCTTAACATCTCTGCAGGGCAGGATCATACAGCCCCATACGTAGATGAGTTAATCTTCTCTCGGGGATGGTGAAGGAATGTGAAAGGTGGAAATATTTCACTCGGCGGCTAAAGTCGGTAAAAATAAGGACCAAATTTTTTTTTTAAACACATTGACACCCACTGTGTGCCAATGGTGTGAATAGAATCCAATAATAATGTCGACATATGTAGTAAGCATATATATATATATATATATATATATATACGTAAATTCTAAAGGTCTCAACACAAGTTTGGTTAACAAGTTAAAGAAGGCGCCGGAAATTCACAAAACATTTTTTTTTTCTTTTTTGTGATTTTTGTATTAAATGTTGTATTAAATTCGTGGGAATAAGTGTAATGGCGATTTATTATTTTGCCATTCAATACAGACCGCCCAGTTTGTAAAAATATTTTTGGTTAAATATTTTTAATTGATATTTTTATTTTTTTGAAAATCATATATTTTATTTTTCTGTGGAGATGTTAAAAGAAATGATTTATATATATCGTTCGGTTTTGTCTGTATAAATTGAGAATTTTTATTTTTTTGCAATTTCTATATGTTTTTTTTTAAATTCGATTATACGTATGTCTTTCAACAAGGTCTTGGTATAAACGAGAAACGATTAACAAAATGTTTTGGATCATGTATTAGAACGATTTTAAAATTTTCCGTTAAATGTGTAACCATTTAAATTCAATAATATCTTTGGCAATTTTTACAATTTTGGCAGTTTTTAATTATATATATCTTTCAATAATAGGGAATATGCATGAACATTTTTTTTTACTTGAATTGAAGCATGTTTACTTGACAAATATCAAGGTAAATTACTTTTTAAATAACTTTAAAAATAAGCGAGATATGAATGATTGAAATTCCCGATTAGACAAAGAGGGTGATAGCCCTCTTGATATGTTATGTGACGTCATATTACACTTTTACTATTTAAAATACACGTAAAACTCCGTTTTTAGTATTTTTGCAAGAAAGAGAAAGATAATAATCTTTAAAAGCTTATAGCTTCCTTGATATTTGTCAGATTTTAATTTCGTTTTTAAATATTATTAAAGTATTAACAGTATTTTCAAATTCTGAGAATAAATGTGAAAAAAAATTTTCATGCATATTCCCTATTGGTCTTGATGTAGACGTGAAAAGGTTAACACAGGTTTGGATCATGTTTTACAAAGATTTTAAAATTTTCCAATGAATTAAATTGGCATATATTTAAACTTAAAAAATATATTTCGTAACAATTGCTACGAAAATTTCAAGTATTTGTTTAATTTAATAATAATGATGGATTTTTGTCAAATAACGACATATTCAATTTAAAATTTAGATATAAATTAAAAAATTACTTTAAATAGGTATATTGAATTTGATATTACAAAAACAAAATTGGAAATTTTGGAATTAAAAGGCAAGTTTTTGTAATTTTATATATATTGACGGAAGACTATAATTTTGAAAATAAAAATTTCTATGGCAAAGTTTAAAATGCTATTCTATGGGTGTTGAGAACTAAGTCCTTAGTAAACTAAGAAAGTTATTAAGAATATTTTCCCCTAAATTTAGTGAATTTTATAAAGCCTAGTAAGATATGTAAGATATCTAGGTGATTTATTCTTGGAATTGTCCTATATGTTTATGTATGCTCGATACATGGCTATTATTTCATATTAGTTAAACCAGTAAATAGACGACAAGTATTGTTAAGTGTGCCCTGAGAGAAATACGCTGAACTTATATGCTCAAAAGTAAATTTCTTTAGACTGACCTACTTTATTTATTTCACTAAGGACTAAAGTTGTTCTGAACACGACCAATATCATCGTTATAATTCCAGAACCTCATGTTTTAATGACATCGATGTAAATTTCAGTAATTTTTGATTTCCATATACTTAACGCTTGAAATTGCACATTTGAACAGTTAAAAATAAAAACTTATATAATAACCGAAATGGAAAAGTTTTTGAGAAAATCATTTAAAAATCATTCAATTTATTCTGAAATAAAATGTATTTTAATATGTAGATCATATACAACTTTATTGTCGTATATGTCTAAGCAGTTGTCTATAGTTTAAAACAATGGGATGCAGTTTTAATCTATTTAACATAATATTAAGGGTATTCGATTTGTTTGCAATATATCACAATAAAGTGGAAGTATTTTGGGACGAATTACATAAATAAAGTTTTTGAAACATGTAGCTTTGGTGTAGTTAAAAAAAAATTGGAAAAACTGCATTTTCTTCCAGCATCATTGCGAAAAGTTCTCAAAAGATGATGTTCAAGTTCAATTACTTGAATTAAAATATATTCTTGGTGGTTAAATAATTTTGTCCAAAATATTTAACCACTAAGAAAACAAGTTTTAAATTGAGAAATTTGGAGATAATGGACTTTAGAAATATGGAAAAGTGGTCTCGGATGTCGATTATTTGGAAAAACATGCAAAAATCAAATAAACAGTATTTTTAAATCTAATTATTCCATTAAATTTTGGATGTAGGTTTGTTTGTCAACACAATAACTCAAAGCGACCAAAAATTTTATGAGTAGTCTATCAATCAACTCCCTTCTACAGAGAGAGACAGAGAGTGTATGTCGTATCGACGTATCCTTAAAACCGTAGAGATTAGTGTAAACTTGTTCATACCAAACATGTTCGTCATTTATAACTAACAATTTTGTTTGAAACTTTATTCAAAAACTTAAAGGTTTTGCTTCAATTTCAGTTCAAACATTTGTAATTATTACCGAGTCTTAATTTGTGAAAATTATTGAATACGTTCCTTTAAATCAATAAATATTTTGGTCAATACTTTGTTATATTTTTTTAAACACATTTTTAAGTGAAAATAAATTCAATTCAATTAAATATTTTTTTTATATTCGTGACACATGTTTTGAATTAAAAGTTCATATTCAAACTGTACACGGGGGATTACAATAAAGACAAAAAATTCGTTACGCAGGAGCTGCATAAACTTAGCGAATTTCCTTACAATACATAAATATCTCTAGTCATAATTTAAGTCTGATCAAAATGAAATGTCGTATCTGATATCATTTTAGTATTTTCAAGGCCAATTTTATTAATAAATGGCATACGTCAAGAGGAAAGGGGGCATAAAGATAGAAGAAAACACAAAATATAAAATATCTCTCTTAATATTGGAACATTCGAAACATGTATAACGAGTTAAGTTGTAAAAAATCAAGTTTGCCACAATTCATCGCCTTATAATTTTTCTCAAACTCTAATGTGAACAGATATTTAGAATTTTAACTTTCAATCGTTAATTGTAAATAATTCTGTAAATATTAGTGTAACAGAAAAATTATAAGAAGCAAAATTACAGTAAAACTTAGTACCTACAACTTAACTCTTGATAAATTATGTGATTTTTCAAATATTAAGGGAGATATACCAAATTTTGTGTTTCCCCATGCCTCTAAACCCTCCTTTCCCCTTGTCCGATTATAGACATTAACGAATAAATAATTTTATTAATACACTTTTGAGAAAACTTTGTAATTAACGAATTTAATTTGCGCATTTTTATTTAAATTTATTATTAAAACAATTCATTTATTACATTTTTCAAAAAATAAAAAAATTTAATGAATGCACTTTTCAAGGAATTAATAATTTGAAAAATTTAAGCAATATATTTTTCCAAAAATTGATAATTAAATCAAAAATGAATTATCAAAAAAATGTACTTTTTGTAACTCTGGTTTCAAACTAGTTTCCTTAATTAATTAATAATTAATGAATTTTATTGTGCGTCTAATAAAAAAATGTCTCAGGACTTTTCGTTCCAAAATCGTACCCTTTATCTACCCTCTTATGGAACTCGACTACTTCTGGGACACCCTATATATTAAATATATATATATACATATATATATATATATATATATATATATATATATATATATATATATATATATATATATACATTCATAAAAATTTTAGCGATAGTGATTTTTAACATCTAGTAGGTAGGATCATCCATGGACATTTGAAGAAATTTTCACAAAATTCCAACATTGGTGCAAAAACAATAGCTGCATTTCCTTTGGAAGAAATTAGCTAAAAATGTATTCATAAAATTAAAATAAGCAATTAATTAAACTTTTTATGTGGAAAAAGCTAAAAGCTATTAATAACTGATCAAATATTTATTTAATTATAGATATTTTTACATAAGTTTTACCAAGAATATAATTATAATTTTTTATGAATAATAATAATGTGAATAATTAATTACTAAATTTGAATATCTGAATTTAATCAAAAACTGATTCACTTAAATATTTATTTAATTTGATAATTTATGTAAAAAGAATTTATTATAAAAACATTGGACATTGAAACATTGTTGATAAGTAATTAATTAAAGTATCAATCATTTTCCTTGCTAATTAATTAATTTGCATGTTTTTTTATGTAAAAGTAATTTTTATGTAAAAAACGCGAAAGGGATTACCCCGATGGGAAAAGATAATCTATTTTTAAAATAATATCAAAACGATAAACCTATTATTAGATTGCGAGAAAAGGACATGTTGGAAAATCAACAAAATCTAGTGGCTTTTTATATCCATTGAAATGTATATTTGGCGTCAAAAGTCTCGCAATCCTTAATTTTATAATTGATTTGTTCCTTATTCGGTTTTCGAAAAAATGTTTCGGATAAAAGTGCATTATAACTATACTAACAACTTTTATTCGAAACAATTTTCCGTAAAATAAGACACAAATATATTATAAAATTTAGTTAAGATAGCGCTACTTTTGACGCCATTTATACATAAAAATGCCGAATCAACTTATTTAAAGGTTGAAGTATCTCGTGGAGTAACTATGGATATAGAACGACATTTTCCATTCTGAACATCTAAGTTGTTGAGTCATAAAAGTTGAGTAACGTATTGGAAAATCACTTGACTTTTTAGAACATAAATTTTATTAAATAGTAAACATTTCTTAAATTAATGTATACAGATGGAGTCACAAAACGATACTACAGCCGCATTTATTTTTGACGATACACGGTACTTGTTTTTACTGCAGAACTCCATGAAACAAGCACTGGTGCATCTATAAAATGCTACATGACCCCATTTTCTCATATACATGGACTCCGACTCTATTTGCGCTTCACAGTCTGGATCGCATCAGGCAGCAAAGGCACCCAACAGTTGGTCAAATAACGGATCATGTGTATGAGCTTCACTTAGAAAAAAGTAATAAATTTATGTGGTTCCCACTTTTCCAGGCCACTCTGGAATAAGAGGAAAAATCACGACGACCAAGCAGCACGCCATCAAATATGTTATAACATTTTTTTGACATCAAATGCTTGATATGAAAAATCACACACATCTAGGGATGGGGATCGAACCCACGACCTCTGGCATTCTAGACCAATGCTCTACCAACTGAGCTACCTTAGATGTTATGGTAGTACTATGCATATGATCTTTCACTATCATTTCTGATGCCATTGTATTATTAATTTTGTTTATTTACTATTAACATATTTTTCAAATTGTTTTTTTGTAAACTAGCGTCTATTTATTTCCATTGTTAGTATGGTTGCCTTTCGGTTATATTATACCAACGGAAGCGACTAGCGTTTACTTACTTTGACATTTAAGTAATGTGTCTGAACATTGATAACATTTTTTTGACATCAAATGCTTGATATGAAAAATCATACACATCTAGGGATGGGGATCGAACCCACGACCTCTGAAATATCTTAATAGTAAATAAACAAAATTAATAATACAATGGCATCAGAAATGATAGTGAAAGATCATATGCATAGTACTACCATAACATCTAAGGTAGCTCAGTTGGTAGAGCATTGGTCTAGAATGCCAGAAGTCGTGGGTTCGATCCCCATCCCTAGATGTGTATGATTTTTCATATCAAGCATTTGATGTCAAAAAAATGTTATCAATGTTCAGACACATTACTTAAATGTCAAAGTAAGTAAACGCTAGTCGCTTCCGTTGGTATAATATAACCGAAAGGCAGCCATACTAAGAATGGAAATAAATAGACGCTAGTTTACAAAAAAACAATTTGAAAAATATGTTATATTTGTAATTGTCAGCTAACGGTAATACATATTCTTCTAGGCTACCCAATGTAGGTACTTAGTGGCCAGAAACCAACATAACGTCAGCACATTAGGAAGAATTATTATATGATAATGAACAGAAAATTAATGACCACCCTCAAATTTGTCGAAACATGTCAACTTTCGAAACGGTTACGTAAAACAAAATTATATTTAAAAAATAGAAAATGTAAAAAATAAACATTTTTTACATTTGGACTAGCATTGACGTCAATCGGTTAAGACCCAGTTAAAAGACCTACAAAAAGCATAATAATATATTTTTATAGAGTTTTATTTTTTTTTGGTTTGGACATATAAACATAATACATAATGTATAATTGTATAAGACGTTTATTTTTATTATTTTTCATAATTTATTTTTACTCATAAAACTATAAAGCAGAATCGCGTCAGCTTTTGCACAAAATGTATGGTCGCCGCGAACTTACAAATCGTTCATCTGCTGACATAGATATATTATTATGATTGTGTATATAATATACAAAATGTTTTTACAATGTATTTCAAAACATTCAAAATTAAAATTTTGTCCAAAAACAAGTAATGTAACCACTAACTGAGTTAATTGTTTGAATACCCAGTACTATACTGAGTTGTCTATCAATGATTGAATTGTTAACAATTACTGCGTATTCGAATTGTTAACAATTACTGCGTATTCGAATTGTTAACAATTCGCTTTCCGAGGAACATTAAATCACAAATTATGAGGAAACTATTGAATTTATAAAACAATTTTTCAAACAAAAGTTGTTTATTTTAAATGGAAGAAGATTTTTTGTCGTTAATTTTTTTTCTATCTCTTACGGTTTCAAGGATGTATATTCCCCCTCCTTGCGGGGTGAAACACGTTTAGATTTTGCCCATTAACGAACGTGACCTAACTTTTTTGCTCCTGAACAAATAAAAAAAATTTACGTTCGTTTTCTCTTTTAGTTCTTGAGTTATCGGGTTCACGGACAGACGGACAGACGGACGTACATGCGGAAATGGCCGAATTAGACAATTTTATGAACACCTAAACTCAATATACCTTGTATATTAACATATAGATTGATATATTGTAGAGCCTGCCCTGGACGGGTTACACTTCGACCATAAGGTCCATTGTGATGCCTAAGGATGTAATGATGTGAGTGGAGTGGAAGAAATTGTTGTGTATAGACAATGAATTGTAGGATCATAATGAGAACATAATAAAATAAAATGAAATTAAATACTTAAAATTAAGAGACCTGTCGAAATAGGTTGCTTTTGGACGTAGTAACGCGATGTGCAGCACTGTTTCATGAAGGACGGCTTTATCATCCAATCTAAGTTATAGTTTTTAGTTTAGAAATTCATTTAATTTTGTAATTTAATTAATATCGCTGTTTAATTTAAGTTTGAAATTTTGTTTTTGATAGGCAAAATAAATAAATTTAAAATTTTACCTCAAACAGAATTTAGAGCATAAAAATAGGTAAATATTCATTTTGTTTGTTGAATTTTTTCGCCGCAAATGCATTTTTACGACAACATTCTTGGTAAATGTATTGCTTTTATTCTTTTCGATGCAGGTTCTAATTATCAAAATTCAAATTAATCAGGAACTTATTACTCGGTAGGATTCTTTTATAGTGTTCTATGCAAAAACTGCCCGTCCGGTCGTCTGTCACAAAACAAGTTTCTCTAAAACTATTGGACGGATCAATTTTGCAAAGAGAAACAGTGTCATGGCTCCTCAAGTAAAGTGCTAACGAAAACACATTTGTTTTTTCTTCTGTGTCGAAATGGGAAAAACAATTTTATCAAGAGCCTCGTGTAGGGTATCAAATAAAGGCACAAATTAATGCATATTTTCAAAATATTTTTCGGAAAAACGTTTAAAAAATTTTCTGCCCCCAGCTTTATTGCCAAAAGATCATTCCAAAAAATATATAAAAATCATGATCTTTGTAAGAGTAGGTGTAGATATAGGTGCAGATTGAACCAAAATGATCAGTATTGCAAAGTTCTAGCTCGATCAATTTTTATACACAATTTTATTGTTTATAAATTTCTGTATAACAGCTGAACCATTGGTTTTAGTGAAAACGATGTACAGTCGGTGACAATATATGGCCATCAAAATGGTTGCTAGAATTTGAGTGATTTTAAATTCAAACTTAAATTTGTAATTGAATGACAATTTTATTGCCATGAAATTTAGGTGTGCCACCCTTCCTTTAAAATATATGAATGTATACGGATAGTATTATAAAAATATGTTATTTAAACGTCGATTATTGGCAAGGTGACCTAAATTTTATGGCTATAAATTTTTCATTCATTCGTAATTGCCATTATTATTATTTTACGTTTGAATTTAAAATCACGCCAATAGGGAATATGCATGAAAATTTTTTTTCACTTGAATTGAAGAATGTTTACTTGACAAATATCAAGGTAAAATTACTTTTTAAATAACTTTAAAAATAAGCGAGATATGAATGATTGAAATTCCCGGTTAGACAAAGAGGGTGATAGCCCTCTTGATATGTTATGTGACGTCATATTACACTTTTACCATTTTAAATACAGGTAAAACTCCGTTTTTAGTATTTTTGCCAGAAAGAGACAGATAATAATCTTTAAAAGCTTATAGCTTCCTTGATATTTGTCGGATTTTAATTTCGTTTTTAAATATTATTACAATATTAACAGTATTTTCATATTCTGAAAATAAATGTGAAAAAAAATTTTCATGCATATTCCCTATTATAGCAGCCATATTGATATATTGTAACCGACTGTACATAACAACAATTGTCCTTATAGCTTGACGTTATAGATCGAATTTTTATACCCAGCATTATGTAAATATACAGGGTAGGTATATTAAGTTTAGTTTCGACTTGAAAATATTGGTTGCAGAAAAAAAATTTTATATAGGTATGCATAAAATGACCTGTGGACACGATAACTCAAGAACGAAAAGTGATATAACGAGATGAAATTTTTTTGTGAGTTCTCGAGGAAAAAAGTAAGGTCAAGTTTGGGCAAAATGGGCAAAACTGCGTATCTTTGAAAACGTAAGAGATATAACAAAAGTTTAATAACAAAAAATCTTCTTCTTTTTAAAATAAACAACTTTTGCTTGAAAATTTTTTCCATAAACTCAGTATATACTGGGTATTCAAACAATTAACTCAGTTAGTTGTTACATTAATTGTTTTCTTTAAAAATTCGCAATTTTAGAAAATATACACTTGTCTCCCGTCAATCTCAGATTGACTTAACCGTTGGTGAATAACCTCTCAAAGACATATATTACATGTACATACATTAAAACAGTTTTGTGACACACAGCAGATTTTTGCAATTCGAAATATTCCGTTTATCATTGTGGTAAAAATGTTTTTGTTTTTTTTTTCGAATATATACATATGTAGTACCTGTATAGTGAGTGCCTTTGCCTAGTGATAGTATTATGTTCACATAAATACTGTATGAATGTGATTAAAATTTAAGATATTAAAATAATAAAAGTTGCTTCATATTATATATGTGTATACTATATGAATATTTACTTATTAATACTTCTATTCATGTTGAAAAATATGCCATGGAACTATTCAAATCAAGTCTTGAATAACAGGTCTTTTCATTGTCCCCATGGGATTTTATTCAGAAAATTTTTTATCAGAAAAGATAAAAGGAGTCAATATTTTATAGAAACTTGAAAGGGAGTAAAATTGACTCCCTTTTTATAAATATTCGGCACAAATAACACGATCTGTAGTTTAAAAAAAAAACAACTGAAATTTAACATTATAATTGAATTTTCAATTTTAATTGATAGATAGATAGATAGATAGATAGATTGTAGAGGCTGCCCTGGACGGGCTACACTTCGACCATAAGGTCCATTGTGATACCTAAGGATGTGAGGATGTGACTGGAGTGGAAGGAATTTTTGTGTATAGGCTAGGAATTAGTAGGATATGCGGCTGTAGCTGACTGTGATAGGAACTATGCCGATATTCATCTGGAGTTCTTGAAGAAAACTGCAGAAAACCTTCTCAAGCATAGCCGTTTACTTCGTTCTTGTCCATACGCCGACAGTTTAGTCAATTAACCGCCCCCTTTTTTTCTTGATAATTGACAAACTGCCGATATCGGGATTTGAACCCATAACCTCCCAGTTTCCAAGTAGACATACTGCGCTGACATAACGCCGTAGACCGCTCGGCCACTTGGATTGGTATTATAATTGATACCTGTGGTCGAATTTAGCAGCTTTTATACTAATGATCGTACATTCGGGAAACTATATATTTACGTAAATAATAGTAGACGCATTTAAAATATTTAAGTAAACAGATTTTGATTTCATTATTTTTAGTCTTCAAAGATTCAGAGTGAATGCCCAGAAATCTAGCTTTTCTTCTGTGTAATTACTATAGTGTAAGATTTTTATAGTTAACGTAAGATTTTTTTTCATACAATTGCATTAATGATTATCTGTGATTAGAAGTAGGCATGGAAGCTATTGTGAAGAACGTTGAGTTATTATATATCAAAGATAGTCTGCTTCCAACCTTAATTAGGAAGAAAGATAATTTGGTATCGAACTCTAAGCTGAGGTATTAGAAACTACCGAACCTCAAATCAAAACCTTTAGTACCTTGTCTTGTAACAAGGTAGCTATAAAAATGTATGAACGTTATACATTTCCCAACATGTTATAAGGAGTCGTAAGGGCATAATTTTTGCGCCTCTCATCACCGGACCCAGGATGATCTATTGTGATATAACGCTTTATAAATACTTCCTTAGGACACATAAGGCTTTGACGAAGCCCATCTTGGAGGTTAAATCGGATACTTATGTGGTCCTTTTCAGGTGCAGAATCGTCATATTTACAAAAAAGCAAATCCTATTCTCTTGAGATAATATCTCAAGTTACAGTGGCCGGTGAAAAGAAGCCTTAAAGTGTCTTAGCTACCATAGAATAGAATAGAATAGAATAAGTATATTTTTGCATCAATATTTTACATAACTTGTAGTACAACACATCTTAAAGTATAGTTCCTAGCCTATGCTTTACCTATAATATATCATCTTATTAAATTATATACATCGAGATTATAGAGTCGTTTTAACATCGTTTAGAAATGGGAAAAATTTAATACAAAAACCATTGACATGAAACTTAACCTAGGTTGGATGGATAAGCCATCCCTAAAACTAAACTTAAATAGAAATACGGAAAGAAAAGAAAATATGTACAATTTAGATAACAACAGAATTAGTTGTAATCGAGATCATGTGGCATGCGGAATCTTTTCCCGAAGAGCAGCGTATTCGGGTCAAATTGACCCAGTACGTTGATTTCCGGGAAAGGATTTTCGCGGGAAGATTGGAAAAAGGATTTGGAGGTAGTTTGGATAAATTTACGGATAGTAGGATGTCCAGTTTCAACGTGGAGAGCATCAGACGGATATCTCAGGGGTTTTTTCGAAATCGTCCGAAGACAACGATTTTGAAATTTTTGCATTTTCGCAAGGTGCGAAGGAGCAACGTTTGACCATATTGGGGCTGCGTACGTGAGTACGGGCCGGATACATGACTTGTAAAGTCGATGTTTTAAACGTTCGTCCAGCTTGCTCTTGGTGTTGAGTAACGGGTATAGTCCTGCAAAGGATGCGTTTCCAAGGGCAAGACGCTCTTAGCTACCACTTGGTGGGGTGAAAACTTATGCCAAACTGAGCGTGTAACACTCGTCTAGCAATTCATAAACACAATTTTCTTCCTTATTCAAAAATATACTTCCTTATTCAAAACTCTACCAAGTACTAAGTATACAAAAATTTTGTTTTTAAATGATAGATTTATTTTTATAAACATAATCCATTTTATTGTCAGAACCGGGTAAGTTTAGAAAAGTTTTGAAGGGCGCAGTTATAGAAGCTCGCACCGGTCGCATAAAAGGCTAGTTTCGGCATTGCTAACAATTCTACATTTATAATAGGGAATATGCATGAAAATTTTTTTTCACTTGAATTGAAGCATGTTTACTTGACAAATATCAAGGTAAAATTACTTTTTAAATAACTTTAAAAATAAGCGAGATATGAATGATTGAAATTCCCGATTAGACAAAGAGGGTGATAGCCCTCTTGATATGTTACGTGACGTCATATTACACTTTCACCATTTAAAATACACGTAAAACTCCGTTTTTAGTATTTTTGCAAGAAAGAGACAGATAATAATCTTTAAAAGCTTATAGCTTCCTTGATATATGTCGGATTTTAATTTCGTTTTTAAAGATTATTACAGTATTAACAGTATTTTCATATTCTGAAAATAAATGTGAAAAAAAATTTTCATGCGTATTCTCTATTATCCAATAATTTAAACGATAATTGAAGTTATATGATGTATTAAAATCAATTTTTGTGTGTACAATGTAAGAAGCGCATCTTATCAACTGTGTGTACTATACTGTATATTGGTATATACAGAACAAGCAAACGTAACAATCATTTGGGATCATCGGGATGCATAAATAAACAGGCATAACCAACAACAACAACAACAAAAAAACAACAAACACAATTTTTATAAAACAGTCACAATTTTTTTGTTTTAATGTTTTTATTTTTATTTTTTTGTCAACAGGAATTTTGTGCAGAATATTTGTAAAATAATTTTTGCAGAAACACTATTGGGTTTCAATTTTACAAAGTTTTCTCATTATTTTCATAAATTTTTCTCTCAGTTATCTAAAAACAATTTATATTAAGATAACTAAAATACCAAATGTTGTAGTCTATTTAGTATACGGTTGTTCTTTCATACTTATGTCTTCATAACCGTAATGGAAAATGACATTGATATAGTATTGTGTGTTTCTGTTTCTCGTGTTCGATCCATAACAATTTATATTAAAGCTAGTGCTAAATAGAATAAGCCTGCAAAACCGAATCAAGTATAGGTGGATCAGTGTATATTCTCGTGCCGTAGTGAGATTAGATTTCCGACTGACAGAGGTGTATAATTGACTCCTTTTTGATATTTACTCGATTAAACCAGGTTTAGTTAAAAGTAAAATTAAAAATTAAAAATCCAACTGTTATTTGACAGAAAAATTTAATTTTCCATACGAATTGATACGTGTGGTCGAATCTAGCAGATTTTGTACTCGCAATGTCTGAAAACTATACATTTACTTAAAATATTTTGATTTCATTCTTTTGTCTTTTGTGATTCAGAGTGGATTTTCAGAACATAAACCTCTGCTCTATGTTATTCCGCTCATATTTTCCGCCATGTCAAAAATGTATAAATTCCAAATTAAAAAAAAGAAAAAAGAGTTTGCATACAATATTATGTTTTATTTTTACTATGCTTTATGTATTATAACTCCGCTACTTAGATGAATTGACTGCTTGTCTAGAGTTTTTCTTACAATCGTATTCTTAATTAATTATCTCCCAACAGGAATTTTGTGCAGAATATTTGTAAAATAATTTTTACAGAAACACCATTGGGTTTCAATTTTACAAAGTTTTCTCATTATTTTCATAAATTTTTCTCTTAGTTATCTAAAAACAATTTATATTAAGATAACTAAAATACCAAATGTTGTAGTCTATTTAGTATACGGTTGTTCTTTCATACTTATGTCTTCATAACCGTAATGGAAATTGACATTGATGTAGTATTGTGATGTTTAAGTATACACAAATAATATATTGAAATAAATATAAGCTTTTATTAGAAAGTAATTTGAAATAAAAAATTCAAATTAAATAGTTAATTGTAAAAGCTTCACATGCTTTGAATTGAAAATTCCTTTGACTATGATTTAATTTCAACAGATAGAAATCTTGAAACTATTTTACAATTAACTATATTTATTTATTTTTTGCTTTTTAGTGCGTCACCTATATAATAAAACATTGTATTTAAGTATTGTTATACCCGGTTAATTTTGTTTACAACTTTGTAACGGTTGAACAGTAAGGTAAAGATCAAGGCCAAGAATGGACAAAATTGGACCATGTTTGGGCAAAATGGGCAAATCAATCTTTGAAATCGTAAAACCCGTATTCGAAAAATGTTTCTGTTTTTACAATTTGTAAACTTTCTTTCATGAATTCAGTATATGCCGGGTATTTAAGCAATTAACTCAGTTATTATTTTCACTTATTTTTAAATATATTATTTTTTTAGATTAAACGTATCAACTAACGTTGTTAATTGCTTCAATACCCGGTATATACTGAGTGTATAATATATATACATATATTCTATAAAAAAAGATGCACTAAAAAGTAAAAAAATAATTGCATATTCTTGTGCCAATTTTAGTGCACCAAAGCAAAAAATTTTAAATATATATGTACAATCATTGTTATTTTTGGAGGCGGTGTCACCATAGAGAAATTCACATAACTTTTGGACACCGCCTCCAAAAATAACAATAATTATACATATATATTTAAAATTTTTTGCTTTGGTGGACTAAAATTGGCACAAGAATATGCAATTATTTTTTTACTTTTTAGTGAATCTTTTTTTATAGAATATTTGATTTTAGAAGTCGGGTTTCCATTTTGTCAAAATAGGTTTTATTTCTCGCCTTTTAGTGACCTTGAAGTTCTATAACTGATTTTATTTGTCTAAATATGGGTAGACCTACTAAACGACCAACTAATTTTTAGTGAATTTTTTATATCCAACACTTTTTTATATCCGTTTTTTTTTTTTTATAATTTTTAGTGCATTTATTTATAACAGATTTTCAGTTTTTTTTACAAGGAATTTGGTTTTTTTTTGTAAAATTTTTTTTTTTTTGGGGTCGGTTTTTTTTTTTTGGAAAAATTTTTTTTGAAGTCGGTTTTTAAAAAAATTTTCTTATTTTCCCATTATGAATGAGTATACCCTTTCAAAAAAAAAATCGCAGAAATCGGTTATCACATATAAAATGAGGATTTTTCTCGATTTTCCGGGGATCCCCTCATCAGAATGCGATTTGGTGACAATGGGAAAAAATTCAAACAGTTCTGAGGGGACACACTTTAAAAAAAAAAAAAAAACATACAGACGAATTGAGAACCATCCTCCTTTTTTGAAGTCGGGTTAAAAAAAAGAAAAATTACACTTTTCTTCTATCTCTTACGGTTTCAAAGATGCATACATACCCCCACCTGGTGATGGGATGCACAATCCAATTTTATTCACGAACTTGAAAATCCTTAAAAACTCGATGTAAACAAAATTTCCATTCAATAAATACCATTTATTAAGAAAATCATGAACGTACAAACGGTGAAAGTCCGTGTTTGATTCTTAACGCAAAAAAATACATCGAACAAGAGAAAAAATGGATTGTATTCTCAGGATCCTAATTAGATGGTTTCCGCATACCAGTGTCTGTCTGACGATACACAAATAAAACTTGGCGGTCTGTGGCTATTATAGTTCTTCTAATACATACAGACAGAAAAATTATCAGAAGCGAAGCGTTGATGCCTCACACAGATAAAAAAAATGAAATAAATTTAGTCACGAAAACTGTGTAATGATTCATCATCATAATTCCATCTCATAAAAAGATAATTCGTAACTGTAATAATAAAGGGAATTCGAGAAATATCCAAGGTTGAATTACCTGTAATTTTATAATTATAAAGGTATTCAAAAATTTATATTGAATCATTTCATTCTCTATATTTTTCGATTTAGAACAAATTTTAAACTGTAAAAATTTTTATGTTCGAGGCAATCATGGGTTATTTTTCCCATATTCCATTTATGGTGAAGGTGGAGGTCAGTAATACTTGGCATAGTTTTCTAGTGTTACAAAAGGGATCAACTTCATTTTACAAAACTTCATTTCATAACAACCACTGAAGAAGTGCTGATATCAACATTTTAAAAAATTAATTAAATTTCCGTAATGTTAAGGAAGTTTATATATTGTTAGTATGGTTGCCTTTAAGGTTATGGTATACTATCGGAAGTGACTTACTTTACCATTTAGATAAATATCTATTAAGGCTATTATACTTCAGTCTGACGGGATCCGTTCCTCTCATATTTATGCAATAGCCAGGAACTTGCTTATCAGGATTTCCTGAAGGTTCATATATTCGGAGTGAGACCGTTTTTTGTGGTCTTCGCTGGGACTATAATATATATTTTCGTTAGCATCTTTCGATTTTATTCTAACGCAAATAATTACATTTAAAAATAATTATCTACCCAATGTACTATATGTAATGTACTATGATATGGTTTACTTTGTCACACTTAAACAACTTATTGTATTATAACATAAATCACTATTATATTATACTTATCACTCTCTAACGACAATCATTTATATATAATTGGATCTTACTCGTACATTTATACATCGTCGTTATTATCCGTCGTCCGTCATGTGAGTGTAACACCATATCATGACATACTGTGCATTGACAGTGATAGATGCACTACACAATGTTGCTATTGGGCCTATTTTAATTTACGTAGTGCATATTATTATGTTTTCCCAATGTCATACACAGCCAATGTTTAAAATTTTATTCTTAAAAAAATCGTAACCTACAACTCTTTATATAAAACACTCTACCATTAACTGAAATTTCTGTTGATTCTACCTTAAACATTTGAGAAGCAATTATTTTTATAAAAGTTATCCGTACAATTTTATATATAATATATTTAAAAAAATAAATAAAATAAATAAGAAATGACTAATTATTTCCTTACATTATAAATTAACTAATAACAAGATAATAAAATATTACATTTTTGATATGTTAATTAATTTAATAAGATGTATAAAATTTTATTTATATATTTATATAATATTTAATAAATAATTATTTATTGTAATATATAATTTTATTTTGATTGATATAATTGTTTTTTGTCTATACACACTCACAAACACACACACACACACATATATATATATATATATATATATATATATATATATATATATATATATATATATATATATATATATATATATATATATATAATTTTATTATACATAATGACATTGAAACTAATAATTTGAGTGACATATCATATTTTCTATGATAATTGCTACTTTATTAATTATTTATAGCTACTTTTATATGTGTGTGTTTATATGCCTTAAAGATGTTGTATGTCTTGTGTGTTTCTGTTTCTCGTGTTCGATCCATAACAATTTATATTAAAGCTACTGCTAAATAGAATAAGCCTGCAAAATCGAATCAAGTATAAGTGAATCAGTGTATATTCTCGTGCCGTAGTGAGATTAGATTTCCGACTGACAGAGGTGTATAATTGACTCCTTTTTGATATTTACTCGATTAAACCAGGTTTAGTTAAAAGTAAAATTAAAACTTAAAAATCCAACTGTTATTTGACAGAATAATTTAATTTTCCATACGAATTGATACGTGTGGTCGAATCTAGCAGATTTTGTACTCGCAATGTCTGAAAACTATACATTTACTTAAAATATTTTGATTTCATTCTTTTGTCTTTGGTGATTCAGAGTGGATTTTCAGAACATAAACCTGTGCTCTATGTTATTCCGCTCATATTTTCCGCCATGTCAAAAATGTATAAATTCCAAATTAAAAAAAAAAAAAAAAGAGTTTGCATACAATATTATGTTTTATTTTTACTATGCTTTATGTATCATAACTCCGCTACTTTGATGAATTGGCTGCTTGTCTAGAGTTTTCCTTACAATCGTATTCTTAATTAATTATCTCCCAATATTTGCAGATGAGCTAACTAATCACTGTGAATAGAAGTATCCATGGAAACTCTTATGAAGAACGTTATTCTATATCATATAGATAGTTTGAATCGAAATTTGACACCAAATAGATTTAAATTGAGAAGGAAGGACAATGTGATTATAAATGTGAAAAATTCTCTCCGGAGTTTGAAGATAATTCTAGTTTCAGAGTGCATCTATGTCAACACACACGCACTCAATGACCGGTTTCTTTCTATCATTTTGTATTTTTATATATATTATTTTGTTATAAATATGAATATAATGATACAGTAAAAATAATAAAAAGAACAAATATAACAATAAAAACTAAAAATAAATATTTAAAAAAATCAAATGAACAATCAAAATGATGGATCACAAAAATTATAGCAGTTGAAAACAATTCGCATATGTATGAACTGAGACGTCAGATTAAAAGGTCCAATTGTCATCAACAAAACGAATCATATTGCACCATGTTCTATGATCACGCAATTTTATCTGTTTATATGGCTGAACTTTCTAGCTTGAGTGTACTATATAATGAATGATAATTATTTCCTCCAAAGAGTATTAATTTCTCTATACTGTTTTATAATATTACAATTAGCTTTCTGTAAATGCGTCCGTAAAATTAATATAATGTATACGTTTGCGTATTCAAAACTCATATTATAAAGAACTTACTCTATGGACCTTCTTGTTAAGGTCCATAACATTTATATTATTAACAAGACAATAAACAACAAGGTATAATAAGATAGAGATAGATAAAAACGATGAAGATGAACGCAAACATTCACAAAGGCGATGATGGGTGGTCATGTGATATGTTTAAAAAGAATGTCTTTTTTTTTGTTTTGAGAGAGAGAACAGAGAGAAAAACAACTAATATGTATGTTATGATAAAATAATAATATTATTAAGAAAACAGAAAACATTTTATATGTGTGTGTACACGATGGTAGGTATGAAAGTATATGAGTATCTTTAAGGTTCTAACGTATGTACAATGCTGAGCAGTATTTGAAGTTCATGTTCAAATTAAAAAATAAAGCACTTGTTGTTACAATAATCGTTGTAGAAGACAAAATTGTATATAATTGTAAATCAAACTCATGATCGTATATTCTGGAAACTGTATATTTAAGTATTATAGGTTAATCCTGAAAGATATTTATTTCTTGCATTTTATAAAAATATGTAAAGGTGCGTACGCGCCACGAATCCCGAGTGGTGCGCCGCTCGCCTTTGGTTCGTTGGAATGTTGATTTCAACGAACCTCCCGCGATCCATAGGAAACCCACGAACATATATTCATATTGCACGAACATATATTCATATATTGTAAAGAAGATATTTGTTATATTAAATTATTATTATTTAAATAAATAATAAATATATATAAAAGATATAATTGATCTTTATTGATTTGATTTATAAAATGTTATTATTATTTATATGTAAATTACCAAGGTTGTTAACATTCACAGCAACCGTGATAATAGAGGGAAGTTATAGTTGAAATGCAATAAAAAATGAAGAACAAAATTATAATAATAATTTAATGATGAAGCGACACCGCTACAAATCAATCACAAAAACCCGTTATTTAAGCCTGAAAATAATCTAAAGATATTAATTAAAATGTTTACATTTTAGTTCAGCCTGAACAATGTTCAAGTTGAACTAAAATACCACATTTAAATTAATATTTTAAAAAACAATAATCACATGACCGCTGAAAACGACGAACCTATCACGAACACGTCCAAATGTGAACTGGGAACCTACAAAGTGTTCGTTGAAAAAATGGACTTCAAATGGATCGTTGTGCGCCGCACGCGTGCCGTGCGCGCGAACCGTCCAAATATAACGAATTCGATGCACACGAGCGGCGCGCATATGTGGACACAGCATAAGAACAAGCATTTAGAACGTTTAAGTAAGAATACTTTGAATTGTGTCCACTTTCAAATTGTCTATTATTGCTCATTTACTTGCGAAAAGATTCATTACCTGTACGATTTGTAACTGAGTCAAGGATAAGTTATTGCAAGTGTATACAAATTGCATAGTAAGATTATATTGTGATTCGAAAATAAAAAAATTTTTTTAAATAAACATATATTAGTGTCTTGACTCTATATGGTGTATTTTCAGGCGCGGATCCAACCCTCAAAGAAGGTTGTGGTCACAGCCACCCAAAAATCGGCCAAGTGCGAGTCGGAGTATGAACTCGATCAGCTCATGGTCAATATAGTGCATTCTACAAGGAGACTGCAAAAAGGAGATATTTGCAAAATGGAGATGTTTACAAAATGTATGACGCCCTGACCAAGATTTTGTACAGTGTATAGTTCCAAATAGGTAAAGTCGTGAGGCGAACACCAAATGAATAAACCTGTGAAATGTAAGTTTGTTCGCTCATGAAAATTACAAAAGTAAATGTGTATTTGTTTGCACATCACAGTGTAACATTAAGACTCTAAACTACAGAACCGATTTTGATGAAATTTTTACAACTTCAAAGGATGTCAAATTAAATTAATCGCTAGTATACATTTTATATTAAATAATTTCATTTAGGTGCTTACTTAAAGTACAAATTCAAACTTACGTTTCTTTTTCGCGAAAACGTTGATAATTTCATCGATATTCAGGTCCACATCTTTGTGTATATTTAGGAGAGCTAGCCCGGATAAAATTTCCTGTGCCATTGCATATGTACATACAACACACGCTTACTTTTAAATTAGTAGACGACTATGTACTTTTAAATTACTAGATGACTATGCGCACGCAGCGAATAGTCATCTCTTTTTTCCAATTCAAGTATTCATGTGCCAAAAAGAAACAGATAATATGTTGTCAAAAATGTGACATAACGTGTCAGCATATCGTCTATGATGACTAAGTATTTCGCTGCGTTCGATTCATTATTTTTTTTTATTTTTATTAAGGCATTGGATATTCATGCCCATTGTACCCACAACGGTTGATCCTTGCTTGTGTGTTTTCCGAACTAGTTTTGTCGTAAATTTACGTCGTAAGCGTCGTAAATTTAGTAAAAGGTAAATATAATTAAACATGGATTTTAATAATTTTTATTGTAATTATATCAAGTATGCTTTTCCGATGATATGAAACCCTAAAAAATAGTTGTCAATCGTCATACATTAATGGATACCGAATACATATAAATAAAAAAGGATAGAAATTGATATTTGTCACATTTCAAGATATGATTGCGTGTCGGTAAATACTGTTCTGTTGCTCTCAAAATGATTAAAAATAATAAGTTAAAAAATATTATACACACATATATGCATATAATATATATATAATATACATATGTATATAATATATATATATATATATATATATATATATATATATATATATATATATATATATATATATATATATATATATATATATATATATATATATATATATATATGAACGGAATATTTTATTTAAATTTAGTATGAATACAAAATTATTTGCCAAAAATATTTTAATGGAAATAAATAAATAATAATGGAAATAAATAAAGTTAGTGATGTTATTTCCTCTTAAAAAACTTTATATTTTACTCTTACAACGAATAATTACTTTAACTTATTAACTAAAACAAATATTTTTGATTTTTGTACCCCTTCAATACAAGGATTATTTTAACACTGGAAAACTTGAAAAACTCTGGAAAACTTCAGATAAAGTAAGAGAAACGCTTGGCCACTTTGGAAATATCAATCTCATTAAAAACTTTGCTGTAAACAAGGATCAAATTCGATTGTTTGCTTGAAAATATTCCATCACAAAAATTAGTGATATCTCTACGTGAGCTTCTATCATTGTAAGTTTGAATAGTTTATAAATTATATTTATTCTTTTAATTTAAATAAAATACTTTTTTATAATTAAATAATAGATTTTTAATTTAGAATACTTTTTTTTAATGTAACATGGTTTGGTGTGGTACGGTTGTGGAGTTTTTGGTAGCCAACTAGTACAAAAGTTCAAAATACATTATTTAATTCTTTTATTATTCTAATTTATAATATATTAATTATTTTAGATAGGGCCAATTGAATTACCAGCGTGCCTTAATGGAACAAATTACTTTGATTTCCTGACAAGTCACTTGCCGATTTTATTGCAAGATGTTCCTCTAAATATTTGACAAGACATGATGTTTATGTAAGACGGATGTCCGACACATTTTTCTTCAAGAGTCCACCAACATTTAGATGAAACATATCCAGAAAATTGGATAGGCCGTGGAGGGCCTATCAATTGGCCATTAAGATCCCCAGACCTAAATGACCAAATTTATTTTGGGGGTATATAAAAAATTTAGTTTATGGAAGTGACCATGTATCCAATCGTGAGGAAATTTTATTTAAAATAAGACAAAGACAGCGTTAGCCGTCTCACAATTCAAATAATCGTAAACATAAATAATTATTTTTATCGTAAATGTTTCAGTTTATCACGTTATTATGATAAATTTATATAAAAATCAATGAATGTATGGCTTTGTTGTGTTGAAAATTTATTGTGGAAATAAAATTTAAAAAAAAAATATTAAAATTCAAATTTCTTTTTTTTATTGTTCAAATCAAATCATTCAGGTATGGATATCATAGAGTTTTTGTTTTATTTAATTTTTTTTTTAAGTGCATGTGGTCCAATTGACAAATATTTAGTAAACTCTTACTAATATTTTGTGTTTTTTTCGTGTCGAGTATCGGAATCTGTTGTAAGTTCTACAGCGCCCCTTTTGAAGACTAAAGAGAGCCACGATACCGCGACAGGTTCAATAGGACGACAATAATAAAACTAAATCCCCTTACAGGACCATCTTAATATACAGAACCAATCATATATATAGCTATAGAAACAGCTCCAATAATATTTTGCTTATAATTTAAAAAAATAATGAGCAGATGAAACCAAAAAACCATGTAGAAAACACTGATTGTACAAAATGGAATGAATTTTCTCCAGTCTCTCCGAATCGATAACAAAGAGACGAACAATTTCGGAAACAGCTCCTTCATCAGAAACAATAATAATGATAATCATTATCATTACTCCTGATGATGGAACTCTGTTCCCAAAATTAAATCAAAATTAAAAATATCGTTTTTCTGAAGGTGGCAATGTGCCGAAACTTAAATGAGAAATAAAAATATTTTTACAAAAATCTCAAAAGTTTGTTTAATTTAATAATTATTATGGATTTTCGTCAAGTAACGACCAATTACTTCAACACAAAGTTTACAAATTCGAATAATTTCCAGCATTTATTTTGATCTAAAATTTTTCTAAAATATACATATGTTACTTTTTGTTCTCGAAAAGATATAATCAACTTTGGTTTCCCTTTTGGTAGCGGGATGTAAAGATTAAAGTGCACAGTGAATTACCTTCAATGAATATTACTCGAATTAATGAGTTATTACTTATTAATGTAAACCATACAGTATAAAAAAACTCTGTGTAGCTAAAGACCTACATTTTTTCAAGTTTGTGTCTAGATTTTCTAGACTTAAACCAATTTAGATATAAAATATTTAAAAAATCACCTGTAAATAGATATACATACAAATATCATTAAAAAAAATTAAATAAATAAATAATAAATAATTTTTAAAAATAATAATAAATATAATGAATGAATTCTTCATCACATAATATAATATCATCATCTTCTTCTGAACCTCTTGACTAAACCCTTCTTGTTGTATTTAATTTGCTTAAATATGGTTGATTCTATGATAACTGTGATTTTTGCCTGTACAGTAGAGAGATAGATAGTAAAGTCTGCCCTTGACGGTCTACACTTAGACCGTAAGGTCCATTGTGATGCATAAGGATGTGAGGATGTGAATGGAGTGGAAGGAATTTTTGTGTATAGACTAGGAATGGGTAGGATATGCAGCTGAAGCCGACTATGATAGGAACTATGCCGATATTCATCTGAAGTTCGTGAAGGAAACTGTAGAAAACCTTCTCAAGCATAGCCGGTTACTTCGTTCTTGTCCATACGCTGACAGTTTAGTCAATTAACCACCTCTTTTTCTTTTTCTTTTTCTTTTTCTTTTTCTTTCTTAATAATTGACAAACTGCCGATGTCGGGATTCGAACCCATAACCTCCCAGTTTCCAAGAAGACATACTGCGCAGCCATAACGCCTTAGGCCGCTCGGCCACTCGAAAACGTCTATTTGCTCGTTATACTGGAGGTCGGTTAAACATTCTTGAGTGACGAAATACAGTAGAATTTCAATTCCTAATAACTTCGAGACTAATAATCCGTTTACAATGAGTGAGCCCACAACAAATTCATCAAGTCTGTACGTATCTATTGCACTGTATTTGTTTTGCCTGTGGCGTCATCGTACCAGTGTAGGCACATGCGTGGAAAGTTTTGCAAACTACTTTATGTAAAGTTATAAATAGTGTATAGGAAAAACGCGGGAAAACGCTAAGGCATTGATTCTAGTGTCATTGTGAAAAACTTGCAGAACAATACTAGGAGACAAATACAAACAAGATAAACGAACAAAAAATAAATAAATAAAGTATTCTAATTTTGCGGCGGTCACAATATTGGATGACGTCACTTTACTTACTATGTTTCGTTCATCAACCCCTTTTATTTGATACCCATATCATAGGGGTTAATGCGGAAATTGTAAATTGCCAATTTGCGGCGGCTGATCGTCAATTTCTTTGTATATATTAGAGAAATAGAAAAATGATAAGAAACTTAATTATAGTAAAACTAATTTTCTACAACTTTACTTCGATGTGTTTTTCGATTTGGATCAAATGGATCAAGTGGATCAAATTTAACTTGCAAGATTCCATTACTGACACCGGGATAGGTGAAACTATATAAAGCTTATAAAAATATTCGCCGGAATATAAGTGAAAATCGGTATTAAATTGACAATTACAAAAAAATTGTAGATTTCGTGTCATATGACTCGTAAATATGCTCGGAATTACAGAAAACGCATATCAGAGGAAAGCAAATGTCAAAAGGAATCTGACGAGCCCATCTTAAAAAGTTCAGTGCCGAACGAATGCAAGAGCTACCGTAGAAAAAGAAACGAAAAAGCAGCTCAAACTGGCGACAGTCTGAACGTCTACGGTTTATATGGAGGTAGTTTTCATCGAATCGTTTGATTATCATGTCAAAAAATTCACACCTGAATAAAATAGCTATCAATGAATGATATTCAGGAATTTAACTAAGTTAATTGTTTAAATACCCGGCATATGCTGAATTTATAAAAAAAGATAAAAGGAACATTCTTTGTTTTTGAATTTTTGTTCTATCTCTTACGGTTTCGAAGCTAGACAGTTTTGCCCATTTTGCCCAAACATGATTCAAATTTGTTCATTCACGAATATTACCTTACTTCTCAGCTCTAAAACACACATACAAAATTTTAGCTCGCTATCTATTTTCCTTTTTTACCGACGAAAGTAGGAGGTACTCAACCTGTATTTTTTTAATGTATGATCACGCATAAATTTTTACAGAGCAGTCCGATTTTTAACCGACTTCAAAAAGAAGGATGGTTCTCAATTCGTCTGTATTTTTTTTTTTTTAATGTGTGTTACCTCAGAACTTTTTTCTAGGTGCACCGATTTTGATGATTTTCTTTTATTTGAAAGCTGGTGCTTTCCATGTGCATTTCAATTTGATCAAGATCTGATCATTAGTTTTTGAGTTATTCTTAAATAATGCGTATTTATACATGGCCGTCGTTAATGACATTAAAGATAATATTATTTAACTTTTATAATGATTTCTACATGGTAGTCTACTTAGGGAAAATCATTTTTTTTCCATGTTTTATTTTTGATTTTCATCCATATAATTAATTGTTGGTTTCTTCAATTGTTCATACTATCAAATTTATTCGATTTTTCATTTCGAGAGTGAAATATTCCAGATCTCCATTCGCAATTAAAGTGAGGAATTATGTGAAAGGACAAAGGATATTCCTAGGAAGTTTATTTACTTTAAGTAAAAAAAAAATCGTTGTATATATATATTTTGATATAAAAATTATTACTCTTATTTAAAGACCGCTTAGATCGATGAAACCTTCTTTTGAATAATTTCTTATAAAATAAACGATATTTGGTACTCATTTCCACACCACGCACTGCGGAGTACATTGGCGCGTTTTTTTTGGTGGTCTCCCCCGTAGGCCTAAATCTACGTTTATTTGAAGCTACTTCTTCAAGTATCTTTTGATAAACTTAGTAGGTCTACCCATATTCAGACAAATAAAATCAGTTATAGAACTTCAAAGTCACTAAAAAGCGAGAAATAAAAAAAAATTTGACAAAATGGAAAACCGACTTCAAAAATCAAATATTCTAAAACCAAAAATTCACTAAAAAGTAAAAAAATAATTGCGTATTCTTGTGTCAATTTTAGTTCACCTAAGCAAAAAATTTTAAATATATGTGTAGACTGCTTAAAAGACAATCAAATTATTAGGATAATATAATGTACAATTATTGTTATTTTTGGAGTCGGTGTCAGCCAAGAGAAATTGAACAAACCGACTCCAAAAATAACAATAATTGTACATTTTATTATCCTAATAATTTGATTGTCTTTAAGCAGTCTACACATACATTTAAAAATTTTTGCTTAGGTGAACTAAAATTGACACAAGAATACGCAATTATTTTTTTACTTTTTAGTGCATTTTTGGTTTTAGAATATTTGATTTTTGAAGTCGGTTTTCCATTTTGTCAAAATTTTTTTTTTGATAATTATTTTTTTGTTGGAAGGGTAACTTCAAAGCTGGTCCCATATTAATTTGAAAAAAAATTTAAATTTTAGTAACAAAAAAATATAAAATAAGATATCCACCACTGCATTTTCATCTGTGAACCGATTTTGTTGAAACTTGACACACATATGTAGTTCTAATGAAACTATAAGCCACAATAAAATAAAAAATAAAAAGTTTTTAATAAAAAATAGAATCGCCGAAAGAAGAAAGTAACTGAAAAGCAAAAAATAATAGCTTTAATAAAATAAAAAATTAAACCTTCGAAAAAAGAAAGGAAAAAATAAAAAAGTAACTTTTTAAGTCCTACACTAATGTAAATACCAAAACAATTTTGAGTCGGCGCCAATTACTATTATTATTTTTTGCTTTTCAGTTACTTTCTTCGGCGGTTCTATTTTTTGTTAAAAAGTTTTTAACGAGCTATCGTGTTTACAGACGGACAGCCGTTACAAAGTCGGAACTAAACTAAACTTAATATACCCTGTTATATATTATTTAAACATCGGGTATAAAAATACTAAGAAAGTTGGTTTAATCATACTTGATTTTTGTGTTTTAAATTCGTGTTTTAATATCACAGTTAGCAGAGAATCACCCATATTATATGATTTGATACCTACCTACCTGAGATGAGATGAGATACCTCATTTATGAAGTGTTACAGTAACTATCATATTATTATATGGTTACGTTATGTGAATTGGTTTCGACATGTAAAAGCTGATCAATGCGGAGAGAATAATACTCTACGGTGGTAACCGTTGCAGCAGCGGCGTGATTTAACACAACAATCGTGGTTATAGCGCGACCGTGGCGGTATGGTTTTTATATAAGTAGGTATATCTACTTGGCCATAATAATGATATGTGTGTTTTATAATATAAATATGTGTTTACAAATCTAATGTACCTTCTTCGTTTGCGTCTTCTGGTGATTATATTATTTATTTATATACACTAAACAAAACGACTTATTGGTTAATGAGGGATAAAATAAACAATTTAATACTATATAATATGTACTTTAAATAATCATATTTGATTTAGAGCTGGGCACAATTCATTCAAGACCATGACACTAATTGAAAATTGAAAGCTCCAAAAGTTTGTGGCAATGGTTTTTTTTAATTGAAAAAAAAAATTCGTTACACAGGAGCTGCGTCAACTTAGCGAATTTCCTTAGAATACATAAATCACTCTCTAGCGGTCATAATTTTAGTGTGATCAAAATGAAATATAATATCTGATATGACTTTAGTATTTGCAATTTATTAATACCCCAATTAAATTTATTAATACCCCAAAAAAAAAATCGGTATAACGATTATAGTTTATAGTTACTATGGAAACGACAATCAAATTTTTTTACAATAAAATATATTTCGTGTATTCGTGTCAAACAAACACAAAATATTAAATATATCTCTTAATATTAGAATAATCGAAAAATGTATAAGGAGTAAAGTTGTAGAAAATCAAGCTTGCTACAATTCATTACTTAATCATTTTTCACAAACTCTAATGTGAACAGAGATATTTATAATTTTAACTTTCAATCTTTAATTGAATTTATTTCTGTAAATATTCGTGTAACAGAAAAATGATAAGAAACAAAATTACAGTAAAACTTATTACCTACAACTTAACTGATAAATTTTTCGATTTTTCAAATATTAAGGGAGATAGTCAAATTTTGTGTTCCCCCTCCCTCTAAACCAGCTTTCCCGTCGTCCGATTTTACCCATTACACATTACGAACTTGACCTTTAGAGTACCAAAAGCGACTCAAATACCAAATTTCATTCCAATCGGAATAAAATTGTGACCGCTAGAGAGTCCACAGACATTTTAAAAAAAGTACATATATATGTTGATTGTTATATATATATATATATATATATATATATACAAATTTTAGCGATAGTGATTTTTAACATCTAATAGATAGGATCAATGGACATTTGAAGAAATTTTTACGAAATTCCAACATTGGTGCAAAAACAATAGCTGCATTTCCTTTGGAGGAAATTCGCTAAAAACCTCCAACTCTATTCATAATTTATATTATTAAACACATTTGCATTAAAATTGATGACTGAAAATATTTTAATTAATGTCTCGTTTGTTATACCTTGAAAAATTCATGTTTAAATTTTCATTCAAATCGTTATTTGTAAATTTTTGGTGATTTAGTCTAAGGAATGAAAAAATCATTATGAAATCCTTATGAATCATTATGAAATCATGTAAAATGAAAAATAATTTTTGTTCATAATTTGAATGAAATTCGCTTTATAAGCTAAATTGGATCGAAAAGCGTAAGAACGATGTTCATTTGACGATTTGATGAGTGGTTAAAGCTCCGAAAATCGTATAAAAGGTGGTTATAACAATTAATAATTATTTTAAAAGTTATATAAAGTAGCATAATCAATTTAATTATTTTTCAATTAAGAGTTACATCAAATTAAAAACATTAATTTATATAGAAATATTTAAGAAATATTTTACAGTTCCTAGGGAGTTCCATGACTGTTTTTAGAATCTCTAAATTGCCTGATTTTTGCAGTTTTTCAATGTTTTTCAGGTCGTTGGTCTGACTGTTTTATATGACTTTTTAACAACTAATAAATTACAAACTCCTATATATGTCTACTAAAATGATAATTATAATAAGTTAAATTTAAAACAAGTAATGTAACAACTAACTGAGTTAATTATTTGAATACCCAGTATATACTGAGTTGTATATCAATCAATGACTGAATTGTTCCAAGGAACATTTCATCACAAATTATGAGTAATTTTTCAAACAAAAGTTGTTTATTTTTAAAAGAAGAATATTTTTTAATATCAAATTAACAAACTGGCGGGGGTAAATACGTTCTGATATTGTCCATTGATCACACTTTTTTGCTCTAGCGCACATATATAAAATTTCAGCTCGTTATCTCTTTTCGTTTTTGAGTTATCGTGTTCACAGACGGACGGACATGAGGAAATGGTCATTTTATGAACACCCATGCAAAGCATTTATGTCATGGATTAATATTTTCATTAATATACCTTGTATAATTACATATACTGGGTATAACAATTGTGACATCAGTAATTTATTTAATTAAAAATAAATAATTTTCAAACCGATCGATATTATATATTTTTCATATTTCATTTAAGGTTGTCCTGACATGAAATTAAGTTTTATAATTGTTGTAATATTCAGTTTTTAATGTGCTGAGTGCAGATCTATAATTATAATACCCAGTGCTGCTATAGGTATATAGTACTCCAGGATATTTCAGTAATTCTTCTCCAAGAACTACGGCAACTTACTGGCTACTCAGTCAAAATGGTTGTTATCATTATCGGTTGCCTTGGCGGTATACGCCCCACTCTGGAGTCTAATCTTTCCACCATTACGGTTTGCAGGTCTCATCTTCGTCACCTTAACACCTCCATGCAGAAGACTGTCATCATAGGCACCCTTCGTACATTCAGATCGCATCAGACTGTCTTCAAGTATTAGCCCTTGAAGTTATATATATTTGGCAGGTTCCATCCACGCGGTGCAAGGACGGAACTCTGTCCGACCAGGACACTACATGACAGACGAACGTACCCCCTGACTCGGAAGAGAGGCGAACTCTTTGGACATCGCGTTGACTGACGGACGTACAGATTACACGACCATAGAGTAGTGAGCCTTCTTCAAAAGACGTAGCTACCTTGTGAGGATTTATGTTTCTTGAAGAGGTGGGTGGCCCTGGGGTGTTGGGGTGTATATCCTTTATCCACTCTCCCACTTCAACAGACATAAATACGTTAAATTTTTAAATATAATAATAATCATAATAATCAGAATCAGAATCATTAATAATACTTTGTTTTTTTAAATAAGATAATTGGGTTCAATTTAAATTTTAATAAAAAAAGAAGTGAAATCCATTTACGGTTTTTACTAAATCGTTATTTTTATAAATCCATTTTTAATTAGATTTAAAGGTGTTTGTACAAAGTAAATATATTACACATACAAAACCTTTAAATACTCCCAATTCAGTAAATATTTTGTCGCTTGGTTGTACATTCATGTTTTACGAAGATATCAGAGAGGTTCTGTCCATAACTCTTAAATAATTCCGTTCGTTTTCGATACCCGTTCTTGTTACTAAAAAGTAATTAAAATTACCAAAATCAACTAAATTATTAACTATAAAGTATTATATGTTATAATATTATTACCTCTGTTACTATCATCACTTGAATTATTTTTAGTAGTTGATTCCAGAATAGTTAATTTTTTGTTGATTTTATTTGTTTCAGGGTCTGTTATGGGTGACGACTCAATAAATCTTGAACTAATCGATGAGGTTTCATTACTATCTAGTAATGAAACCTCATTACATGAGGATCTCTTCATGTGAACTTTTTTTCGCCAAATTTATCATGGTAGTAAATTTATTTTCGTGTTTTTTACGATTTTTATTGTATCTTATGCTTCTATAACCGTAGTTGAAAGTAAGTTTTGATCCAAAATTATTTCATCAGAGTCAATGTTAAGCCTCTAATTAATGCTTTGAATTCTTCACGAGTCGCTAGAGGAAAATTTTAATATTGAAACAAGTAAATTTTTTAATAATCATTATGTAACTTACCAGCTAAGGAAAAATTTTTAGCTGTTTGCATTAATTTTTTATTATTTTAGCTTCCCACACTAAAACAACAATATTATTCATAGTACAAGATCTGGCTGCGGTTGACCTTCCCGCAGCCAGATTCCACCTTCCTCATCGAGTTTCCTAATAATATGAATATTTTATGCAATAAATAACTAAAATAAATTTATTGATAGCATTATATATTACAAAATAGGGTTAGAAAATGAGATAATAAATAAATCAACTCAAGTTTTAAGTTTGATTTATTGTAATTAATTTTTGAAATTTAAAATCGCGACAACCCTAAGAAATGCATACTTTTGCTAAGGCAACCCAATACTATCGTGTTTGTAATATTGTTACCTACGTTTTGAATATAATTATGGGAGGAAAATCGATGAGAGTAAATTACTAACTCACGCTTACCTGTTTATACCTGACAACTTTTCATTATTGCATGAAAAAAGGAAGACAACCTTAGTTTAGCTTGTTGTTTACGTCGTTTACTCTCGATTAGCGATAAATTTTTTTGGAAACTCCATGAGGGAAGTTAACGAACAAAATTTAATTAATTAATATTTAATTAAAGATATGGTGCGGCAACCCTACTACATTTTGTTTAGTTACACTTTATATTGCATAAAATATTCATTTTATTAGGAAACTCGATGAGGGAAGGTCAACCGCAGCCGGATCTTAGACCATCACTTTTTCGTGATTTTTGCGGTATATCCGATAATGGTGTGATGTTGGTTAGTTGGTCGTTTATCCGTCAAATAAATACAAATGCGCATAACTAAGCCATTGTTTACCATTTTTGAAATTCATATGGATATTATCCACTGTTTCACTATAAACTGTTTCGCTAACAACACTTGTAATCGCTTTAGAAAGTAAACATGAATTAACTAAACTAGTCTATGGACGAATGCATACATTTACAGTATTTTCGGCTTACTTCAAAGTTTTTGTTTGGGTAAATAATATTAAAAAATATATTAGTTTGATTGCATACCAAAGGGTCTTTTTAATATCATAGTAAGTACAATAAATAGAATAAATCTATATCTATTTCTATATATATTTGATGACATTCAAGACCAGTTATTTTATTACGGTTTTTGCGCCTCTATTCATGACCTAAATTATAAACAGGTCATCGGTTTTATAACGTTATATCTTCGTTTCACGACTTTTATGCTCTATTGATGATCTAAAAAGTTACATTCAAGATATAACAAAAGAAATGATAATTTGGAGGCTCTGATGATGCTCTAAATTTCGACTCGGCATGTCACATTCAGTCGAAAGGATCGCTTTAAATTTTGGGATTCGTTTATATAAGACGAATTGATTAAACTAAATCATATTAAATTTCAAATTTTGTCCCAATTCCTAAATCAATTATTTGTATTTTATAAATATGTATTTCTTCTACAAAGTAGTCAACATCAGTAAAAATCAGCTAATCGTAACTATCTCTGGAATATGGAGTTAGAGATATGTTGCTCGTTGCTAATTTGGTGCGTGTATTTATATATGACAATAATATTATTGCAAATTATCAAATTATTATAAAATTAAATTTCAAGTTTTGCTTAAAACAATTGAGAGTAAGAGAGCAGTTCCTAGAACAATTGAAAGTAGTGAGACACGCACCAAATTAGCAACGAGCAACATATGTCTAACTGCATATCTCAGAGATAGTTACGATTAGCTGATTTTTACTGATGTTGACTACTTTATAGAAGAAATACATATTTATAAAATACAAATAATTGTTCCAGGAATTGGGGAAAATTTGAAATATATTTTCAAAAAACCTAGAGTTCTCTTTCATTATTTTAATTTATCTCTTTCATTATCTTTATAAATCATATTAGTTTGTTTTTTTTAAATTTGTTGTAAAACTACTCTATTTTTAAACCCGAAATACACAAAAACTTCGGTCTATTCTATTTTTTTTCCATAGTGAAACACGCCATTTTTATAAATTTTTCATCATTCAGTCTTCGTGTTAGGAAAACCTTAAATACAATATTGTGTATCTCACACAGATAAATGTATTAATACAAATTTTTTTTTAAAATTTACATGATTATTATAATACATATATTAAATGCTTCATATATATCCATTATATATATATATATATATATAATATATGATTATTTTAAAAAGTAATAATATTATATAGATATATATATAAATATTTGATTAGTAGTTTTTTGATATAATTATTAGTTATTATTTATATCCGACAAATTATTGTAATTTTATGAACACTATTTGCTTGTTCAAATTATATATCTCTATATAACTGGTTGTATATTAATTAATGAAAATATCATACATCAAGTTTTCATTTTAATGGCTGTGTATATGAAAACTAGCATTACCCATTGCGGCGGTTTCGCCCGTGATAATTGTGTAAGTACCTTAATGTAGTAGCAGTAGTGGAGGGGACGTCGAAGCTTGGGAAGCAGGTTTTCTATGCCTTTTATACTGACCCCTATAGTAGGCTACAAACGCGGGATATTGTGCAACATTGAACTCCGCCTACAAAATATTTTTTCTAAAAAATTCAATCACTTGCCATCTTGTCTCTATCTATCTCATTTAATTTGTAGTTTATTTATCTACTAGTTTATTTGTATGTATCTCTACAGTTTGTTATGTGTCATTTTTTGCTCATTGTTGTGGATAATTTTTGAACAACAGAAACTCAAAACAAAATTTTTAATAAGTAATTTTAATTGTTTTTTATTTTTCTAAATTTTTTAAGTATTTAAATTTAAACTTTAAAATGAGTAAAGTATTGTTATTCCTAATTGCTCAAGATTTATGTGATGAGATTATACAGAGAAAAAAGAGAAGAATTTGGTCAAAGCACTGGTATCTGAAATCAATTTACGCATTCTAATTTAATGAAAGAATTACGCATTAGTTCACCTATGAATTTTAAAAATTTTCTAAGAATGGATGGTAAAACTTTTGATGAATTATTAGCGAAAGTTCGACCGGTATTGGAAGGTTGTACGACAGCTGTCGACTTTGATAGGAATTATGCCGATATTCATATCTGGTTTATGAACGGAAACTGCAGAAAACTTTCACAAGCATAGCCTGTTACTTTCGTTCTTGTCCAATTTAATTGACAAACTGTCACTGTTGGAAATTAAACCAGTGACCTCCCAGTTCCGTTCAGACCTTAAGAATCAGTAACATAACATTTCCGTCAAGGACTGATTTTCTTTTAACGTTGTAACACGTATTCATTTGTTTATTAATAAATACTAGTTTTTATGTCTCTAGCTTTAGATAAAAGCGGGACCTCAATACAAACTTAACCGTGGATTTTAACTCGTAAGGGGGTTGATTTTGAAAAAACACTGAATCACGTTTTTTTTTTTGTTTACTATTAATAGCCGAACGACCAATTTTCGTGCCTCTAAATTATATATAGATAAATTTTAATCCCGATTTTATTTTATATAGATGTTATATTGCGATTTTCAAAGAATCATTTTTTATTCCACCATCTACTCTATCAAGGAATATATCTTCCAAATTTCATGTTTCATAACTTCAATAGTAGAATAGAGATGGTGAATCAGTCTGGACATGCAATTTTATAACATGGAATATTTTATGTATAAGAATAAAAATCTTTTTTAAAAAGAAATGAAAATCTAATTGTAATATAAATGTAAATGCAATCAAATATCCTGTATACACTGAGTTTACAGTCGTTAGCTGAGAATAATGCCGCAAAGTCAACTCAGTTTAAATGGTAAAAACTGACATCACCCTTCTGGTTGAGATGTTAACTGGTCTCTGCAGATTCGAAAAGCATGTATCCTTCAAGGGGTTAGAGGACAGCTCAACTTGCCTTTGGTTCAACTGAGATAGAGGTCCCTTTGGATAAACTGAAATAGAGGCTTCTATCATTCCAGGACGGGTAGATTCAATACGAGGGTGTAAGAAATAAACCAGGTGAAGCAGAGGAGAAAGGCGTTGTTGGAGGTTGGACATAAGTTATAAACGCATACTTCTGTAATCTCCCGTTAATGAAAGTTTATGGTAGTTTCAAATAAAAGTTGTTTATTTTTTTATATAAATTTTTATTTAAACTTTTCTTCTTTTCTGATGGTTTAAATGTAGATATTGGTAATTTCTCTTTAGCGAGGGAGGGGATGCATTCCTTATTGGTCGATTGGGTCCATTTACAAACTTGAAGTAACTTTTTACTTTAGAACACACACACACAAAAAGTTTCAGCTCGCTATCACTTTCCGTTTTAGACATCTTGTTGACGGCAGACAAACAGACAGATGGACGTTTTTTTCTACGATCAATATTTCTAGACGTCATAAAGTGGGACTAAACTCAGATATCCGAATCTCATACCGACTGGTTTAAGTATTGGCTTGATAAATTTATTTTTTTCTACATATTTATCAATAATTATAATTTTTTTTTTTACTTAATAGCTAATAATAATTTTTCTTATATATTAATTGGTGTAATTTTCACTTTTTACAAAATTTTTATATCTATATTAATGACTATATAACCTGTTATGTATGCAAAAAAGAAAATTTTTAATTAATTACAATTTGACTTGAATAGAAAAATAATTTAAATGCTTTTCTGTATTTTAGTGAAAAGATTCTAAAATAGTTTTTTTTTTACTCATAAATATTTTTTTGACTTATATGCAAAAAAAACTGCAGTCTTTTGAAATAAAATACCAAAAAAATTATTATTTTTTAAATATTTAAATTTTTGTTACGAAATATTTAGTTACTTTAGAATAAAAGACGACATTCTAATTTTGCAGTAGGATCGTCTTATACAAGATGGCTCAGCTGATTCTTTTCTATTTTTATGTTCAACATTGTGTCTGTATAGGTCAAAGGCAGTGATTGAAATTTAACCCACTTAATAACTGACGTATCGATCTAAAAGTTATCAGATGTTTACATTTCTGATGACAATACAATATTATTTAGTACTGTGGACCACAAAAACTTTTTAACAAAAAATAGAACCGACGAAAGAAGAAAGTAACTGAAAAGCAAAAAATAATAATTTTGCAAAAAAAAATTAAACCTTCGAAACAAGAAAGGAAAAAATAAAAAAGTAACTATTTAGTCTAACTAGGTCCTACACTAATGTAAATTCCTAAATTATTTTGAGTCGGTGCCATAAAATTTCCATCGAAATGGACGTTGGGTGAATCTGACTAAATATTACAAAATATTACATTTTGTTTGGCGCCGATTCAAAATTATTTAGGTATTTACATTAGTGTAGGACTTAGACTAAAAAGTTACTTTTTTATTTTTTCCTTTCTATTTTCGAAGGTTTAATTTTTTGTTACAAAGTTATTATTTTTTGCTTTTCAGTTACTTTCTTCTTTCATCGATTTTATTTTTTGTTAAAAAGTTTTATTTATTATTTTTTTTTGTGGCTTATAGTGTCATTAGAACTACATATGTGTGTCAAGTTTCAAAAGAATCGGTTCACAAATGAGAATTCAGTGGTGAAAAATCAACCATTCCCTATTTTTCTACCCTCAGGGACAAAATTTTTTTTCAAATTTATATGGTACCAATTTCGAAGTACCCTATCCAATAAAAAAATAATTATCGAAATCGGACTACACTGTAAAAAGTTATGTGTGGTCATACATTAAAAAAATATTTGGATTGACATGAGAACCTCCTTCGTTTTTTCGTCGGTTAAAAACACACTCAAACTGCGCAAAGATATTGAGTGCTTCCAAATAGTGTTTACACACAGAACATATATTATGATATTTATGATATTTTTCTTAAGTGGAAGCGATGGGAAGTCTTATTTTTAATTTTTTGTCGCGTATATTTCAAATTTATATGGGACCAACAAAAAAAGAATTATCAAAATCGGACAACTCTGTAAAAAGTTATGCGTAATCATACATAAAAAATAAAATAAAAAAATGTTCCTTTTTTAAAAATAAACAACTAATTTTGTTACAAACTTTTTTACAGTGACACTTGTTTCTCGAACGAAGTAAGTGACCGATTTAAATCCGATTTTCGGTTTCTGAGACAATGAGAGAAAATAATAAAAAATTACTTGACAAAGATGACAGTTTCTACTAAAATTGTGGTTTATAATTGTTAATGTTCAAGTTATTTGACATTTATTTTGTTATGGATATCAGGTTAAGTATATTGCACTGTGAAGATGAACGATTGAAGAGAAGTAATTGTTTCTCCTTCCAGTTCTATTTAACAGTCAGTAAATATAGAAATGATAAAAATGTAAAATTTAGAAATGTAAAAGTAGAAATGATATATGTTGTCTTACGTTCATATAGCTTAATTTTCAATAAATTTTCGTTGTTAAGCAAATGATACGATTTCACAAACCATTAGATAATGCTTTCGGTATTTGAATGGTTAAAATGGGTCAAGAAGGAAGAGAGGCTTAAAGGTAGTGGGATCATAAAACCTCTGATTTCTCTTTTATTAGAAAAGAGAATATTAAATAATTGACAAAATTGATTATAAGAAAAGTTATAGATAATATTTATAATAACTATATTTGGTTATCTAAATAACATTATTATTTGTAAAGTATTTTAAAATTTCATACCGAAAGTTAGTTGTCGAAATTATCTTAAGGAGAATTTATTCAACCCTTCAGCTTGAATTATTTTCCTATTAAACCTAATACTTTTCAATATACACAAACACGATGCTGTTGAAATGTTCTGAGCTATGATTTAATGCGGAACTTTTTTTGTGGACCACCTTGTACGGTAGAAAGAAAGGGTGGCCTCCTAAATCACTATATATATATATATATATATATATATATATATGTGTGTGTGTGTATAAATAAAATACATAATTTTAAATATAAATAAAAACCACAAAAATGTATAATTTAATTTAAGAGCGGCTCTGTTTTCATTCAAATATGATGATTATATCTATTGTGACGTATGCCCTAAACAACATATATGAAATAAATAACACACAAATAATACAACGTTTTGGTATTTTGGTCATATAGTCAAATATATTACCTATGTATAGAAAAAGGAAAGGAACCCCCCTCAATACAAATATCTTTTACTGAAGTATTCAAAAGTTTGTTGCCTACAATTTGTGAAATGCTTTACTTTTCATTTCTCATAATTTTTTCTGATTAATTAGTTGTTAGTATCATAAAAAAATGATGGTATTTCAACAACAAATTTTGATTCTAATTTCTCCATTTGAATCAGTTATTTTTATACTATTAACACCCGGTATTCAATAAGAATTCTACTTTCTGCAGTTATCACGCTGAAATTGCGAAAAAGTGGACATCCGAGCGCGAAAATGGTATAACAACTCCTGGATCGCTACAAATCAAAGCTCAGAAAGAAATTGCTGGAATTATTGGATAGACCCGTCAGAGGGTGGATTTAAATTGCATGGGAATCTTTAACAATGAGCTACCTTACAGATTTCTGGATAAAGGGGACACTCGTCACTTAATCTGTCAGGTGGCAAACCAGGTACATAAAATATATCGACTCTATGGGAAATTCAACCTGGAGATCGTGGATGTCTGAACGAGGTACATCACCAGAATGGTTAACCACCTCGAGAATACCAAATTGGCTGAAGGAAATGAAGAATTCAGAAGTAGCACAATAGACCCATTGTCGCAATGCTTTCAGGATGCGCTTTCAGGATACCAGGCGTGACTTGCAATCTATCCGCTCAGCAAGTATAGTTCAATAGTTACTCTATCGATCCATTTAATAAAAATATTATTTGCTTAATTACATAATCAGCAATGAATTTTGTTCAAGAATTTCGTTTTATTTTTAAATTAAGTTTTTCTTCATTATTAGCAGTCTGTTTTTAGTTTGACCTAATAAGCTCTGTGATATATACAAGAGACACAATTTCTAGATTGTTTACCATGTTTTCTACAGTTGTATAATTAATATATTTACATAATATTATTATAAAGAAGATTTGTTTTGATTTGATAGAAGTCAGCAGTAATATTTGCATGTCAGTACCACGACAAGTAAATGGTGATTTTTTTATTGTTTACATCAAATTTTTTTTCCTTTTACGCCAAAAGTGTGTATTTAGTGTATTTATTTGATTCATCAGCCTTATGAAGTGAAGTTAAATTATAATCCAAATGTCAGGACCGTGGACGTCAATGCATTATGATTTATAATTCAGTATCGTAGAAATTTGTGTTATTATAATTGCAGTAAAATAATACTATTACAGGCTAAATAAAAAATATCCGTTTCGAAAATTTTGAAATTCACTGTAAAATTGTTTTTTAACATTGTGTCTAGACTAAAAATGACTGCTGTGTTTATATACAGTTGTGTGTGATATTGACAGAGTTACAACAACAACAAAAAAAAGGAAAAAATTTTGCATTAAACTGATCTTAAGTTACACACAACATATTTAACTAGATAGCCTTGCTCGGTTTTGTTGTTGTTATATAGGTAAAGGATCTATTTAAAATTGGGGATACCATCCTCTACAATACATACATACACTACATGACATCAAATCAATTTGGTATCACTACAAATCACAGAGAGTGAGTGCATCCATCGCTTACTAGCCAGTCGTTGTAAATACACAGTCGGCCGCGCTGCGCCACATCTGAGATGAATGGCGCGCGGTGAATTATACAACGGAACGGACATAGGCGGCAAACAAACATTAACCAAATAAGATAGATTTTTTAACACACAAAGTGATTCACATAGAGGAGAGGATGATGAGATCAGGCTCCTCTATTATATTGCCTGTAGGCTTCTCGTATCGTTCGCTTTTGAGTGTATGTTGTAAGGTTGTTTGGTTGTTATATTTTAGAGAGATGAATTATTATTTTGTTAAGTATGTGAGTGGAGAATAATTTTTTTTAATACTCCACTGTATAAAAATTTATTATTGATATTTTTTCATATTTTTATTATTCAAAGAATTTATATAATTATTGCCTTATGCTAGTTGAGAATTTGCATAGTTTCAACAGGCATTTGCTTAGATTAGAAATGACTTGCGTATATACGAGCTTACTTCAATGTTTCAGCACAGATTTAAAGTTAGTTACAGAAGGTACTTCGCTCAGTCTAATTACCAAAAGTATTTCTCTCAGTAGAGTCACACAAAAAAAATAGTTACAAAAATTAGTTGATTCACATCAATTAATTGGATGGTATTTAAAAATTTTATTTCTTCAATTTACAAGTTGAATATTTTTTTTATGGATTGTGCTGAAATATCGAATGGGCGAATTAATGGTTTCTATCTGATTGTATCTAAGTATATTTTTTTTTGTATAATTTATTTAATTCACTATTCAAAAACTTGTGGTCTCTCAAACTTGTAACAATTCAATACACATTCAATACACACTTTTGGTGTACAATTTATATTTTATGTGAATATGCATTGACGTTTTCAATTTATATCTATATTGTTTGTATACGCTTGGTTTTTTTTTGGCCGTGTATTTATTCTTTACAGAAGCGTAATGTCTCTTTATATATACAAGTATGTATCTGAATTAAATTTGTAATCCATATTTATATTTTGCAAATCAGACATATTTGAACATATTTTTTTTTACTGTAGTTTTCTTTTACTATAATTCAATTTAGCACATATTCACGTAATCTTTGTTTTAATAACTTGTACAACCAATGTTAGTATTCTAAGGATAGTTGTACTATCGTGTATTACATTAGAAATTATTTATTTCAAATATATATTTTATTTTAAAATATATTCGTTTTGTTCCCGTTTTTGTACCTTTTATTTTTTTTTTAGATTCGAATCACTTGTCGATAACTAAGACACTTACTGGATAGTAAAGATCTTACTACCTCTATATTATCTTTTTAAATGGGCCCAGCTTTTATTGAAAGACTTTCGGTTCAACGTGTTATTTTTTTTTATATTTACGTGTATGGCGTTAGGACCGATCGTTTTCTAATTTTCATAATTCCACATACAATACTCTGTTTTGGATTTTTTTTCTAAAGTACTGTATATTTATTTTTCATTATTTTTTTTAAAAATACATCATAATAACTTTTAATTAAAATTACTAAATTAATTTAATTTCATACTTTATGAAAATAATTGATAATTCAATTATTTTCTATTCGGTGTTTAGTTTTTTATAAAGTGTGGTATATTTTTACATACACACATAATAAAATTATTTTTCTATAAAGTGTTTAGTTTTTTTTAAAAAAAAAAAAAAAACTAAACACCATTTTTTTTTTAAACTAAATACCCATTAATAAATTTTTTACATACACATATGGAAGCAGAGCAAATATCCATATGTGTCTTTTGTTTTCGATAGTTTTCACAAAGCTCGACTTGTGATTCTGAAATTCTTTTTGAAATTTGAAATGATTATAATTTTTTCTTTATATTTATTCATTTATATCTTTTACATTTTCTTTAATTCTTTAATTATATTTAACTTAGTACTAATTTTTTTTCTCTTTCTTCTATTTTGTTTGTGGTTTAAATTTTCATTATGCCGAGAACAACTCGTAATACACCAGGTACCCCAGGAGATGACGATCCTCCAGCTTCACCAGATGACTTATTCATCACGCCTCATCAAGTATCAGCGGTTAACTTAGCGGCTATAACTACGCAGATGCACACTACAGCTCAACAGTTCCATGCGTCAGTGCTGCACGTTTCGGATGTACAGCAACAAATACAACATCAAAGCAAACAGATAAGTAGCATTACCGATGCCTTGGCAACAATTACAACTACTCTATCAAATAATAGCACTTGTTCAAATCAATTAACTTCAAATTTTAGTTTTTTTGCAAAACCGAGTATTGATTCCTTTATAAATAAAATCACTATTCTGGACATTTCGGTTCCAGAAAATATTATACAGTTTATTGTCGATACTCAACATTTAGTTGATATTAATTTTTTACCTATAGACGTTCTTTTGAAATCTTTAATCAATAGGTCTGCTTCGAACGCACAAACATTTTGGTCTACTTGTTTGGCTGACTCTTTGTCTTGGCAAAATATTAAACATAATTTATTACAAGTTTATATTCCACCTTTGACTAAACAGATATTAATTGATAGATTAGTCCGGCGAAATCAACCTGACACTGAAAAATTTTCGACATTTGTTCCTTCAATAATAAAATTCGCGAACATCCTACTTAATGATTCATCTGAATCTGAAATCATACAAATTATTTTTGCTCATGCCAATAATTCTGTACTATCTATTCTTGGTTTATATCAAATTCCCGATACTTATAAAGATTTGTATCATCTAATCACTAAAATTGAGGAAATTCAAGCACGAATAACTACAACACCCGTCAGTGTAAACGTTACTTCAATTCAAAATACGCATAATGACTCTAAATTTTTTTGTACCTTCTGTAAAGGTACTAATCACAATTTTAAATATTGTTTTAAAAGAAAGAGGGATAATATAAATGTTAGTACTACGGTTCCAAAAAACTCGCAATAGACCCCAAGTTTCTTATTAATGATGTTATTTTAAATTATACTATTTTACCCCTACAAACCATTTTCATTCAAGGTTATCCTTTATTAACACTTTTTGATTCCGGTGCTACTGTTAATGCTATTAAAACTGCGACTTTTAACAAGTTAAAATCTAACAATAGAAACATCGTCACCGAATCAATTGATAAAACTATTTCTTTGCCGGGAAATAATTTTTTAAAATGTAATTTAACTGCGAAACTTCATTTTAAATTGGGTAATTTTTCATGGACTCAAACTTTTTTTATAGTAGATTCATTACCGTTTGAGGTAATTTTAGGTGTTGCCACACTTAAAGATTGCAACATCATTTTGGACTTCTTTAAGTCGACGATCAAATTTTATTTTCATCCTAATGTTGAAATACCGTTTTCGGGTTTTTGTAATAATAATCGAATTATTAATACCATTGTCGAAGCGAAAGTAAATCTTAATAGCAAACAAACCAAAGTGTTGCAAACACTTCTTCAAAACTTTAAATCGATTTTTTCTGACGTTCCTGGTCTTGCCAAGGGTTTTGAATATAAAATTAAGTTAATCGATAACATTCCGGTTTGTAAAGCTCCTTACTATCTGGCACCCGATAAAGCCAAACTTTTGGACGAGCATGTTCAAGAGCTTGTTACACAAGGGGTACTTTCTCCTTCGAACTCTAATTATAGCTCACCCGTCTTCTTTGTTAAAAAGAAAGACGATTCTTATCGGTTAGTCGCTGACTATAGGTTTGTTAACAAACATATAGAGTTTGATCCGATGAGTTCAGCCAGTATGGCTCATATTTTCGCTAGCTTAGGTAATTCGAAAGTATTTACACTCCTCGACATGAAATCCAGTTTTCATCAGATAAAATTATCAGATGACTCGAAACATGTCACCGCGATCGTCACACAATATGGTCTGTTTGAGTACAATACCATGCCTTTCGGGCTAAAGGTGGCTAGTCAATCATTAGCTCGTTTTTTAAATTCCAGTCTCGCAGAATTTCGTCATAAATTTCTTCTTATTTATTATGACGATTTAATTGTACATTCACCCGACATTGAATCACATTTAAATCACCTGAATCTCTTGTTCACTAAAATAAAGTCTATCGGTATCACTATTAATCCTTCTAAGGCTCGATTTTGTATGTCGAGGGTACGTTTGTTGGGTAGCGTAATATCCGCTGAGGGACGCTTTATAGACCCTATTAAGGTGCAAGCAATCAATGACATGCCAACTCCAAAAAACGTCAAAGAAGTTATGCGTCTAGTTGGGGCTGCGGCTTTTTACTCCCGCTATATTCCCATGTTCAGTCAGATTGTAGCTCCGTTAAACGATTTAAAAAAGAAAGGTGTAAGGTTCAAAATTACTAAGGTTCATCTTGATGCAATCTCTACTTTAAAAAAATCTTTAGTAAGTGCGCCTGTCTTAAAACATCCTAATTTTGACAAACCTTTTGTGCTACAAACTGACGGATCAGCTACTGGTCTGGGCGCGGTATTACTTCAAAAGTATGATGACGGTTTGCACCCCATTATGTACTGTTCTCGAAAATTGAATCCAGCCGAATTAAAATATAACAGTCATGAATTAGAACTTCTCGCAGTAGTGACGGCCCTAGATAAATTTAAAGATTTTTTAACCGACCGCAAGTTTACTCTACAGACTGATTGCAGGTCGTTATTGTGGATTTTTAATACCCCCAATAAATTTAATAAATTATCTAGGTGGATCCTTAAAATTTCGAGATATGACTTTACCCCGGAACATATTAAGGGCAAATTGAACAATATGGCCGATTTTCTATCTAGGTTATACGAAACTGACCATTTAATAGTGAACAAATTTTCTGATTCAAATCTAGATTCAGGCAAAAATTTCATTAAAGTTAAAGAGTTGCATAGCAATGATCCAGGTTATGCAAACCTTTTAAAAAAGATAACCAATACTTTGGATCAAACTGACTTAGAATCGGTGAATGAAGAAATCAGGAACAATGCGCAACTGAACTTTATTAACGTTTTAGCTAATACAAATTTTGATTACCTTTCTGTTAAAAACGAGCAACGTAACTCTCCCGAATGTAAAATCATTTATCAAAACCTTAAGGCTCAGATGAATGTCCCTAATTTTTGCATAAAGGATGGGTTAATTTATAAGTTCGTCGGAAGGAATCGACTAAAACGTATATTTTTACCAGATAATTTACTCGATTACGTTCTTCGATATTATCATGATTCCAAGTATGCTGCGCATAATTCAGTAATTAAAACATTCCGTGAAATTAGTAAAATATTTTACTACAAAAATCTCTATGCGAAAGTAAGGGACTATGTCAGAACCTGTAAAGTGTGCCAGGCTATAAGGCCATATACACGTAACGATAGGGTTCAGTTGAGTAGTTCCGTGCCGGAGTATACCCTACATACTTTGTACGTCGACTTTATCGGTCCTATTATTAGATCAAGTGAAGGTTTTAAATATATTTTTTCTGTTGTAGATGGATTTTCAAAATTTGCTTTCGCCTTTCCATGTAAAAGGCAGACCAGTGACGTTGCCATTTCACTGATACAGAAGATTTTCCTGCAAAATGGATATCCGACGGTTGTTGTAGCCGACAACGGACCAGCCTTTGCATCGATCAAGTGGAAAACCTTCTTATTTAACAATGGTATTAGAGCTGCCTACTGTTCGAGCTATACACCATCTTCGAACAAGAGCGAGTGCCTCAATCGACAGATAAAATATAATTTAGGATGCATTCTCAAGGAATATTCTGTACAACATAAAAATTGGTCTAAGTTTTTGAGTTTTGTAATTTTCAATTACAATAACTCCTACAAAAATACAATCGACTCAACACCAGCTGAAGTTTATTTTGGTAGAAAGTTATTGACGCCGTTTGTGATTATAAACGAATTAACTGAGTTAATCACGAGTTCTGCTAAACCATCACAAGCACATATACAAGATGCGTTAAAGATTGCTCACCAACAACGAGTCAACCAGACTTTAAATAAACCAACGCTGTCTAAATATAAAGTGGGTCAATTGGTCATGGTTAAAAACTTGGCCCCGAATATGAACAAGAATATCGCACCTAAATTCGCTTCAAAATTCAATGGACCGTACAAGATAATAAAGTTCACTACACCAACTTCAGTTAGGCTAAAAGCTCCAAAATCCAATAAGAAAACCTTCGGCATGTCGATATACAACATTCGGCCATACTATCTCAGAGGATATCAAGGGAATGGTAACGTTACTGCATCCTAATTAAACATCTAAATGTATTTGAATCTTCACGTCTAATCCACATTTGTAAGTTTTTTCATTCATCTATTCATGTCATTCTTGTTTTAATATTCTCCAATTAGCATGTCGCTAATTTTTTTGGCCCCCTGGAGTGGAGAATAATTTTTTTTAATACTCCACTGTATAAAAATTTATTATTGATATTTTTTCATATTTTTATTATTCAAAGAATTTATATAATTATTGCCTTATGCTAGTTGAGAATTTGCATAGTTTCAACAGGCATTTGCTTAGATTAGAAATGACTTGCGTATATACGAGCTTACTTCAATGTTTCAGCACAGATTTAAAGTTAGTTACAGAAGGTACTTCGCTCAGTCTAATTACCAAAAGTATTTCTCTCAGTAGAGTCACACAAAAAAAATAGTTACAAAAATTAGTTGATTCACATCAATTAATTGGATGGTATTTAAAAATTTTATTTCTTCAATTTACAAGTTGAATATTTTTTTTATGGATTGTGCTGAAATATCGAATGGGCGAATTAATGGTTTCTATCTGATTGTATCTAAGTATATTTTTTTTTGTATAATTTATTTAATTCACTATTCAAAAACTTGTGGTCTCTCAAACTTGTAACAATTCAATACACATTCAATACACACTTTTGGTGTACAATTTATATTTTATGTGAATATGCATTGACGTTTTCAATTTATATCTATATTGTTTGTATACGCTTGGTTTTTTTTTGGCCGTGTATTTATTCTTTACAGAAGCGTAATGTCTCTTTATATATACAAGTATGTATCTGAATTAAATTTGTAATCCATATTTATATTTTGCAAATCAGACATATTTGAACATATTTTTTTTTACTGTAGTTTTCTTTTACTATAATTCAATTTAGCACATATTCACGTAATCTTTGTTTTAATAACTTGTACAACCAATGTTAGTATTCTAAGGATAGTTGTACTATCGTGTATTACATTAGAAATTATTTATTTCAAATATATATTTTATTTTAAAATATATTCGTTTTGTTCCCGTTTTTGTACCTTTTATTTTTTTTTTAGATTCGAATCACTTGTCGATAACTAAGACACTTACTGGATAGTAAAGATCTTACTACCTCTATATTATCTTTTTAAATGGGCCCAGCTTTTATTGAAAGACTTTCGGTTCAACGTGTTATTTTTTTTTATATTTACGTGTATGGCGTTAGGACCGATCGTTTTCTAATTTTCATAATTCCACATACAATACTCTGTTTTGGATTTTTTTTCTAAAGTACTGTATATTTATTTTTCATTATTTTTTTTAAAAATACATCATAATAACTTTTAATTAAAATTACTAAATTAATTTAATTTCATACTTTATGAAAATAATTGATAATTCAATTATTTTCTATTCGGTGTTTAGTTTTTTATAAAGTGTGGTATATTTTTACATACACACATAATAAAATTATTTTTCTATAAAGTGTTTAGTTTTTTTTAAAAAAAAAAAAAAAACTAAACACCATTTTTTTTTTAAACTAAATACCCATTAATAAATTTTTTACATACACATGAGTTTGGTTTTTTTTTTGGTATTATAATGTGCGCTGATTCTTGGTTATTCATTAAGAACCATAGCGCGCTGTGTCGGGTTCAACTACAACAGATCATTCATTTATAAAACTGTGTATAATAACAATTCAAACCCCAAATAGTTAACACCAATAATTTTTGGTTTTAAATTATTATTGTTTATATATACAGTATGATTCAAAATTAAATACCTTTTTAGATAAACCACTGTTGGGAACAAAATACTTTGTTAATCAAATAGTAAAACTAAAATAATAAAAAAATCGTTACGAAGGAGCTGCGTCAACTTAGCAAATTCCTTAGAATACATAAATCACTGTCCAGCGGTCATGATTTTAGTGTCATCAAAATGAAATATAATATCTGATATGACTTTAGTATTTACAAAAATTAAATTTATTAATAGCCAAAATAGAACGGTATAACGATTATAGTTTATAGTTACTATAGAAACGACACTCCAAATTTTTTACAATGAAATATATTTTATGTATTCGTGTCAAACAAACACAAAATATTAAATATCTCTCTTAATATTAGAATAATCGAAAAATGTATAAGGAGTAAAGTTGTAGAAAATCAAGTTTGCTACAATTCATTGCTTGATCATTTTTCTCAAAACTCTAATGTGAACAGAGATATTAAGAATTTTAACTTTCTATCTTTAATTGTAAATATTTCTGTAAATATTAGTGTAACAGAAAAATGATAAGATACAAAATTACAGTAAAACTTAGTATCTACAACTTAACTGCTGATAAATTTTTCGATTTTTCAAATATTAAGGGGCATAGTCAAATTTTTTTTCCCCCCTTCCTCTAAACCTCTTTTCGATTTTACCCATGAACGAACTTGATCTTTAGAATACCAAAAGAGCCTCAAATACCAAATTTCATTACAATCGGAATAAAACTGTGACCGCTAGAGAGTCCACAGACATTAAAAAAAAAGTACATATGTTGATATATATAAATATATATATATATATATATATATATATATATATATATATATATATATATATATATATATATATATATATATATATTTCCTTTGGAGGAAATTCGCTAAAAAAACACATATAATTAAAAAATATCAATAAGGCATCTAAATACCGGCATTTCGATTGTGATGCAATCATCGTCAGTAACTAAATTCTTAAATAACACATAGAAATAAAATTAAGGTGTGCGGAAAATAATTATTTAACACAACACCACACGTACACTGAAGAAGTGATAAGTGACATTTTGTGAAAATAAAATGATTTTATTGTATAATGATGATGTAAAAGCTATGGAAATAATATTATCGATCAATTGGGGACTTTGAACAGGTTCAAATAAAACCATAAACCATTTATTCTCTAAAAGTAGTTGTCACAGAATTTTATTTTATGCCATTGCGATCATTTTTTGCCAATGGTTTGTTTATAAAAATATATTTCCAGTTTTATGTGAAACTTCGAGAAGGACTTAGATGATCCTGTTACTTAGCAGACCCAACTTTTAGATCATTACCGTACTTTTGTCTGAACACAGTTCATGACACTGTTTATTTGTACATGACACTGAAAGGTTGTCGTTTGGAAGGGGCTAAACTTCCAAGTGCTCCCCCTGCCGAGGAAAAATATACGACTTTCAAGGACCTGGTCGTATTCAGTGGATCTTGCTAGGGAATGGTGTTGTACAAGAAAACCTGATAGGATCTTCATTACCTCGTATCCCCGCTCGAAGCTTACGACACATATTATGACTTTTGCCTTGTACTCTACCCAAGTATGTTAATTAATTTAGATTCACCTGTACCCGAATATTTGCCTGTGAGACTGTGAGATTATATATATATATATATATATATATATATATATATATATATATATATATATATATATAATATATATATATATATATATATATATATATACATATACATATACATATATATATATATATATATATATATATATATATATATATATATATATATATATATATATATAATATATATATATATATATATATATATATATACATATACATATACATATATATATATATATATATATATATATATATATATATATATAAGATATATATATATATATATAATATATATATATATATATATATATATATATACATATACATATACATATATATATATATATATATATATATATATATATATATATATATATATAAGATATATATATATATACTATTTTGTTGGTTAAATTATTTTATTTGAAATAGTTATAGGTATAAAAAAATGTTGGTTTAAGTTGTTGTTGCCGACATTAATTATATTATTATTATTTATTTTCTTTAAAAAAAATATATATAAAAGGATTAACTTAATCAAATATTGACGGCGGTCATAATATGCTTAACACACACACACACACACTCACATTATGGGTGTAGCGGTCAATAGAATACCATAAAACAAAAAAAACTTGCTAACAATGTTAATTAAAATATCCGTTTAAAATAATTTGTAATTTAGTGTGTACAACTAACAAACCATAGCCCCTAAATAAATATCAGTAAAAAAATCTTATATATAAGAGTACAAATGTGTTACTAAATTTAAGAGTGGAACTTAAGAATTTAATTTGAATGTGAATTAAGAATTTAATCTTAGATCAATTTCTGGATTGTTGGTAATATAATACTTACTATATAAAACTTTTCATTTTCAATTAGTTTGATATTTGCAATTTTTGATGTTCTAATACTTAAAATAATTGAGAATACTTATGTAGTTGGATTGAAGCATTGTAGTTGGATTTCATATTCCTTATGATTCTTTGTTGTGTACATAGCGAATTTTGTGGGTTAATGTAAAAGGTACATCAAGTAAGTGGGTACCACTTAAGAGCAAATATGCATCTGAAATTTTGGTGAAAGCAACCAAAACATACTTAAATGAAATTGACTTCTGAAAAACAAAAAGTCTTTTGGCTTATGTTTCATCAAATGATTAATAATGTCCAAAAATTAAAAAAATTATCTAGCAAAATCGATTAACGAAATTCAATTTTGGGAGTAAATATCCATGTTATATTGCAGAAAATTTTTTCATTATAAAATAAGAACAATATTTTGTAAATTCATCAAAATTCCCACAGAAGATTCCAGAATATTGTATATTTGAGTTCCTTGTTATATATAAAAATTTAAATCGAGAACGATTAGTTTTGTATTCAGCTAAGATTTGCGGTTCTACAAAGCGTAATTTTACTATCCACGAAACGATTTTAAAAATTTAGAGGCAAGTCTTATTTGAGTTTTGAAAGAAAATGAAAAACGTAATTGTAATTCATAAAAGAATGCATAAAATTTCGATAACGAAACTCTTTAATTTTTATACCCGGTATATAATATATACCAGGGTATAGTAAGTTTAGTTCGGACTTGATTACGATTCAAATTATTGGTATAGGTTGTGTTCATAACATGACCTAATTAGTCAATTTCCACAAAGTTGTCCGTCCAGATACACGATAACTCAAAAATGAAAAGAAAGACAGTGTGCTGAAACTTTTTATGTGTGTTCTAAAGCTAAAAGTAAGAGTAAGTGAAGTGCGTGAATGCGCAAAATCGGACCATGTTTGGGCAAAATGAGCAAAACTGCTTATCTTTAAAACCGTAAGAGATTGAACAAAAATTTAAAAACAAAAAATGTTCCTGTTTTAAAAATAAATAACTTTTGTTTGAAACTTTTTTTCATAAATTAAGTATTTACCGGGTATTTAAGCTATTAACTCAGTTAGTTGTTATTTTCACTTGGTTTAAAATAAACTTAAATTTTAAAACTTTAATAAATGTTAAACAATTGACTAAATTAAATGTTTTAATCCACATACCTATTATTTAGCTTAATTTTGATTCTATACTGTGACTCAACTAATTGTATACTCTCAAAATTTATATAATATAATATTTTGTAAAGAATTTACAATAGTAAATTTTTCTGGATATTAGTCACAAAAGCCACCACCATAGGCTACTACTATAACATCAGCCTCCAACTGTATCTCAAAGAAGATATAGTTTTTTGTATAGTTTAGCTTCAATGATTTAATGCCATTCATAAAATCAGTATCACAGCGTATATATACGTATATTATTATTGTTATTATATAGTGAGAATATTTATTTATAGACTTCATTTCAGATAAACTGAACATAATAATATAAAAGTTCAAGAAACTAAAACCCGAATACGAAAAAAGTACAATAAAATCCTTTCATTGGATGCCAAACTCAATATTATTGGTGATTTTTTTCCCCCAAGCATATTATGCAATTTATATCTACCACGATGAATTTAATATAACGTTCCTAGTCTATGACACGCGGAACGCTAAGACGAAGTGAATTACACCTCATGCATTAAAATCGGATGAATAGTTTAGGCGTTACGGTGGAACATACATAAATACAAACATACATAGACTGCTAAAAACATAACCCTTCCTTTTGGCTTTGCCGTCGTCGGGTGAAAAGGTGCTTGGTTAACTTTTGATTTTTAAAATCGAAATTTAAAAAAAAAACGGTATTATGGAACCAAAGTTTTTGGTATTTTTTAACTTGACTTAAACATAATGTTAAGTGTGTACGGCCACATAAATCATCATTTATGTGGCCATAAATTATGCCATCATTTATGTGGAAATAATTATGCGAAAAAAAATGCAACGTTTTGACATAACAAGCCAATGAAAATTTAATGTAATCAGTTAAAAGCTCACTATAATACCCGTAAATAATATAATAACTTTTTATTGACAAGTAATTTTACGACCTTTTCCAAATCAAAACAAATCTCATTTATAGTATTAGTACATATGTAAATTGGTAAATAAAATAATTTGACAGCTTCAAACAGTTTTTAATTAGCGTCCCTTTTAAACGCCAAAACGGTGGTAACGTGAAACTAAGAAAAAATTGTGAATAGGCGTGAGAAACCAAAAAATTTATAAATCTAACGAAATTCCTGGAGAAAATTCAGTAATGATTATTTTATCTAGTAATGATAATATTAGACATAATAATAAAACAAATCGCATCCTTCTAGCACGTATAGAAGTAAGGACGGTATTTTTGGGGTTTTGCCATTTCCGGGGGAGGGGTTGCGTTGGGAAAACTAAATTTTTTTCGATTTTCCCGTAAGTTTGAAGTTATTCTGCGTCGAATGCAAAAACCGCATCCTTCCAGCATTTCTAGAAGTAGGTTCGATTTTGTAAGTCAGTTACACAAAGGGCTGTATATATAATAGGACTAGACTATAACTGCTGATATGATATAACATGAAAAATCAAAGTTGAGTAGAGATTCACCCATATAGTTTTAAGATTAGTACACTTGAGTAGCATTTTTCAAAATTTGATGATTGAGTAGCACCATATTCAATGGGTTTTCGAAAACATACTTCGGATAAAACTTGATTATAAATATCCTAACACATAAATCATAAACTTTTTTTCGAAACATTGGTCAAAAACAATCAAGTAGTTAATAAGTAATACAGTCATAGCTAGAAAAACGTAGGAAAATACGTGTTATTGGGAAAAATGATTAACCAAAAAATAATTATAAATAGGAAAATATTTTAATTAATTAGAGATAGGCCCGTATTCATAGTCCAGACGTTGTATTCATGAAGACCGCCTTATTGGTTTTAAGACGGTGGTTGGTTTCAAGCATGATCTTATTCGGTTTAAGATTAGCTTTAGTAAGACGAATCTTGAGATTATCCTAATTTCTGTTCGTCAATTTCCGTAATAATTCTCATGTATCTGATGATCTAATTTGTTGAGAAATGTATCATATTATTGTCAGTGATACTGAATATTATTCTACAAATGTGTAATAGTAATATAATCTAATAATTTTTACTAATTTGAGATCACCTTAATTAAGTCACGTTATTTTTTCAATTGTACAAAATGCATTTGTTTATTCAGGGTTCGGTTGTTATAAAATTTTTGGATGGTAGTTTTGTCAATGGCTCTTCCTCTGGTAGACCAGTTCAAATTATTTGAATTGAAGATTAAGTTAGTTGTTTTAAATACTGAAATCTTCTATATTATACTAGTATTATAAATACCGTATAGATACATGTTGCTTCATCTGTATCTGTAGTAATATCTTACGTTTTTCTTTTTTTGTGATATTTTTTTTTCTGGTTTGTTATTTTGCTTCGTTGTCTTGTTCTTATATCACAGGATGTTTTTCCCACAGGTCTTGTATCTTGACACAAGAACATATTAAGGTCAAGACATATAGTCATTTTACCGATCCTTATTGTCGTACAATTCTGTTCGCCAGAGAACAGCTTATGAAAAATTAAAAACTCAATACTTTTTCCGAAAGAAATTTTCTAAGGCTAGTTGATGTTGCCTAAATTAAATAGTTTTGGCAATCTTATAACCGAAGAAGTATTATAGTTTGTAATTGCAGTATCAATTTATGTGTTGACGATGTTTATGCCGATACAAATTAATTCCATATACGTTTGAGAATATCAGCTCGTCATGACTATTTCAGGCACTGCCTCAGTGACGACGAGGAAGTTAAGATGCCGCAGTTACTATGTCACTGCCCAGTTAACAATAACTGATGAATAGCAATAACTGATGGATGGATGAATAACTAGTGTCAAGTGGCCCAGTTAACAATAACAGATGGATGAAAAGAATCATCTTTTAAGATCAACCAATCTTTGAAGACTTTTCTGAGCTAAAACGTACTGACGTTCACGCCCTTTTGCTCTACTTGAACAGATTCAAATGGATTCTGGAGTAGTAGCACAATAGCTCCATTTCGGTATCAAAATAGACCTCTGAGACTTGAAGCTATGTGATCGCATCTCATTAAAAATGTACTGGGAGCAATTCATAACGCAATAAATTATTTTCAAACACCCTATACATATATTATATGGGAGAATTAAATATATATCTATATATTATTTGGTATTTGAATGAGAAAGTGTGTAGGTGTCCAATTCCATAGAGATGGTAAACCGATTGGTGTGCCTCGTTTTGCCGAGAGTTAAACAGAAATAAAAAAATAAAAACTACAAATGTTGTGTCTTTTTGTGCATATATATATATATATATATATATATATATATATATAGTATACTCATCTATCTATAAGTATCAATAATACATGTACTAGTATGTGTGTTTATGATATTACACTCTCTACACTCTCTAGCGGTCACAATTTCAGTCTGATCAAAATGAAATATTGTATATCTGATATGATTTTGGTATTTGCAAGGTCAATTTTATTAATAGCTGACTCAACAAACGTTGTTCTGTCCAAAAATCCCGTAGAAATAGCGCTTTCTTGTTTACCGAATTTTCTAGAACTTTTTCAATTTAAAAAAAATATATATATATACTCATTTACATATATATATATATATATATATATATGTATATATATATATATATATATATATTAATTAAATTAAATATTGATATGAAAAAATTAACTCGTCAACCAGGAATCGAACCTCGGGCCCCTGGATATCTAGTCCAGTGTGCTATCCATTACACCAAAGACGATTGTGTGTAACGGCCAATTTTTTTCATATTATTCCAATTTTTTTAATATATATATTTTTTATATATTTTTTAGACAGTACTGAACTTCTGTTGAAGTGAAATTTTTATTTAATATTTGTTTATTTGTGTATACTTTCGTGTCAACATACAAGTGTTTGTCCAAATTCCTTTCGGTTACGTATGACAAACTGTAGGAGACTATAGCGTATACCCGACACATTTCATTGTCATTGAATTTATTAATTAAATTAAATACTGATATGAAAAAATTAACTCGTCAACCAGGAATCGAACCTCGGGCCTCTGGATATCTAGTCCAGTGTGCTATCCATTACACCAAAGACGATTGTGTGTAACGGCCAATTTTTTTCATATTATTCCAATTTTTTTAATATATATATTTTTTATATATTTATTAGACAGTACTGAACTTCTGTTGAAGTGAAATTTTTATTTAATATTTGTTTATTTGTGTATACTTTCGTGTCTATATGACTATATGACTATAGCGTATACCCGACACGCCCGAGGTTCGATTCCTGGTTGACGAGTTAATTTTTTCATATCAGTATTTAATTTAATTAATATATATATATATATATATATATATATATATATATATATATAAATATATATATATATATATATATATATATATATATTATTAATTTTAATATATATATATATTATTTATTTTATGTACGGACTGTGTTGGACTTAGTTTTTAAAATTTTATAAATAACATCTGCCTTAATCATTCGGTTTTCGTAAAAAATTTTCAACTAAAAGTTGTTACTACATATATAACAACATTTATTCGAAGCATTTTTGGAAGGGTTATTCTAGAAGGATGCGGTTATTTGCATTATGTGACAAAAACGTGAAGCCAAGGGCGAAGGACACCCTGGGAGTTACCATGTCATCAGAACGAGTATTTATATACACTACAAGCTATATTTTTATATATCAGTTACATTTGTGCATGTGTAAAATTATCATTAAGTTATATTATTATTGAGTTAATTCATACACTGATAATTAATTCAATATATACGGACTATTGAAGCAATTCACTTGGTTGTTTTTTTTTTCACTTGTTTATGTAGTAGTTTTTATAGTAGCTAAAAATCAGTTTGAATTATCATATTAGACAATATTTATCGATGCTTAACTTAATAAGCATACCCCTTGTTGATTTGATCCCAAAAAACAATAGAAGCAAAAAATAAACCAAATCTATGGGAACCCTATAATAAATATTAAATTAAATTAATTGTGAATGGACCATAAAAAAACATAAAAATTATATCAATGAGGTAGAACTAGAGAGGACTACCTATCACAAATACTAATACAACTAACTTTGAAGTAGTTCGGCCACGGATAAATATACGATTAAATGATCATAGAGTTTATTGCAGAGGTGGGCGCAGACGCTCGCCGGAGTCGAACGGACTCTCCATAAGCTGGGTGAGAGTAAGTAACAAAGGTATGTTTTGAAATAAGACAGGTTGCCTACCAATTATTGCCCAATAATTTATTCAATCAATTTAGAATTAGTTTTATCAAATATTTATTGTTTAAAAAATATCTTTTACAATATGGAAAGATACACCAAAAAACATAATAATAATAATAACAATAATAATAATAACAATAATAACAACAATTATGATGATAGCAATAACAATAATTAGAACAACAACAACAACTATATGTATTCCCACTTTATGTAAAATTTAACCATTTAGAAATTAGTTAACAAATTACCAAACCTTCCTCCCACCCAGCTTTATCATTGGCATCTTCTTTGTATCCAATGTCATCAAATTCCCATGACACTATACCCCCTACTAAGAAAAAATAATTAAATCAAGTAAATAATTGTTTATTAGTTCTCCGATATGAATAGTTTAGGCAAATTATTCGGAATTTCCTAAAATCTAATTCTAAAATCTAAACTAAAGCTAAATCATCCAAAAATTTACAAGCGGTAAATGTAAAAATCATCAAAAGATTTATATTTTATAATTTATATAACATATATATTTTATTCATACCCAAATATATTAAAATGGTACATTTTATGCCCCAAATTACCAGCCCAAAATTCCAGAGTATGACCATAAAAAATAGTTGGTATTATTATATTTTTTTCAGAAAATGTTTTAATTAAAAAAAGAAAATAAAAATAATTGGTAGGTACCCTATATTTACTCTATCTCTCTTCCTACCTCTCACACAGAACTGAGAGCAGTCAAGGTCTGCCCGCCTATGGTTTATTGTAATCACTACTTTTTATGACCTGTAAATGTAAATATGCAAGGTATATTAAGTTTGATCACGACTTTGTATCGCTTAAAAATATTGATCGTAGGCATGCATGTTTGGCATATGTGTTCCGAAAATGGTCTAATTCGGCCAATTCCGAATATCTGCCTGTCTGTCTGTCTGTAAGAGAGATAACGAGCTGAAATTTTTGTGTGTGTTCTAGAGCAAAAAAGTAAGGTTAAGTTCGTTATTGGGCTAAATCGGACCATGTTTTGGCAAAATGGGCAAAACTGCCTATCTTTGACCGTAAGAGATATAACAAAACTTTAATAATAAAAAATCTTCTTCTTTTTAAAATAAACAACTTTTGTTTGATAAATTTTTCCATAAACTCAGTATATACTGGGTATTCAAACAATTAACTCAGTTATTTGTTACATTACTTATTTATTGACAATAGTGGAAACAAATTTTGAATCTGGGTCTCAGGCATGATGTGAAAATATATCCTATTAGCTGAAGAAAAACATTCAAAACATTCTTTGTCAATAAATTTAAAATAAAATAAAATTTTTACTTGTCAAAATTTATAAAGTTTCCTATAATAATCACAAGTTTCCTATAATAATAATTTTTTTCTAAATTTTGACATTTGAAAATTATTTTATATTTGAAATCTTGAAATCTATTGACAAAAAATTTATTTCAATATTGACAAGGCACTTATTTGTTTCCTGTCTAATTTAAGTGTTTTATTATTTTTATTTTGTGTCTCTTAGTAGGGGAGACATTCCATTAGAGGGCTCTTGTTCTGGCAATTTTTTTTACCCTAGGTTTTTTCTTGGGTGCTTTATGGTAGGGTTTAGGCTTTGGCCGCTCTTAGAATTGCTTCCTTTTGACCAATGTAGCCACATTCCCTCTCTTTGCATATCAATCTCAATTTTTTTGAAGGGCCTGGTAGGCCTCTTTGACAAGATTGAACGTCAATGTTGGACACTTTTCGGCCCTCTTGCCGTTTACTACCAGATCATCCAGACCTACCTACATCCAGATCATGATTTGGCTTTTTAAACATCAGCTTGACTCGATCGATGGAATCATGGCCCGGGATCCACATAAACCCGCATCTTGGTTTGGAAATTTCATCCCCAAACAAGAGATATTGCTTGATCCCATGGCTTTAAGTCCTTTACAGCGGCAGCAAGCCAGTTGCGGCCACCCCTGTCAACTCGAACAACCCAAGAATCTGTGAACCATCCTCAACCATGTCTGCGACCGTCTGTAAAATGGCCATGCTGTTTTTTTTCAAGCATATGCGAGTCCATGGGTTTTGTGCCCACGACAGTCACTTTTATAGATCCCAGGATATCCATAAAAGAGATGTTGGTTTGCACCGTCCGTTTTTGGTTTGCAATGCGTCTTTTGTTTTGCGGGGGCCTATCTTCCACTGATCTGTTTATTTTAACAGATTCAGTAGGAGTTTCTCGAGGTTCCGATTCTAGGGGCTTTAGACATTGGTATCTTGCCTCTTCAAATGGGACACATCTTTGAAGAAGGGCTTTTAGTCTCTTCCTCGCAGCTCCGGTTAGTTTTTGTTTTGGGAGGATTAGAGGGGTGCTTGCGCTCTCACCACCAGTTACCTCGGGTTCATATGTCAAACTTCTGACGTCCTCAGAATCCATACGGCAGACCACCGATGTGGTGCAGGATTCTGAAGCATTGCTTATATCTGCCTGGGGTATATCCAAAAGTTTTTTGTCTGACATTTTGATTTTGTTTTATCTCGCAAGTCTTTGTCGCACCGATCATCTGAAGCCTGTCCATCATGGGAGACCCTACCATTAGATGAGTGAAATATCTACGGCTGGCCCTCAGAGTCTTTTCGGTACATAAGGCTGACCGGAACGTCAATCCGCTTCTTTGGAAGATTAGATTTTAAACTATAAAAATGTTTAATTTAAATTTTAATATATAATTTATTTAATTACTGATTTGAATATACTCAACGGATGGCCGGACTACCTACAGATATAAGTTAACAAGATAGGTTTACAGGCTTGTGCTTGTTTTTGGTGTCTTCACGGTTGTTGTTGAGAACACAAACACATTGTTTTATCACTTTTACAAGATACCTTAAATCAGTAAAAACCACTAACCTGTACTGTTGTTGAACATCATTCAAGATTCGTTTTTTTAACCTTTTTTTTTTGTTTGATATTTATTATACTACCATCTAACTTTTCTAATTTGCATGAATAACATTTATAAAATAGTTTTGTGTGATTTGATCATTTTGTTAAGTTTTTAACCTGATTTTGTATGGAATTTGGTTTGGAATTTGGACTTTTTATATAAAAAGTGAAATTATTATTATTTTTTTCTGTTCATGTTTTGTGAAGTTATGCGTATGGGCGCCGGATAACCCTTCATTTCAAACTATCACTAATGTGCTTAAGGACATTGATGGTATTCACTTTTTGGGCAGTTAACTAAAGAAGTTCGGTACTACCATGGGCACATTATTTGGCGGGTAATTAAATTATTTCATTGTAACTCGGAAACACGAAATACGGACAAAAAAGCTAATCTATATTTTTTCTCTACAAATAAAATTTAAACATTGATCCAATTCCTATATCAATTATTTGTATTGTATAAATACGTATTTCGACTGCAAAGTAGTCATCATTAGTATCAATTAGCTAGTCGTTATTATTCTCTGGAAAGATATGTCACTCGTTACTGATTTGGTGAATATTCCAATCTTATACTTTAAATTTTGAGGCATTCTGTTTTTGGAATGTTACAAACAAAATCCCCATAGAAAGCCACTCGATCACGTCATATCTCCTTTCGTTGTTGGAATATACCAAGATCTTTTGGTATATCTACCTAAAACCTAGGTTAATACAAATTAATTAAAAAGACAATTTGTGCACATTAAACTAATATAGACTTTTACCTGAATATTTAAAAATGAATATACAAATTTGTTGGTGGCCACGACCTGTAACCTAGCGATATATATATATTAATATATATATATATATATATATATATATATATATATTATACTAAAGGCGTCTAGATAGCCATATTTTAGCACGCATTTAACTAAACAAAAATAACAAATGATTTGATTACGAACTCCATCAAGATTCATGGAATAAAATCATGGAATCATATGCTGTTCGAAGAAAATCAAGATAAAAACATTCTTAACGAATACTTAGCTCTTTGTCTAAGACAGCTCTTAGGTTTATAAAAAAGAGCTACTAAGTTTTGGTTTCATGTAATGAGAATTGAATGCATGAATCAAAATATCTCTTTTTCAAAACCTATACAAAACGTATAAGTCAATTTTTATCAATCAATCATCAAATAAATTTACGGAAAGACAAAGCGGATTAACGTTTGTTTCAGGGCTACACCTGCCTGTTGACTGAAACCATATCGTATGATTATTTCGACTATAAGTAACCATACCCAGTAAAAATTTTGTACAAACATTGCAAACATTAGTTAAACAAGGTTTTTTTTTAGTTTTTATTTTTGTTTTGACTTTTTTGTGGCTAAAATTTGAAATTTTCAAATTTATATGGGACCAACTTTGAAGTATACCCTATCCAACAAAAAATGAATTATCAAAATCGGACTACTCTGTAAAAAGTTATGCTTGATCATACATTATACAGGTTGAATTGAGTACATCCTTCTTTCGCTGGTAAAAAAATGGAAATTTTCCAAGCAAATTAATAAACCAATCGGATCTTGTTCCAAAAATCTATTGTGAAAATATATTAAAATTTTAACCCTAATCAAATGTGGATTCAACCTCAGAATGAGAGGTAATAAGCCGAAAACATATCACTGTAGGTAAGCGTCTTAAAATATCAAAGTAAAATGTCACAAAAATATCTCGATTGTTATGCGTCAAGTTGTGTTTAAAGTTATTATAAAACTTGTAAAGCATAATCATCTCTATAATTTCTGTCCATCGCATAGCGTTTTTGAGATATCATGCGGATAGTGGAAATTTATTGAAATGCTTATCAAGATCACGCCATTAGTGAATACATTTTTTCGAAGTAGTTTTTGCAGTACTTTTGTGGCCATGTGTATAAGGAACGGCTAAGTGGTGTTATTTATTTATTTTTTCATCTGATTTGTGACGAATCTATTTGGTTTTCGAAAAAATGCTTCGAATAAAAACTGTTTTGTTTTTGGTTTTACCTCCATTTTTCCGAGACTCCACTGTCTTAAACCCAGGGCACTAAATTATTATTTTTTAACCTTTATTAATTTTTAACCATACATTAATGATATTGGTATAGAACAAGAAATTTGCATGCAGACTAAGAATTGGTGGGTTGTGCGGCAGCTGTCGACTTGATAGGAATTATGCCGATACTCATATGGAGTTTGTAAAAGGAAAGCTGCCAGTATTTATATAATAACAAATTATATCTTTTATTTTAACATTTTTTCTTCTCCGGGGGTGCTACTTACTAGCAAATTTTCGAAGAAATTGTAAATAAAGGAATTTTGGAGATGTTATTCATCCAACCTACCTAGTAGATAACGAAAATCACCATCCCTAAAATTTATATATATATATATATATATATATATATTTATATATATATATATATATATATATATATATATATATATATATATATATATATATATATATATATATGCATAAGTATATGTATATGTATATGAATATATATATGAAACGCTAAGTTTGTGAATGGGTAAAATCGGACAAGGGAAAAGAGAGGTTTAGAGGCAGGGGAGAAAATTAACATTTAAATTCATATTTATTTGTGTATACTTAAGCGTCAACAATACGATGCTTGCCCAAATTCCTTTCGGTTACGTAAGACAAACTGTAGAAGACTTTATTTTAAAAATAAGAATGGTATGAAAAACTTGGCTGTTACCTCACAGTCGTCTTTGGTGTAGCGAAAGCATACTGGACTAGATATCCAGAGGCCCCAGGTTCGATTCCTGGTTGACGAGTTAATTTTTTCATATCAGTATTTAATTAAACATCTACATTTCTTCCTTAATATTAGTAAAATGGAAAAATTTGTTAGAAATAAAGTTGAAGTAAATCAATTTTACTACTATTTATTTTCTGATCATATTTTCTATAACTCTAATTTTTACAGAAATATTTTCATTTTAAAAACAATACCCATAATAATGATTACAAATGCATCGCCATAGTTACTTGATATTTTGATGTATTTAAATGAATCTTCTAATGTTAAGAGGGAAATTCCATATTTTGTGTTTTCTTCTTTCTTTAATCGCCCCTTACGTTTGATTGATTCTATTCATTAACGAACTTGACCTTTGACATACCAATAGCATTTCAAATACGAAAACATATTTATCTACACCATTTATCTACAGCCATTGTAGCTATCATGGATCGCCATGAACATTCATGAGATAAAAGTTAATTAACATTTTCCAAAAGAGAAGTGATGTATTTTTTCTGTGAAAACTCGCTAAGTTAACGCAGCTCCTGCGTAACAAGTTTGTATATGCTGAAATATATACCAAAAACCTGAATCATTATATACCTATACCTGAAAACATTCAGAACCTATTTTGACTAATGCCTAACTGATTTTTTTGAAATTTCAGAGCTTTGCTTGGTCTATAAAATAAATGAAATTTTTAGAAAAATATTTTCGATGTGAATAACAATTGTTTTTTTAATAGATTTATGATTATTTCTTGATGGTGTATAGACATGTAAATGATGTAGAGTGTAGACATGTAACGCTGAGTCTCCTATCAACAACCTTGTTCATCTTGAATATTGGATACACATATTCGCAGTGTTCTAATGTTCATGAGCAAACACAGATATAAATATCATTTTATACAAAGACACATAACAACAGAAAGAGAAGCATCTGTGAAAATGATTATTTCAATTAATTTTAACACGCAAACATATTTTTGTACAAATTATTGATATTATATATATATATATATATATATATATATATATATATATATATATATATATATATATATATATATATATATATATGTATATATAGGAGAACCCGGGGCAGAACGGGGCCCCAAGTTGAAAATTATTAAGAGAACTGCAAATTTTTCTATGATGAACACATTATAATGTATAATCACAAAAACAATAATATTGTATGAACAATATAAATTTTTCAAGAATAGAAAATGATGAGATTTGCCAAATTCTGCACCACATCATTCACTGAGGCTACGAGGTTACCTCGTCTCGCCTCGGTCCTCGGTTACGAGGCAGAAATAATAAGTTTAGGCACAAAATTCAAACACTAGGACAGCCTCATCATTTTCGCTATCTATATGCGCCGGTGAAAAATGAAATACATAGACTCTGTTTTCATTTGTCATCCAAGAGCACCCAGCTGTACTAAAATTATCCTCTTCAGTTGAAGGCCTATCAAGTCTGATGTCAGTTGTGTCTGCTGGAAGAGACACGATCCGCCACAGAGACACGATTCGGGTAGTGGAGTTAGTTCATTCGAAAAAGATACGTAAACAAACATTTATCTACATCAAATTAAAGACAATTAAACGTACTTCAAGTATGTACTAACTGTAGTTGTAACGTAAAGTATGTAGGTATACCTTATCTTGATCATCATAAGTTACAATACAGAAACAAAGAATCACAAAACTAAAATTTCATGCACCAACGACCAAGAAAACTAGACACAGGTTGGTCTAGTTCGTATTTCCGCACCCCCTTGTTAGTAGCACACCCTTGACACAGAAAATCGTAAAGCATCATTCCGCCCCGGTACCCCATTGTTCCCCAGGTTCCCCTATATATATATATATATATATATATATATATATATATATATTGTTAAAATATTTTTACATTGCATTGGAGATGATGTATTCATTACATTATTAAAACAACAAAATACCAATCTATATAGAAAAAAATACTAAATATTTGGAAAAAAAATAAAACAAAATACAAAATTCATGTTATATATTTTTTTATTTGTCTAAAATTGTGTTTTTTATTTTTAAATTTATAATTATTTTAATTTTACAACGGTATAAAATCAAACGAATCTAATTGACTTTAGCTGTATTTTTCAAATATACTCAAACAGGACTTAATATTAGATCAAACTTTTGTAATTTGATTTAACAATTGATATCACATTTGAACACATCCCCTTCTATATATTCCTTTTATTCAATTGAGATGAAATACACTATCAAAAATAAATTGAACCGAAAGATCACGAAAATCGTATGTTCGTATGACGGTTTGGGGACCGACTTACAAATCGAATACGAAGAGGACTAGTGGCGGGGCAAGACCAAAATTTGATGTGGGTAAGGGAAATTTTGCGAGGCCCTTTGGTGGCGCAAGAAGCAATGTTATAAATTAAAAAACAGTTGAAACATAGTTTTTTACTTTATTATAGTATTGACAATGCAAAATAAGCTATATTCTTAGACTAACATTTAAGAAACAGAAATTTCCTGCTGTTAGCCTAAATAAACTCCTTAATGATTGTGCCGTAATTCAGCTTAGATGCTATATCTGTGTCAATAGATAAAACTGCCAAACTGCCAGATAATTTTTATTCGATTTAATTTTGAGAAGCTCTTTCAGCGGCAGTTTGGAATAGACAAACGCCAAACAGAAAGGGAAATCCCCAAGTCTGGCCACAAGGGGTTCGCCGTAATAGCAACGCAACGTCAACAAATATTGCTAGACTATATAAAAACCTTTTTTCAGAGCATTTCCCCGTTCGTTTTCCCTCGATAGCAATGCAACGTCAACAAATATTGCTAGACTAAATAAAACAAATTTGGCATGTCAATATATTTTTCGTTTTATGATTAATTATTTTCACATTGAGTCCGAGTTATGCATAAACCATTGATGCGCGAGGCTGTTGGCTCTGAAAAGGACATCAAATGAACTTGATTTTTATATTTTGATAAGTTCAATTTACTTGAAAACTACCTGCCGTAATTTCCAATTCGTAATTATATGTAAGAACTTTGATTCAACCTATCAGATTCCATCGAATCCACTATAGGTTTTCAAAATTTCGTACAAGATGGAATAGGTCTATTAAGAAATTTACAGTTTAGTCCGATAATAGGTGAATAACTTTTGTTGGCCACCTATTTTATTTTAGAAATTATCCAATTTGATATTTGTAACAAAAACTATCGAAATAATAAGTTTTGTATTTTTAAACCTCTGTAAATTGGCAAGGAATTAAAATTAAACTATGCGTAAACCGGATTTTTTTTAAAGGATTGAAAAAATATTTTCCCTAGAGTGTATAAAAATTGTTTGAAAACCATTTTCTACATAAAATGATATAAGCAATTTCCGAAAGACGCACAATTTGCTTCAAATAATGAGATTTTGTTTTTCATAGTTTATCATACTTCTTCAATTCAAGATGACATTGGCTTTTATAGCCAACATTTGGACAGTGATAATTCTAGAAATCAGATTAAACAAAAAATAAAATTTAGAGTTTAAAAAACATTGCTTTTATTGCAATATGAACTAAAAAAAAGAGTAAAATAATTTAAAATCGAATAGAAGAGATTGAAATCAAAATTAACTTTAATGTAAACAAAAGCAGGGGGTGCTCTCTACTTACTCTTGTAAACGAGGAGCCATTATGAAGACGTCACTAGAGAGCACCCCATGCTTTTGTTTACATTCAGGTTAATTTTGTTGTCAATCTATTAATTCTATTCGATTTTATATTATACTAGCATTACCCGACGCGGCTTCCCCCGCAAAAATTTTGTAACGCCCTTATAACCAACTAGCATACTATTTTCTCCCGCCACGGACTGATAAATTATACACCTATGCATCAATAAATTATACAACTATACCTTCTTCATGAATTACTTTTATAATATGTGAGGACCAATGTATACTATAACTTGACAAATTATATACTAAAACCTTCCTCGAGAATCACTCTATCCATTGGTGAAAACAGCATGAAAATCGGTGAAGAGATATACAGACAGGCGCGGCCGGGGGACTTTATTTTATACTATGTAAGGATTGCATTTTTTAGTTCATATATTCTTTAGTTTTTTCGTTTTTTTTAACTCTAAATTTTGTTTTTTGTTTTGATTCGTAAAACAAAATTATAATCTGTGTTGTAGTTTCATTCTTCATTATTAATTCCACGAGTGATTGAATGAATCCAATTCTTACCAAAGAAAGTATATAATTGAATATAGCCAAGGAAATTTTTGTCAAATAATTATTTTTTCTAAATTTTAACAGTTGGAAATGTCAAATTTTTTTATTAAAATTTCGATGATGACATTTGACATTTCAATGGAAACTAACTATACTACCACACTTAAAATGGTTATTAAGGTTGTTGTGAAACTGGAAGGGGTAAGTAAGTGTAAGGAGTTTGTCCTATACTAAATGCATTGATATCTCATCGATTGCCAACTCTAAATAAGTAAAAATTTTGCAATTAAATCGATTCAAATAATTTAATTTGTGTAAAAAAATTTATATTTGTAAAAAAAAATATTTATTAAAAATTAAAAAAGTTTCAAAAAAGTTGCATGGTGAAAATACTAGATAAAACTAGATAAAAATAAATATAACTAAAAATAAATCTAGATAAAAATAAATAAAACTAGATTTAGAACATTTTTCATTCTACAAATTTAATTATCTCAGAAACCAAAAACAGGATTAATTTGAAATTTGGTCCTGGTATATAAGACTTTGATAATTATTATGACACTGGTTTTTATCATAACACTGGCATTTTTGGTTGCCGAGATATAGATTTTTGTATTCATGTTTTTACCGACGAGTCCATTTAACCTATGTAAAAATTTCTTAAAAATCGTAATTTTAACATTAGTTTACTCTAAAACTAAAAACAGGATCAATTTCAAATTTTGACAGGATATTCCTTTTTATTGAAATAATAAGGTGTCAAATTTTGAAGAACCTGTCATTAAATTGAATTTTATTCACAACAACCTTAATAAGTTAGAGATATGCTAATTTGTATTTTGGCTATTAATAAATTTAAATTTAAATTTTGTTATTTTAATTTTTGTTTTAAAATTATTGTATTGTCATCGGTTCTTAATAAATCTGTAAAATTTCAAATTATTCAGACGTCCGGAAGTGGGTGAGAACCATGTATGTAGTACCCCTACATGGTCAGTTGGGAAAGAATGTCCCAACATTAGGGTGCCGACTATATTTTTCTCTCTCTCCTCTGAGACACCGCGTCATTACTGTATATGCTTGATAATCCTCTAAAGTAGTGGGAACATATACTGGAGGAGAATAATGTTGGCAATATTGCATTGCATAAGTACTCAGAGGATAGAGAACACGAGACACTATTTGTCTCACAATGTTGGAACAGCTTCCACTTATAGAAACTGACCGTATGGGAGTATTATATCAATGGTGAAAACTAACTTAAAAAATGCCATTACATTCATACATTAATAGATAGATATATATCATACCCTAAGGGCCCTAGGTAAGGGCCCAAGGTAGAATTTAACTCTAATATACCTTTCAAAATGCAGTTTCATGCTGACTATTGAAAATTATTATTTTCTACTAAACGTTCTCGGATTGTAAATATGATTTTAATATATTAATAATGAGACAATTACCTTCTAATTTATTTTTAATTAATATTTATTTCAAATAAAAATAATTTTACTAATGAACAACAAATTATTAAAAAATGATTGTATTTTAATTGAAATGTTAATAAAATTAATGAATTAACTGCCATATATAAAGATTATTAAAATAATCAAAGAGAACTTTAGGTTTTTTCTAATTTAACTGCTATATGTTTATTCATATGACACCCCCTCCCCCCAACCATAGGAAGTGATTCCAAGAAGGAAAAAGTGCTTTTTGTCCTTGTAATCCTTGAAATTCAAAAATGTTTATTTTTTATTTTGAAAAAACCCCTACGAAAAAAAATTTTTTTTACAATACTATGTTGTCGGGGGAACCCCCCCTAAACAACCCAAACCCAATATCAATATCCTCCAATAAAATAACCCCCCGCTAAACTACCGCAACCCAATTCAACCCTTTTCGTCCTTGAAATCCTTAAAATTCAAAAATGTTTATTTTTTATTTTTAAATAAAAAACATAGTAAAAAATTATTTTGACAATATTAAATTGTTGGGTTGTGTTAAGGATTTCAAAGACGAAAAAAACTTTTCCTCCACGGAAAGGAGGGGGTTGGTAAAACGAATAAGATCCGATTTATATTTATAATATTATAAATTCATCAATGAAGTAAGTTTAAAAGAGCAATTTATATAGTGTTTCACCGAGGCTACGAGATAACCGAGGGCCGAGACGAGGCGAGGCGAGGTTCAAAATTTTAAACCTCGTTCCTAACCGAGGCGAGGCGAGGTATTTTGTCCCAAAAACCTCGCCTCGGCCGACGCGAGGAATCTGCCTCGGCCGAGGCAAATTTACAAAAACTAAATTTAAAAAAAAAAAATAATAATAATATAGTGATACATGAAGCAATAGATAGATTATTTGGCAAATATGTTTTAAGTGATCCTACCTAGTAGATGTCGAGAGTCATCGTCTCTAAAATTTATATACATATATATATAAGTTTTTTTTACCATATTATGTACATTCATGCAAAATAAGTCAAAGTTAGTAAAAATTTTCCGAAATTTTTGTTTGTACACCCTCCAATAAAGTAACACCTCCCGAACCCCCGCTAAACTACATAAACCCAATACCCTCCAATAAAATAACTCCCCGCTAAACAACTCCAACCCAACCCAACCCTTTTCGTCCTTGAAATCCTTAAAATTCAAAAATTATTTTTTTTCATTTAACGAATTTAATTTGCGTTTTTTTTTAAAATTGATTATTAAAACAATTTATTTATTACATTTTTGAAAAAATGAAAAATTTAATGAATGCACTTTTCTAGGAATTAATAATTTGAAAAATTTAAGCAATACATTTTTCCAAAAATTGATAATTAAATCAATAATGAATTATCAAAAAAATGCCTCTTTGCAATTCTGGTTTCTTTAATTAATTACTAATAAATTAACTAATAAAAAAATGTCTCAGGAGTTTGCCTTCCAAAATCGTACACTGTACCTAACCTCTAATGGAACTCGACTACTGACGGGCCATCCTGTATATATATAAATATATATATATATATATATATATATATATATATATATATATATATATATAGATTTATATATATATATATATATATATATATATATATATTCTCTGAAATGACAAACAACCATACGCATACAGTATAGCTGCTACGAGATGACTGACTGACTTAATACAGTACCACACGGCCAGGCAGTATTAAATAATATTTAACATTGATTCATTATAGGAAAAGCTGTCGGGTAAAATTGCACAAGGGGAAAGGGAGGTTTAAAGGGAAGGTGAATCACAAAATTTGTCATATCTCCCTTAATATTCGAAAAATCGAAAAATTTATAAGAAATAAAGTTGTGGGTATTAAGTTTTATTGTAATTTTGTTTGTTATCATTTTCTCTGTACACTAATATTTACAGAAATATTGACGGTTAATGATTAAAAATTAAATTCCTTAATACCTCTGTACACACCAGAGCAAAAATAATAAGATGATAAATAGTAGTAAACTTGATTTTCTACAACTTTATTCCTTCCACATTTTTCGATTTTTCTAATATTAAGAGAGATATTTTACATTTTGTGTTTTCTTCTCTTTTTATGCCCCCCTTCTCCCTTGACGTATTTCATTTATTAATAAAATTGGCCTTGCAAATAGTAAAATCATATACGACATATCATTTGGTCAGACTAAAATTGTGACCGCTAGAGAGTGATTTATGTATTCTAAGGATATTCGGTAAGTTGAAGCAGCTTCTGCGTTACGAATTTTTTTTCTTCTATACTTGCTTCTAAAGGTATATACAAACTTTCTTTTCCCAACGATGGTTTCATAATTATTGTTTCATCATGCGGATTACAGACGCATGCAAAGTTTTGTGATACTCGGTTTAGTAGACGTGGGAAAAAAAGCTGATTGCTAGAATTGAAGCAAATAAATGAATAAACGGAACACGTGAAGGCAAAAAAAATGGCCGATTAAAAATTAAGTTCAGTGGAGTCTAACATACAGTGGCGGATTTTGATTTGCTGCCGCCCTTGCCCCGTCTGATTTGCCGCCCTTTTGATGGCATCGTTTGATATGATGCCGTTTTTGGATGTGATTTCGGATAAGGATTTTGATTTATTTTTTTAAAATTATTTTGATGATACAACGAATTGGATGTAAAAAAATATATAATTTAAAATTTTTAATGAAAAATTGCTTTTATAAACAAAAAAAGCTCGGACTTTTTAACGAATACTAAAAAGATGTTTAATTTATATTAATTTACTTTATTCCTACTTAAGACTGAAACAAATTTAGAAGTCGTTTCAGGGTGCTCTGTATATAGTGAGATTGATCTTATTAAGAATACAAAAATTAAAAAAGTTTTCGAAACATAAATGTGTTGAAAAAAATTTTTTGAGAAGCTTTTCAATTTGATTATTTCTTTTTTTTTTTGTTAAATAAATATATAACATTATTTGATAATGGCTATAATTGTCTATTGAAAAATTATCATTGCACTGACAAATTAAAAAGTAAATTCGATAATTAGAATATTTAATACATTTTACTAGAAATTTTGTATACATTCATGGAAAATTTATACCAAATCAATTTTTAAATTTGAACTGCGATTATATTTTTTCGTCTATAAAATTTTGTCATCCCCAAAGTTATGCCGCCCCTAAAATCATGCCGCCCGTGAGACCCGGGCCTAGGCTTAAATCCATCACTGCTAACATATTGAGGTTACGTGAGTATTATAAAAAAATAAATTTCATTTACCAAAATTAATATTTACGCACGCTTGTCAACAACTTTTCAAGGTTCTTAGATGGTAAATTACATTTGTTTTTTGTGTTTTATACTTTTATGTTTTATACGCATTTTGAGCTTAGATCAAAAGCTTAGCTGTGTTGATTTACCAACACCTATCTTAATACGTCTCCATAAGTGTTTAAGAACGTTCGAAAGAGTCTTTTTGCGGGGAAAGACGTTAGTTACAGATTTAATGTTAACGTTGAAAGTAGATTTAAATATTCTATGGTTATGTGGTAAATAATAATACTCGTGAGTCGTGACTCGTTATGTTTCTTTTATTTTAAATAAAATCTTGTGTTTTGCTTCTCTAAAATGATAAAATTACTTTTATAATTAATTATATTATTACTTTCCAAAACACATTTTCATCTTTTATCATATCTTCATCTTTGGCTCAAATAAATCCTTCTTTATTTAACAACAGTTTACATAGTTTTATAAAAACTTCTCTGCATTTTAAAATATGTTTTATTCGATTATAAAGATTAAATTTGTAGTTTCTCCATAAGACCCAATGTTAAAAGTATGATTTTCAATATCGAAAAAAAACGAAAAAATACATTTGAACTGACATTTTGAAGCGTACCAATAAATTCATATTGACTTTTTTTATAACATACTTAATTTACAGGAACTTCTCGGCATTTTTCTTCTCTTCTGAACGTCTTTAAAAGCTGTTTCGTCAAAATATTATAAATATAATTTGTTTTACATTTCCATTAAGATTTCTCGTACCCCGCACACTTTATCGATCGATATTTTTTGGTCGGTATAACATATCTAGAAATACATTGCATATCGTAATTTTTCATCGGTGGGTATACGAAATGCCATATATTGCAAAATCGATTAAACAGTCGGCCAATAAAAGGTCAGAAGTGTGCGATTACCTTTGAATCGGTGTAAAAGTAATATATTATGCATTGCATTAATGACGTATTTTATTAGCAATATAAAATACCTACGCAATTTGAAGGAACACTTACAGCAGATCAATTAATTCCAAATAGAACTGCTTCCTTTTCTATTTGAACGTTATATGTTTAGCGATAAAATGAAAGTAAAGTTCATTTATCGTAAATCGAACCATTTCTAACTGAAAAAGAAGCGATTCTGTTTGGAATGAATCTAAATTATTGTAAAGTCAACACAAACAAAGAAAAGTCGCAACGATTTTCAGGGAACCTGGCAATTTAGATCGATGAATAAAATAAACTAAATACAAGATTATAAAAATTCTTTATTTGATGCACCAATTTCTATCCGATATAGTTTTTTTCCCTATTATTTTTATATTTTCAGTCATAAAAGGCACCGCAGTTCTATATATCGATGTTTAAGGGTCGATCCACACTATAGTGCCGATCACTGTTCGCTCTCGGTCCGATAATATTAAGTGGTAGCATACGCTTCAGTGGGTAAAAGTTGACTGAACCGGGAACAGACCATGTACACTATCATTCACATGCCGTTACAAGTTCGATCTCATTCAAAAATATTTTTATTCTTCGTGACTGGGGTGTGATTGGACCGGGACTTGACTGTGACCGATAGTATGAATACACACATTTTTTCTTACTTGATAATATTTTACTAGGTAGAGATCGGACCGAGAACGAACCGTGATCGGCACTGTAGTGTCGATCAAAATGGAGGGAAATAACATTGAATGATGAATCAAGCTTCATGAATTCAATTTAAAAGAAACGAAGTACCTATACACATGCAGTGCTTGAAATCCGGAATATCTTTATATGAGGAGTTGTTGTAGGCTAATCCCACTATATTTTTTAAAGTAAATAAAATACGTTATTATTGATACATCATCATCTAAAAGTCAATCTTATCAAACTAAAAGTCATTAAATAAGAAAAATTAGTTTACAATTAACATTAATTTCTTTATTATGCAAAAAATGAATGAATGAGTCACAATAATTTTATTTAGATATCCGAAATTTTGACGTAGAGAAGACATTTTATTACGATCGATAAATAATAAAACAGCTAATAAACTGAGTCATCAAATAGCAAATTAGTATTTGTTTATCGATTACGAATGATTGATAGATGCCTACAAACTTTGTAAAGGCAAATTCTAACGATACAATTCAAAGTGAAATACTGAAATTAATCAATTTAACGAGTGAATGTTTCGAACTTTTTCTTTTCAAATACAGATTTGAAATTTCTGGTTTTAAATTTGAATCATTTTTACGTCAAAATAAAAACGAATCAAGATAAGAATAAAAACTTTTATAAAATGTTTTAAAATCTGTACTATCAGCGTTATGATTCATTCGCTGCCAACGTCTACAAACTTATTTGTACAAATGTATTATTTGTATTATAAATGGGGTCGTTTCCAAAGGTATTCGTTTCGGACATGTGCTAGCCAGAATAGCTTCAGAATATAGGGTATTTCTTGATGTTTGTATTCAACCACGATGCTTTATGCAAACTGAAGGACAGAGTGTCGAAAATTTCCAGATGGGTTTTATCATTGCGAAAGCAGGCTTTACGTTTAGTAGTTGTTTTTTTTTTTTAACGAGGTTGAAAAATCTTCAAAAAGACAAAAAAGATGGTATGTTGGTAGTGTGGGATTTTTACCCACTAAAAATAATCCTTATTCCTGCCCCTCCCATGGGATGGGGGACCAGACCGGAAACCGCAACGTTTACTAGTAGTAATAGTAGAAGTAGCGAAGGGGAGGTCGAAGTCTGGGAAGTAGGCTTTTCAAGACCTATTTTACCGACCCCTAAAGGCTGCGACTGTAGCCGACTTTGATAGGAACTATGCCGATATTTATCTGGAGTTCATGGACATAAATGCCAGTAAACCTTCGTAGCATAACCGTAACGCATATAACCGTAAAGCATAACCGTTTACTTTCATTCTTGTTCATACGCCGACAGTTTAGTCAATTTACCGGCCCAATTTTTTAAATTTTATTTAATTGTCACACTACCACTGTTGGGAATCGAACTCGAAACCTCCCAATTCTATGTAGGGTGCCTTTGACAGCACGGCCACTTGAACATTACGTCTGAGACCTTACGTTCGGTAATATCATTAATGATTTCGCCGTTTATGGTGATAATACAACTGATGTATTAAAATCTGAAGTTTTATTGGATTACTACTGTGCCCAATGGCTAAGGGGTTTGATTTCTGCAGCCTATATGCATTTTCATGGTCTCATTGGTGTTTATTTTAAAGCCTGTATAGCTAGCTTATTCTTGGGTGGACCATAAATATCTCAAATGTCGTTATCATAAATATTTCAAAATAACAACTGCAAGAAAATAAATTTGTATGTATAAGCGCAATAGCTTATGGTTCCTTTAACTTGATTTTGCTAACCAATTAGTTCGTGAGAACCCAGCTTAATATATAATACTATCATCAATGAGTATTCTGTTTGATGAAAATATAATAATTTCATACATTTTTATAAATATATCATAAAGTATTTTGATTATTTTTTTAAAACCATTTTTATACATTTCACGTAGGAGATAATAAATATTACGAGATATTTCTTATAATATTCATCATTGCATGTATAAATAATAAGTTTATGACGTAAATTGGGCTTGTTTTATTTGTACAAAATTTATAATAATAATAATACTGTTGTAAATAAACATACAAAAATAAAAGTGAAAATTCTCTTTTAATAGTATATATATATATATATATATTGTGTATGTAAAAAATAAAGTATTAGTTTAATTTAAAAAAAAATTGGGTGTTTAGTTTTTAAAAAAAAACTAAACACTTTATAGAAAATAATTGAATTATCAATTATTTTCATAAATATGAAATTAAGTTAATTTAGTAATTTTAATTAAAAGAGGTATTATGATGTAAAAAAAAATAATGAATACTAAATATACGGTACTTTAGAAAAAAAAATCCAAAGCAGAGTATTGTATGTGGAATTATGAAAATTAGAAAACGATCGGTGCTAACGCGATACACGTAAATATAAAAAAAATAACACGTTGAACCGAAAGTCTTTCAATAAAAGCTGGGCCCATTAAAAAGATAATATTGAGGTAGTAAGATCTTTACTATCCAGTAAGTGTCTAAGTTATCGACAAGTGATTCGAATCTGAAATACTGAAAATAAAAAAAAGCACAAAAAAAAGAACAAAACAAAATATATGTTAAAATAAAATATATTTGAAATAAATAATTTTTAATTAATATGTTGATAGTATAACTATCCTTAAAATACTAACATTGGTTGTACAAGTTATGAAAAAAAGGGATTACATGAATATGTGCTAGATTGAACTGTAGTAAAAGAAATATCGTATATAAAAAAAAACGACACTACAGTAAAAAAAAATATGTTCAAATATGTCTGATTTGCAAAAATATAAATATGGATTACAAATTTAATTCAGATACATAGTTGTATATAAAAGAGACATTACGCTTCTGTAAAGAAAAAATACACGGCCAAAAAAACCAAGCGTATACAAACAATATAGTTATAAATTGAAAAAGTCATTGCATATTCACATAAAATATAAATTGTACAGCAAAAGTGTGTATAGAATGTGTATTGAATTGTTATAAGTTTGAGAGACCACAAGTTTCGGAATAGTGAATTAAATAAATTATACAAAAAAAATATACTTAGATACAATCAGATAGAAACCATTAATTCGCCCATTCGATACTTCAGCACAATCCATAATAAATATTCAATTTGTAAATTGAAGAAATAAAAATTTTAAATACCATCTGATTAATTCATGTGAATCAACTAATTTTAGTAACTGTCTTGAGACAAGTACTTTTGGTAACTGCTTTCTTTTTGTAACTCTACTGAGAGAAATACTTTTTGTAACTCCGTCCATGAGACGACTTTTGTAAATTCACAGAGAGAAGTAATTTTTGTAACTGATTTGAAATATGTGCAGAAATATCGAAGTAAGCTTGGATATACGCAAGTCATATCCAATCTAAGTAAATGTTTGTTGAAATTATGTAAATTCTCAACTCGCATAAACCAATAATTATATAAATTATTCTTTTTTGAATAATAAAAATATGAAAAAATATCAATAATAAATTTTAAACAGTGGAGTACTAAAAAAAATATTCTCCAATATATATATATATATATATATATGCATAAAAATGCTATGGAATCCCCCTCAATATGTAGCGGAACACTCATATATGATGTATTTCAGTTAAATTTGTTTACGTTTTAACACCTAGAATATTCTCAGAATTATATAGTATGACGAAAATAAATGTGTATTTCCGTGTGAATATATTCGGAATTTTATTGGTCTTAGGTGGGTGCATGACAGTGCGAAAATTCACTTCAAGTTTTGATATTTTTTAGTTGTATCTTAAAAATATGAGTAAGGTACTGACTTGACCTTCGTATATTTGTGTTCTGCAATACCTTACATAAAAATATGCAATTTCGCATGAAGGTATGCTCTCTCAAATGGATGCAACATATATTTTGCAAACGATATATGGATCTATTTTTTTTTAAATTGCTTCTACAAGAATAGATCAATTTCCTATTGAAATTCGAGAACTTTTCAAAAGCCAAAAGTGGATTATAAACTAGTAGAATTATTTTTTATAAAATAATAATTTTTATGAAATGAAATTTAAGGTATTTCCAAACTATTATTTGGTTGTCAAGAACTTCACGAAATTCACAATATTAGTAAAATGCCTTCATAAACATGCAGTGAAATAAAACGCACGATTCCGACTGTTTTTACTTCGAACTCTCTCATCATAGTCACGGTTGATCTGAAATTCGACACATACTTTCCTTAATTCCTTAGAAATAGTTTTCCTCAAAAATTTGGGAGAATGCCCATCGGGTTGTTAAGTTTTTTGATAAAATGTGCGTAAAAAAGTGCATTTTTTTCATGCCTGCAGCAGAAGGTTATTTTTTATGGTTCAGTTAGCATCTAGTTCAGTTAGCATCTGAGTACCGGCGCGATGTTTGAAAGTCGTTTGAAATTATATCCTAGTATATGTATGATGTTTTATTCCGGAATCTCCCTGATTCGCATATAATATTCTATATAGTTCTTTTCGCATGGGTACCCGATCTGCTGATATACTTTGGAAATACCGTAAACAGGCAAGGATTTTCTGAATGTTTCTTAATATAACATAATTTTTAATTAAATATAAATATAAAAAAATTAACTCATCCACCAGATATCGAACCATGGAACTCCGAATTTCTAGCTCAGTATGCTACCGTTACACCACGGATGACACTGATGATTGAATCAATCTTTTCATATAATTGACAACATCAACTTATAATTCGAAGATATTAATATTTGTGTATACTTATGCATCACAATACAATACTACTGTCAATTTCCATTACGGTTACGAAGACATTGCATGAAAGAACTAGCATTTACGGAGGTCTATGATTTGAGTCCTAGCAGTTACATTTAGTGTCTCACGAGGCACGAGGTGAGGTGAGGTTTTGATATCATCTCGACTCGCCTCGCTTTTTTAAAAATCACACACACACACACATATATATATATATATATATATACATATACATATACATATACATATATATATATATAAATATACATATATATATACATATACATATATATATATATAAATATATATATATATATATATATATATATATATATATATATATATATATATATATAAATATATATATATATGTATATATTAGTTCGCAAAATTTTGACTTTGGTACGAGACTAATAACTCTATTTCCTTTCCGGAAATTCGCTAAAATAAAATAAAATATACGTTTAAAAAATAACGTAAAGAACTTCATTCCTAACGGGGATCTCCCGACCGCACTTTTTTTTCTCTATAATAAGAATATGCAGTCCATCAACAAAACAAAAATAATACTTTTCTCTATAATACAACTTTGCAAACCGGCGATGAACAAATTTATGATTATTATTATAAAATGTATACATGGCATAACATTTCTTTTTCCTTTAAAATGCATCTATCTATTGCGTCATGTTTTTTGTAAATATACATGTTACTATATTATTTTATAGTAAGATAAAAAAAATTTACTTTTTGTAAATTTGCCTCGGCCGACGCGTGGTTTTTGGGACAATATACGTCGCCTCGCCTCGGTTAGTAACGACGATTAAAATTTTGAACCTCGCCTCGCCTCGCCTCCGAGGCGGGCTAACCTTGAAGCCTCGGTGAAACATTAGTTACTTTAACATTTTTAATCATTCACGATTTTAATTTATAACATAAGTTGGTTAATCTATTTAGTGAATATCTGATCGTTTCAATACTAGTCTTAACAATTGTATTAGATTTTATTTCTAGTAGTATTCTGACATAATGAATTCATTACAACAATTATTAATTTGAAATAATGTCATCCTAAAAGTAGTTCTATCGTTACTGTCAAAGCAAACAGTATTTAAAAAAAAACTATGACAATTGAACAAATTTAGTATAATATATATAGTGTTTTAACATTTATGATACAACTAACTAACTATATGTTGTACTATACAACAGTTGTGTTGACAGTGATTATTTTAAAGAAGTCCAAAATATACAGCTGTTTTGAAATTCATTCAGGAAAACAATACCACTTAGTTTTTGAGATACAATTAATTAAACATTAATTAAGTATTTTTGAATTTTTTCGGGCGTCGCTACACTTATTCAGAACTGTGATTGTCGCTATTTTAGCATGCTGTACTGTGGCTGCCCTACTCCACCAATCACAGAGTGCAAAGGGTAAGGAAGCGGGACCACAGTAGTGGAGTAGGGCGGTCACAGTAAAGCATGCTAGAGTAGCGACAATCAGAGTTCTCAATAAGCATATCGACACCCGCAAAAATTCAAAAATACTTAATTAATGTTAAATAGCTCTACACCGTTAGCTAATTTTTATTAGCTCTACACCGTGCTGTAGTATTCCTGAATGAATTTCAGAACAGCCTGTATATTGTTTTTTGAAAGAAATGTATAGACAATTTTTCCAGTTTTATAAATAAAAGAGTATACGCGAACCATTTACGTATACCATGATGTTAAAAATTGCAACTTTGATTGTGAATATCTCGATTCGACTCGGTCAAATAATTTTTTTTTTTAAATAAATGCAAATCATTTTAGATTAAGGATGTACGAGCGCTGAAGTATAGTCCGTTTATAAAATTCTTCAAAATCTTATATAGTACATTCATAAATGTCCACAATAATGTTTATTATTTTTTGTCGCAAGTTAAAATAAAAATTTAATTTAGGCCCGTCATACCGGGCCTAACAAAAAAGATATTTAAGAAAAAAACCTGAGATTTCGGCGAATTAAGCTACCGCCGACAGAAATAGAATTTACCCGAAATATCAGTTGTTTTCTTAAATATCTTTTTTTGTAGGCCCGTCATACCGGAATTTTATTGGATCAATCTCTTTATTAATATTTCTATTTTATATTTCGTAGTTTTTTTTTATGCGTCTTATTTTATTCCAAGTGAAAATTATCAAAAAATGTGTCAAAATTTGGGTTTCTCCATAAGAGCAATGCATTAAAACTCGAATTTTAACATTAAATAATAATTCAAGACCCCCGTAACCCCCGCCCCCTGCAGCTTTTATAATTGATTTATATGCACTTTAACTATCATGTAAACGAAAGATCAAGCCTTGACCTTTTTGAAGCTTCAGTGCTCGTTCATCCTTAGTATCATATTTCTATTTCATCAAAATTCTTAAAAAACGGGTTTATGAGTGAACTTTTTTAGGGCGTTATGCCGGTGATTAAATAACTAGATTAACAAAATAGGTTTCAGCTAGCATTCTTACAAAATTGCAAATTGCATCATATAATATATTAAAATAGTCAATCATTTAAAATACTGATGATAAACAATAATTCATATAACGTGATAAATTTTCCTAACAGCTTTTCATCTTCTTAAAATGGATTATTCATCCTATTTGAATTTTTCTATTTTTAAAATTGGAAGTACGTGTAATTGCTATCTTGTGTATTAATAAAATAGCAATTGATCGCATATAAATAAAATACTGACCATAGACAAATATTATGTCAGAAGTGAAATATTCCCTCCAAGAACTCATATAACGTCATAGATTTCCCAAAAAGCTTTTTACAGTCTTAAAATAGAATACTCATCCTGTTTGTATTTCTCTATTATTAAAGTCGGAAGTACATGTAATTACTTAAAGTACATCGTGTGCATTGACTAATTAGGTATCAATGAATGTTTTGTTATTCATTTAAATAATAAAAACAAATCTAAAAAGATTATTTCTAAAGTCCCCATGCTCGATCAAACCATTTGGGCAAAAACCAATTTTGCGACAGTTGTGTAACACCATAGTTGCGTAAAAAATGTTCCCACACACAATCAAACATTTGTTCAACATCATGATTGCAGAAACATTGGTCCCCTTCCAACAAATTATACAAACTTAATTCCATTAATTTCATTTTGCACCGTCATTGTTGTTGGTTTTTGACGAAGGACAAGGAAAAAGACGGAAAAAGAAACAGAGGGTCTGGGTATTTTCATTCGGTAAAAGCTTGTCAAACACTGCCATGCCCGTTTGTCAAGCATGGAGGCGTTGTGCAATAATAATAATTGGCCTCCAAACACGATCTAAAAGTTTGTGCAAAACATTGTTTTTGCAATATCAGGATTGTTCATACATCATTCCATTTTTAACCCGACTTCAAAAATGAGGATGGTTCTCAATTCGTCTGTATTTTTTTTTTATGTGTGTCACCTCAGAACTCCGTCATTTATGAATCGATTTTGAATTTTTTTTTTTGTTCTAAAGGCTTTGGTTTTCCACATATAAAATCCTCATTTTATATGTGGTATACTCATTCATAATGGGAAAATAAGAAAAGTTTTCAAAAACCGACTTCAAAAAAATTTTTACAAAAAAAAAAACCGACGCCAAAAAAAAAATTTTTACAAAAGAAAAATAAAATGTATGTAAAAAAACTGAAAATCTGTTATAAAAAATGCACTAAAAATTTAAAAAAAAAAAAAAAAACGGGTAGAAAAAAAATGTGTTATAAAAAAATGCACTAAAAATTAGTAGGTCGTTTAGTTGGTCTACCCATATTTAGACAAATAAAATCAGTTATAGAACTTCAAAGTCACTAAAAAACAAGATATAAACCATATTTTGACAAAATGGAAACCCGACTTCAAAAATCAAATATTCTATAACAAAAAATGCACTAAAAAGTAAAAAAATTATTGCATATTCTTGTGCCAATTGTAGTTCACCTAAGAAAAAATTTGTAAATATATATGTACAATTATTGTTATTTTTGGAGGTGGTGTCCAAAAGTTATGTGAATTTCTCTATGCTGACACCGCCTCCAAAAATAACAATAATTGTATATATATATTTAAAAATTTTTGCTTAGGTGAACTAAAATTGGCACAAGAATATGTAATTATTTTTTTACTTTTTAGTGCATTTTTTGTTATAGAATATTTGATTTTTGAGGTCGGGTTTCCATTTTGTTAAAATATTATTTATGTCAAATTGTAATACACGTTCAAACCGCTTGTTAAGCACGGCAATGTTGCGCAACAAAAGTAGATCGCGACCGAGTTATTGCAAATCGTTGTGCAACAACACAATCCATGGCATACACCATCGAATTGCTTTAATAGCAAACGGATTGTGTACTAATTGCTTGATCGTGTATGGGATGTGTCTTCAAACCGATTTGTGCAACAAGAGCTTCAAACCATTGTGCGACAACTTAAACCAAGCCCATACACAAGCAAGCAGTTTGTACAACAATAATTTTTGCGAAAATGGTTTACTCGTGCAGTATGGAGGCCTTAAGAAAAATTTTTTATGTCTGGATTTAAAAGAGCCGAATTTCTCTAATATTTATTTCCCCAATCATAGGCCGTTTCTGATACTTTTACTCTTAATGAAACTTAGATAAAAATCATTATTCTGGAAGATATCGTATAAAATCTTATTAAAACGGACATCAAATCATATAATTGGAATCATATAATTGTGGCCTATTTTAGGAATTCCAAGAATTATATGTAAACAGGTGATCAACGAGTGGTCAAATGCTAACCACCGTGATCTCTGGGAAAAACTACCGCGGCAGGAGCTCTGAAAGGTACCGCTTCAGAGTGCAACCTAGAGGCTATCCCTCGATGCACTGAGGCTAAACAGGATGCAACTGCGGAGGGTTACCGGATTCATTACCCAAAATTGTACCCTGCAGAAGCATCTGCACACAATGGGACTCCATAACGGGTCTATTATGTGCAGATTATGTGGCGAGGAGGAAGAAACTTCCAGCCACATTATCTTTGACTGCGAACCTCTAGGTTACAGCAGATACAGGATATTCAGGGCATTTCACCCCGAATGTATAACCCTTCAGGAGGGCCTGATGAGCAAGCTCCTGGCTATTACCCACATATGGGAGAACCGAAACTTGCCGGACTGAAGTAGAAAGGCGAGCACAATGGACCATAAGGTCGAAGTGCTATACTTTTTAAACCCCAAGATGTATAAATCTATCTAATTGGGATTTATCTCAGAAACTGTCCATCAAATCGCCAAACTAACTAGATTTTTGTGTGTTTTGGGTCCTATTTATCTTGTAAACTAATTTTCATTCAAATCGATGTGTACAATGTTTTGTAATTTGTAAACGGGTCCTAAAAATAACAAAAATCGAGTTCATTTGGCGATGTAGTGGGCGGTTAATGAGATGTTGCCTGGTATCGTTTAAAAGGAGATCGGTAATCGGTCCTATACTGGCACTATACATCAAATTATCAAACCAACTAGATTTTTGTGTTTTTTATTTCGAATTTACGTGTTTATTCATATCGATGACTAAAAATTGCTATCCCGTGTATTAAAATACCAATTGATCGAATATGGATAAAATACTGACCATTACGTCAGTAGTGAAATATTCCCTCCAAGAACTCATATAACGTCATAGATTTTCCAAAACGCTTTTCACTGTCTTAAAATAGATTATAGAATACTCATCCTGTTTATATTTTTCTATTATTAAAGTAGGAAATACGTGTAATTACATAAAGAACATTGTTGTGTATTGACTGATTAGGTATCAATGAATGTTTTGTGATTCATTTTACAAACGATCAAAACAAATCTATAAATATTATTTCTAAGAAAAATTTTTTTATTTCATTATCTTTTTGATACAAAATAAAGAAGACGAATGTTGTTTATGTATAACCCAACTAAAGACCGTTTTTAATATTTTAATTATTAATGAAAATGATTTTTTCTAAGAGTGTTGCTTAAATTCGAAAAATAATATATGTTCCAGATTTAGATACAATTCTCCATACATAGTAAATTGGACTCTAGAAACACGATAATCGAGTTAAATTAACCTTGTGAATTTAATATTGTGATCGCCTGGCTTAGTAGAAAATGGGGCTTGGAATTAATCATATCTCGGAATGTGTCCGTCAAATCGACAAATTTTTGTACCTATTTTTTGCGTCCTATTTACTATATAAACTAATTTTCATTCAAATCGATGACTAAAAATAGATTTTTGTACCTAGATTTTTGTCTCTGTTTTTGCGTCCTATTTACTTTATAAACTAATTTTCATTCAAATGACTAAAAAATTTTATTTTTTTTAAATTTAAGGTTTGTGTACTTAAAAAATTGCTTAAAATTTGAAAAATAATTTTTGTTCCCGCCTGCGTTAAAATTCATTATATAAGGTAAATTGCACCTTAAAAATACAAAAATCTTTGACTTTTTTGGCGATTTAATGACTTGTTTATGAGATATTATCTGAAATCGTACAAATCGTAATTAATGTTTATTCCCAAGGAATATTTATTTGAAAAAAATTTATATCCAATAAAAAATTTATATGAGACATTTCTCGACTTCCATCTTAAAATTCCCTAATATTCCCAGGTTTTAAACGCTTCTCAAATTATGCACCATCCTGAGTATAAAAGCTAATAGAAAATCAAAACTTCAAAATTCAAAATTCCCACTATATAGAAAAAATAGTGAACCGCCAAAATGCTTCCAAACAATTACATTTAGCTTATATAGATCCTACGTGACAAATGTTTCTAAACAAGGATTTAAAAAATCTATTAAAAAAATGTATTGACATAAATGTAAAAATAAAATTTAAACAAAAAAAATCAAAATAAACAAGTTAGAATGACGATCATTATATTACACAAAAAGTTAAATAATTTACTAAAAAAAAAAAAAAACAACACAAACTCAATTGACGTTCAGTAATATTCAAATTATTATAAACAATCTCACATGTGTAAATTATAAATGGTTTTTTTAACTCATTATTAATTTATCCATATATATATATATATAAATCAAATTAATTTATAAAAGATGGTATCAAACGCGTCAGCTGATTAAAAAAATGGTTCTATGTTTGCATACCGCAACATAATTTATGTCAATTTCATTCTTCATATTATGAGACATAACAGTTTTTTTTTAATTCTCTACTGTTAAACTATTAAAAATTCAAATAAAAAAATACCGTTCGAGTGGTTGTGCTGTTCAAGGGACTCTGCTCAGAACTGTGAGGTTGCTTGTTCGATCCCAACGGTTGCAGTTTATCAATTAAATTAATTTAAAAAAATGGCTGGGGCTGATAATGACTAAACTCTCGGTGTATGGACAAGATCGAACGTAACCGGCTATGTTTGTTAAGGTTTTCTGCAGTTTCCTTACACAAATTCCAGATGAATATCCGCATACCTACCAATTTTTAATCTGCATACAAATTTATTGTCCTAGGGGTCGGTAAAACAGGCCTAGAAGGGTCTATTTCGACCTTCCCTCCGCTACTACTATTGACCATTAACAATTATATTTTTTTCTTTGGAACTGTGCCAACTTAGCGCATATATCAATTTCCTTTTGGAAAAAGATCTTCATTAACTTTAACCGTATTACTGTTCATGGCCACCTATGGCCACTAGAGTGGCTGCAGACTTGGATAGACCATTTTAGTCCAATAAAAAAATGTTCGTACTTGATTTGCTTTTGGTATTTGAAAGACCAACTTCGTTAGCGATTAAGGTGAATGGAGGGTTCAGTGAAAGGAGAAATCACAAAATATAAAATATCTCTCATAATATTAGAAAAATCGAAAAATACATAAGTATAGTACCTGATCATTTTTAACGACTATTGAAGTTACCATGGTGATAGAGTAAATAGAGTCAGAGTTACAGAAAAACTGCTTTACTACAACTTTACTTATTGTACATTTTTTTATATTACTAATATTGAGAGAGAAATTGCAGATTTTATGTTTCTCCTTTTCGATTTTGCCCATTAACAAAATTTGCCTTTCAATTACAGATTGTTCGTTACATACCAAATTCCATTCCGATCAACCAAAAATTGCGGGGCCTCCAGAGCGCTTAACATTTGAAGATATTTTTCCAAATTTCCTTCATCGGTACAAAACAAATGGCTACATTTTGTTCGAAAATTTGCTAAAACTTTGTTTTCTTCAAATAGTAGAAGGCCATTTATTAATATATATTGTAGATATATTACAAAAATTGAATTATAAACAAATATTAAATACTGAATTAAACAAATAACAAATATTAATAGTGTTGAGTGTTACATTATGGATTGATTTCCATGTATGAAATAAAACTAATATATTCAAATATATACAAATATATTTATTTTTTATTTGAAGTTTCCACCAATGTTTATAATAATTATTTTTATATTAATGATTTATTTGGCGGAAATAGCAAAGAAAAAAATTCGTTACTCAGGAGCTACGTCAACTTAACGAATTTCCTTAGAATACATAAATTACTCTCTAGCGCCTTCATCACACTATTTTTTTATTTTAACCTATGTACTAGATTTAATTTATAAAAGTAGAAGTTTTTTACTTTTTAATCTATAGAAGGTGGAGCAACATTATCGAAAATGTACGCGTTCTTTCAAAATTTGCTATTCACAATATGTTAAAATTCCAATTTTTATTGATTAATTACATGAAAACCTTTCGTCGGATTTTTTTCAAAAATTATTTTATGCGTATGGAGCAAATAATAACCTATGAAAAATTCTGATTTTTATCTATACATTGCCGATTTTACCTATACATGTGTCCGATCAAGCGTAATATTAATAAAAATTTCATCACGTAAAAGTTACGTAGACCAGTTTTTTTTTTCAAATCAATTTACCAACATTAGTAATTATCAATTATTATGAGTATTCAAATATTACAATTGCAAATATTTATGTAAATATCAGAGTTAAAATATGCCTTCTACAACTTTACGCTTTAATACCCCGAATAAATAAACCTTCAGAAAGACCTGATAAGCAAGCTCCTGCCAACATATGGGTGAAGAAAAGTTGGACTGAAGAAGATAGGGGAACAAAATGGATCAAAAGATCGTAATGTAATACTTTTTTGACTCCAAGATGTAACTATCTATCTATCTTACCTATGTCAAATTTTTCCATTTTGCTAATATTAACACAAATATTCCATATTTTGTGTTTCCCCATCCCTCATAACCAATTTGATGCTTCACAGAATCTTCCCATTAGCGAAGTTGGCCTTTCAGATAACAAAAGCACGTCGAGTACCAAATTGCGGTTGTGGTGGGACTAAAATTGTAGCTTCTGGAGTGTGTACAGACACAAATACGTGTATATGTATGTATAGTACCACTTTTACCAATTAATACAATACAAGAGACATGCTACTATCGTCTCGTCTCCTCTCGCGGCAACATTAATTTAGAATGTTTCAACTAGTTCAACTTATTCTATTTTGACTATACTGTTTTATTGCCAAAAACAGGTACTTTAATAAATAGAAATAAAAATTACAAAAAATATCTCAAAAATTACAATGCCTTAGAATGTAGTTGAAGTGCATATATTATAAAAGTATAATAACAATTATAACAATTATAAAAGTTTAAGGGGGGGGGGGGGTACGGAGGTCTTGAAACATATTTTGATAATTTTCACTTGGAATAAAATAAGACAACTACAGAGATTGATTGAACCAAAAAAATTCCGGTATGACGGGCCTAAATAAAAGATATTTAAGAAAATAACTGAGATTTCGGATAAATGTTATTTCTGTCGGCGGTAGCTTAATTACCCGAAATCTCAGGTGTTTTTCTAAATATATTTTTTGTTAGGCCCGGTATGACGGGCCTGAATTAAATTTTAATTTTAACTTACGACAAAAAATAATAAACATGATTGTGGACTTTTATGAATGTACTATATAAGATTTTGAAGAATTTTATAAGTCGACTATTCATCAGCGTTCGTACATTCTTAAGAGGTAGACCCTATCCCAAACGATTGAACACATATTTTTTAAGATTTAGCCTACCAACAGGGATAAAGCTATTCCTTAGTTAATTTAAAGGTTCTTTTTGTTTTTAGTTTTAATTATCCACTTTCAACAGTTGAAAGTTTTTTTGTACACTTTCAGATCTGAAAATTTTCAATGAATTTTTGTGTAGTCGGATAATTTTTTTTGTTTTAAAAATTATTATGTCTTATTTAAAACGTGACTTATTACTTATTAAATATTCTTTATAGGTACAACTTTCATTTAAAAATATTAACTTTATATTATTATAAATCTTTTTAGCAATCGTTTTAAGTTACCGAGTCAATTAATAATTTGTCAAAACCTACAATCATTATTTTATACGTATTTGAAAGCGTTGCATCAAATATGGGAAATCTCCAAGAATTTATATTATATAAACTTCAATTTATCGCTGATTGTTTTTTAGCGAATTTCTTCCAAAGGAAATACAGCTATTGTTTTTGTTCCAATGTTGGAATTTCGTAAACAATTCCAATGTTGGGGGAAACACAAAATTAGTACATAATATTCTCCCTTAATATTCGAAAAATTAATAAGAAGTAAAGTTATAGGTACTAAGTTTTACTGTAATTTTGATTCTTATTATTTTTTCTGTTGCACTAATATTTACAGAAATATTGACGGTTTAAGATTGAAAATTAAATTCCTTAATATCTCTGTACACATTAGAGTTTGAGCAAAAATGATAAGGTGATGAATTGTAGCAAAGATGATTTTCTACAACTGAATTTCGTACGCATTTTTCGATTGTTATAATATTAAGAGAGATATTTTATATTTTGTGTTTTCTTCTTTATGCCATTTATTAATAAAATTGGTGTTTCAAATACTAAAATCATATCGGATACAAGATTTTATTTTGATCAGACTAAAATTGCGACTGCGAGAGAGTATTTTATGTATTCTACGGAAATTCGCTAAGTTGAGGCATCTCCTGCGTAACGAATTTTCTTTAATTTCACAGTCAATTTGAAAAAAAGTTTGATAGAAACATTTAAAGATAGCAAACAGTTTCACAATTATTGGTGCTTTATGAATGTTGTAAATCGGAGTAAATCAAATCGGAGTAAATGTTTCAAATATCCAGTTTTGTTCAATTATGTTATAGATTTTCGCACGTGTATCGTACAGAATCGGAGTAAGTCTAAGGTGCCCGTATGGCATTATGACTTTAAAGGCTCGCCGACGCCTCGCAAACCAAGTGATAAAAATAATCACATAGGCTACAGTTTTGAAAAGTTTTATTTTCAGAGACGTACATTTTTATGTAGTCAGTTCCAATTTATTATAACTAAAGTCAATTAGCTATATTATCAATAAATCTTTCGTAAAAGTTGCTATCTTAGTTATCTTCATAAGATCCGATTCTGTGTTTAGATATTCAACGAGTTCGGCAGTTCTGATCCCAAAGGACTTGTGTTAATGTGCTTCAGCACGGAAAATTGTTTCACACACGTTACTTGCGTAAACGAGGTTAGAATTACGCAATAAGTGACGTATAAGTTGAAGTACGTACTAATGCGCATTTTATTTGGGCAAAAATTTACATGCACATTGTAAGCATTCAAATTTCTTCGAGACAAACAAATAGCGTTCTTCGCTGTTGATCTAAACCATCTTCGCCGATTTCTTCCTGCTCTTCCATATTCTCCGTGTAAGAACTATTTTGTATGTAGGTAGTAAGCCGGGAGGCCACCCTGACACTGCCTGACTCTATGGCCAGTCCGACAGTGCCTGTAAAAACATGCAATAGGGAATATGCATGAAAATTTTTTTCACTTGAATTGAAGCATGTTTACTTGACAAATATCAAGGTAAAATTACTTTTCAAATTACTTTAAAAATAAGCGAGATATGAATGATTGAAATTCTCGATTAGACAAAGAGAGTGATAGCCCTCTTGATATGTTATGTGACGTCATATTACACTTTCACCATTTAAAATACACGTAAAACTCCGTTTTTAGTATTTTTGCAAGAAAGAGACAGATAATAATCTTTAAAAGCTTATAGCTTCCTTGATCTTTGTCGGATTTTAATTTCGTTTTTAAATATTATTACAGTATTAACAGTATTTTCATATTCTGAAAATAAATGTAAAAAAAATTTTTATGCATATTCCCTATTAGTTTCACTCCAATTTTGTAATGGTTGAAATTATTGATCGGAGAAAATTGTATGGAATACGTGTTCATTAAATAGTGTAATTAGTCCATTTCCATGTTTGTTTCTCGGTCTGCATGTCAACCCAATAAAACTAAACATAGGCAGAATTAGGGGGGGGGGGATTTTTTAATACTGTAAGAGATAGTTGAAATGTTTAAGAAATTAATAATTTAATTTGTTTTTTAAACTCTTTTCAAAAGCTGTCACAAATTCAGCTTAAACATCTATAATCACTGTAGATTACAAAAGCATGCAGTGTACAGCTTGTTTTTTAAAATACACCCAATCTGGAATACTGTATAGTGTATCTATCGCTGTATATATGTAATGTACTATGATATGGTTTACTTTATCACAATTAAACCATCAGTATTGTATTATAACATAAATAACTATTATATTTACTTATCTTATACTTATATATATATTATACTTATTATACTTATTATATTATACTTATATTACACTCTCTAACTACAATCAATTATATATAGTTGCATCTTACTCGTGCATGTATACATCGTCATTATTGTCCGTCGTCCGATACCATATCATGGCGTACTGTCCATGTGCAGTGATACAAAGTTGCTATTGAGTCTATTTTAATTTACGTAGTGTATATGTAACTAAAACTATTGTATATACACTATAGGTCATAAACACTTATTGCGTTGATAATGAACTGCTTAGTCAAAATAACTACACAAATTTTTCTCCAAAGATGCCATTGTAATTTTTATCATTAAAATTTGTACATTTTTATCGAAACGAAAATAGTTAATCAAAGAACCAAAATTCATACAAAAGTTGTTTGTAAATATTATTATAAACAAAATAACATTTAAACAAATACTTAAACAAAAACTATCTAGAAAAGTTATCTATAAAAGAAGAGTTATATAAGACCTTAAGGTTGATCTGAAGATACAATATTTATTTGATACTCATGACCACAACGGTAGCGTTCATTATTCAAAATTATATTATCGAGTCATGTTATCGATATCGGTTCATGATACAACAATATTAGATAATATCCGTAAAACTGAGGGCAGTTGCATTGTTTTCAATTTTGCAATAAAAAATTGAAGGTCCCATTTGGAAAACTTGAAATATCTTCGAAGAACGCTAGTAAAAGTCAATTTCAATTTCATACATTTTTTATAAAAATTTCAATTTGCCTCAATACCAAGATCAGTTTTTGTATTATAAATACGTATTTCGACTACAAAGTAGTCATCATCAGTATAAATTAGTTAGTCGGAATTTACTCTTTGACAATTAGAAATAGAAAATAGAGATCAATAGACAAAAATAAAATTAATAAAAAATTAAACAAAATAAATTAAAAAATAATAATAAGTTTTATTGATATTACTCTTGTTAAAATTGCTTTCATTCGATTTACTTTTGTTAAAATTGCTTTCATTCGATTTACTCTTCTTAACATCACTCTTATTAAAATTACTCTTATATTGTCTCAGGATATGACACATTCACCATGCGAGTGTCACCAAATGAGCAACGAATAACATATCCTTAGACAATATAAGAGTAGTTTTAATAAGAGTGATGTTAACAAGAGTAAATCGAATGAAAGCAATTTTAACAAGAGTAATTTCAATAAAATTTATGTTATTTTAATTTATTTTGTTTAATTTTTTATTTATTTTATTTTTGTATATTGATCTTCATTGTCAACCTATTTCTAATTGTCAAAGTGTAAATTATGACTAGTACTGATGATGACTACTTTGTAGCCGAAATACGTATTTATAATACAAAAACTGATCTAGGTATTGGGGCGGATTCGAAATTTTATTTCAATAACCTAGAGTTCTCATTAATTATCATTTGATAATCTACTATTATACATTTTTTGTTCAATTTTTTTTAAATAGCTTTTTTCGAATATTTACCTGTAATATATTTATCTGTATCAGAACTTTTTACAAACTCTATATAGTTTTCTAACACGTGTGTAATCTATGGTAAGAGCAATGACAAAGCTGTCGTACCGGTAAGACTGTCATATGAAATTGATATTAGCAACATTTGTCTATAAACAATATTAAAGAGAACTCTAGGATTTTTCGAAATAAATTTCGATGTTTTGCCCCAATTTCCTAGACTAATTTGGTGCAGACCGTCACCAAATTGGCAACAAGTAACATCTCCTCGGAGAATAATTACAATTAGCTAATTCATACTGATGATGACTACTTTGTAGTTGAAATACGTATTTATAAAATACAAAAAATTTTGATCTAGGAAATTAGGGCAAAAAATCGAAATTTAACATTTGTATACAAAAATATTGATACTATCGTCAAACAAGTATCAATCTTAAATAAAATATTACCGTAATTTCTGGTGAACTTCAGCTCATCCTCAAGAACTATACACATACTGACATACAGGTTGAAGTATTATATAGGAAGATTAAATAAATAAATAATAATTTGTTTTATACCAATAATCCTCTATGTAAATTTAAAGAACAATATAACTTTCATGTAAAAGTCACAATGATTTATATTATTCAACTAAAATGCAAATAATATATTAATTTTTATTTTATTTTTGAAAATAATATAAAATCAATAAATTTAACATCTAACTAGCTAACTAACGGGGAGAGACGTGAACCGGACGAGCGGGTATACATAATTATATTCTACATTACATGCAAAATGGTCCTAAAATTTTTTATATTCATAAAATTCGAATATTTTATTATTATCGGCGACGGCTATTGATCTAAAATTAAAAAAAATTGATTTGTATTTCGTACGATATCGAGCTTAAATTAGAATTATTAATTTTTCAGCCAAATAAAAATAATCTATTTTTTTTAATGAATTTCATAAGAAAAAAAAATTTCTATTTTTTTGATCAAACAATAAACGTTTTCATATTTTTACAATATTACGCGGTCAATTATGTTCAATCATATTCATTGATACAAAATATAAAGACTTAGAGTAGGCAATGTGTAAGTTCAGTAATTGAACATAAACTTGATGAAATGGAAAGAAAACACACAGGAGCTACAGCAACTTAGCAAATTTCCTTAGAATACATAAATTACTCTCTAGTGGCCACAATTATAGTCTAATCACATTGAAATGTCGTATCTGATATGATTTTTGTATTTGCAAGGCCAATAATTAATAAATAAATGGTATTGGTCAAGAAGAAAGGGGGCATAGAGAAAGAAGAAAACAAAAAATATAAATTATCTCTCTTAATTTTAGAACAATCGAAACATGTATGAAGAGTAAAGTTGTAGAAAATTAAGTTTGCTATAATTCATTAGTTAATTATTTTTCTCAAACTGTGTTCAGAGATATTTAGAATTTTAACTTCCAATCTTAATTATAGTAAAAATAATTACCTACAACTTCATTCCTTATAAATTTGTCGATTTTTCGAATATTAAGGGAGATATGCCAAATTTTGTGTTTCCCCCTTTCTCTAAATCCCCCTTTTTCCTTGTCCGATTTTTTCCATTAACGAACTTGACCTTTCAAATACCAAATTTCATTCCAATCGGAATAAAACCATGGCCGGTAGAGAGTCCACAGACACATAAACGTATATGTATGTATATATGTATATTTATATATATATATATATATATATATATATATATATATATATATATATATATATATATATATATATATATATATATATATATATATATATATATATATTGTCGCGGTATCTTGGCTCTCTTTTATTCCTCAAAGGAGCGCTGTCCGAACCTGCAAATGATTTCGATACTCGACAAAAACAAAAAAAATATATTAGTAAAAGGTTTTACTAAATATTTTATAATTGAAATGACATGCACGTTTTTTTTAAAGAAAAGAAAAAAAATTTTAATTAAACACAAGTTTTTACGAAACAAAATAAAACCTGATTTTATTGCTTTAAAAAAAATGAGAATCCAATTTCTTTTTCAATAATTATTTTAATTTTTCAACACAATGTCAAACTTTTTTTAAAAAGAAAAACTTTCAATCAAAAGCAGTTATTTACTTTTCAATTTTCTACTTAAAAAAAAACTTAGTTGAAGAAAAAAAATAAATCGAACTATATTATTTTCTTTTTGTACTTAGAGAAAAAAAAAATCCTTCTTTTTCCAAGGAAAAAAATATCGTTTTCTAAAATATTTTTCGCAACATCTTACTTAATATTCTTCTATTTCATAATTAAAATGTGGGTTGGATCCAGAAAAATTATATTCAATAATTTTCATTACAACAATATATATATATATATATATATATATATATATATATATGTAATTCTTCTGTCCGTATGTATGTGACTGAACTCCTCCTAAACGACTAGACCGATTTGGATGGAATTCTATAAAGTTATTTTATTAAAATTTTGTTTTAATTTTGAAATGTCAATTTTGATTGTCGTTTCCATAGTAATATATCGTGCTATTTTGGCTATTAATAAGTTTAATTTTCGTAATACTAAAATCATATAGGATATTATAGAGAGTGATTTATGTATTCTTAGGAAATTCGCAAGTTAAAGGAGCTCCTGCGTAACGAATTTTTTTTTTTTTCAAATGAATTTTGGTTTTTAAAAATGCCAGCAACTAGACGTACAAACTTAAGTCGCAGAACTCAAAAAACTAGAAGTGAAAGACATACCGCGAACGCGAATGAAGTAATTGAACGGAATCGATGGAATCGAAATCAACAACATAGAAATGTTGCGTTTAACCAATATTGAGCTGCATTTAATTATAATGTGGAAATCGATTACAGTTCACAGCAAATCGTTGCTATTAGACCAATGAACGTTGTGTGTCAATATTGAAAGGCATTTAAGTTTATAAATGAAGTCCATGGATTGTTTTACGCGAGCGGTCAACTCAAATTGGCGCGATTGGTACCGCCAGAAGAGCCACTACATTTATTGGTTTCGGAAAATGGGCCAGATTCTAAACATTTTTTGACTCATATCGAGCAATAAAATAATCGGTTTCAAATGACGACATTTGACGCAACAAAAGTTATTCGAGGAAAATTTAAGTTTCAAGGTGAGTATATTGAAAAACAATAAAATTTGACCACCACGTGCCTGATGCAGAATATGTTGGCAGCTTTCAATTGAAATGGTGTATCAATTGAAATGGCTTGAAGTACATTGGTACCTCGGTAAATTGCCAAAAGCAGAAAGAAGTGAGTGTGTTTAAGAAGTTGATGGTGGAATGGGAGTGCTGAGAAAGTATTTTGAGAGCAACATGGGAGAGCCACATGGTGGTAAAAACAATTCGCTATACAATAACCTATATTACATCTATTTATTATCGGTTTACCTTTGCAGATTCATTGTCAAATATATCATCTAACAGGTTCCTTATTGCGAACGCGGGATAGTGACTGCACATTTTTGCAGATTTATTTTATGGGCGATTCAGCAAGTAGATCAGCGTTGTGTACACAACAGTTCGATGAAAAGACCAATTGTGGAACAACTCCAAATGTTTTTCTATCAGCACAACGAATTGGTTGTATTATTCACGACCGCATGTCATCAAAGCCGATAAGACGCCTGCAGGACAACACGCACGACATTTTAATGCGCCAACAATTGATGAATCTAGAAAATAAAACTAAGAATGTTTTGTAACATAAAGCATTCGAATAATAAACAATATATTTTTGGAATAATTATTATTTTTTATTATACCAATTCGAATTCAATTTTCATAGTCAAAACAGGACAACGTCTGTCGGGTCAGCTAGTATATATATATAAACTGTATCGATGATCATTTTTAACATCTAGTAGGTAGAATCGATGAAGAAATTTTTACGAAATTCCATCATCGGTACAAAAACAATAGCTTCAATTCCTTTGGAGGAAATTCGCTAAAAAAACTAAGTTCAAATTTGAACGAGTTCGCATGAACTATGAATTGAACCGTGTTGTTGGAAAAGGGCATTAAAGTATTTGTTATTAAATTTAACTGCAGCTCTTTGAAATAGTTCAATTCGTCTTGAACTTTGTTGGTGGAACGCAAAATGCCGTTGATCAGAAATTGTTTGTTGGAAAGTTCTTGGTTCTTGTGAACTCGTCCCAATATTGAACCCAGTTTGAACTTCGGTCAATTTATTTTCGTTTCCAGCAAGTTCATCTTTCAATAGTTGATATGATTGAACGACGTATACTTAATAACATAACCTAAAATGTTAAAAAATACCGATAATTAAATACAAAAGCGTAATAAAACGATAACATAAAATGATATAAAACTCAAACAAATATCAAACGATAGACGATAATTAAAAAAATATTAAATTTAAAGGAACATAAATTATGACATTATCTATGAAATTTCATATTTCTTCTCTTTGAACGCGATTAGAATGGTTATCGTTCAAATCATTTGAACGTTATTGGACGAAATGCAAAATGTCGTTGATCGGAATTCAAATTTTGAACTTCGTTGGTGGAAATGGGCATAAAAAGCTAAGTTTAATGTTTTGCAAAAATCACTGTTTGTCCTACGTGTGATTTTGTTGATACTATGTATTGTAAATTGGCAGTTTAGTTGAATGGCCTAGATGACTTTCACTGATTGTATAGTTTTGAATATATTTTGAATATTAAATATTCGGTTTTTTTCTATTAAGAGTTCCGTACCAAATACCAAAAACATTCTACTGGGTACACTATAATGTAACTGTTAATAAACTTCAAAATTTGTAGTAGATAATCCTTTTGCGTTACACAGTATTATTATGTCTAAAACCAAATTCTATAAGCAATTTTTTTTCTTCAAAATATACCATTTTCAGAATTTCCAACACTTAGTAGAAAAAAGCTCAAATATTCTAGCAAGTTAATTAAAAAAAAATTTTTTTCTCTTTTCTAAATGTATTTTTTTTTAAATAAAATTAATTTTACAAACAAAAAATAAGAATACTTTCTTTTCCGAACATTTTTATACCCGGTAGACAGATAGATAGACATAACTTGGGGTATTTATAAAAAAAAATTGCATGTCGACCTTATGGCCCATTGTTCTCCCCCTTCACTTCAGTCTGACGAGATTCGCTTCTCCATATTTTGACAAAAGCCAAGAGTTTCCATATCAGGTTTTCCTGAAGGTTCATATATTCGGGGTGAGATGCACCGAATATCTTGTATCTGCTGTAATCAAGAGATGACCAGTCCAAGTGGCCGAGCGGTCTATGGCATGCTGCCTGCGCAGTATGCCTATTTGGAAACTGGAATGTTATGGGTTCGAATCCCGACATTGGCAGTTTGTCAATTATTAAGAAAAAAAGGGGCGGTTAATTAACTAAACTGTCGGCGTATGGACCAAAACGAAGTTACATGCTTGAGAAGGTTTTCTGCAGTTTCCTTCACGAACTCCAGATGAATATGAGCATAGTTCCTATCATAGTCGGCTGCAGCCGCATATCCTACCAATTCCTAGTCCAGGGCAGCCTCTACAATCGATCTATCTATCTATCTAATCAAGAGATAAAAAAAGATAAAATGGATGGAAGTTTTCTTCTCCTCGCCGCGCAGTCTGGACATAATCGATCCGTTATGGAGTCCTATTGTGTGCAGTTGCTTTCGTAGGTGATAATGTCTGGTGATGAATCCGATAAACTTTCGATGTTGTATTCTGTTCAGGTTGAATTCATCGGGACAGCCTCTTACATGCATTCCGACACAGTATTTTCCCGAGTTTTTGCTGAGATATATTTTTATTGATCACGGTGTTCATCCACTCGTTGATCGCTTGTTTACATGTCTTAGAAATTCCTTAAATTGGCTCTGGGCCTATGCAGTTTATACCCGGTATGTATAATATATACACGGGTATTATAAGTTTAGTCCAGACTTTGTAACGGTTAAAATATTGATTGTAAAAACAGTTTTTGGTATACGTAGCCATAAAATGACCTAAATTGTTCATTTCCACATGTCTGTCTTCCTGTCCGTCTGTCCATGGACACGATACCTCAAAAAAAAAGGAGATGACGTGTTGAAATTTTGAGCGTGTGTTCTAGCGCTAAAAAGTAAGGTCAATTTCGTGAATGGCCAAAATTTGGACTGCGTTTCCTTCCGTTTGGGTGGGGGGAATATCCTTCTTCGAAAAGACAAAAAAAGACAATAAAAAATACAAAAATGTTCCTTTTTTAAAAATAAACAACTATTGTTTTAAACTTTTTCATTAACTCGGTATATCCCAGATATTTAATCAATTAGCTCAGCTAGTTGTTGCATCACTTGTTTTACTAATAACATTCTGTAGCAGTTTTTACAAGTCTTAAACTAGAATATTTGTCAAACAATATTTCGTTTCTTTGTGTATAATTCATGTCCATTAATCTAGCAGAGCAAACTGAGCAGATCACAATTATTTTTGTCTCATAATTAGACGCTAATCAAACGCTAACTAATGCCCTAATTAAAATTAAATGCTCTTTGTTGTATCGTGTAACCGCATGATCCGCTAGGTTAACATTAAGCTAGAAGAGCATGCAGTTACACGATACAACAAAGAGCAGTAAATTTTTAATTAGGGCATTTAATTACCATTTAATTAGCTTAGTAATTTGATATTAAATACAATATAATTAATTGATTTTGTAAATATTACTCTGCTAGCTTAACATTAAGCTAGCAGAGCATGCGGAAACACAAAACAACAAAGAGCATTTAATTTTTAATTAGGACATTTAATTAGCATTTAATTAAGGTCTAATTATGAGATAATTATAATTGTGTTCTGCTCAGGTTGCTCTGCTAGCTTAATGGACATTCATTGTGTATAATAAATATGTTAATAATGAATAATAAATAAATCTGCATATACATGAACGAAATATATAATAATTACAAAATAAGTACATTAAGTTTTGCACGTATTTTAAAATGATAGAGTATGACTTCGCCATGTCAGGCCAGTCAGAGAGACATTATTTTTATGATGTTATTTTGTGTAGATAACGGCATATATTTTTTTTGAAATTAATAATAATGTACTTACAAACGGATATGAAAACTATGACGTATGACTTATTTTTTTTTTGTAATTGTGTAATCACATGTATGTGAGATTTATAATTATTTTTTAAACACTTTGTTTATTTTCAATTTTTCATTAAATATAGAAATCTTCGTCATAAAGATATTTATATATATGTATATATATATATATATATATATATATATATATAAATATTTATATATATATATATATATATATATATATATATATATATATGTATATATATATATACAATACACATATATAAATATATAGATGTTCCAGTTGTAAGGTTTCCAGGGGGGCCAATAACTGTGACCTTAACTTTGACCTCGAAATCCGTCTTCAAGGTCAAACCAAGGTCAACTTTGACTTTTTTAAAGGAAACCTAAATTTTTTATTGGAGATTTATATTTTACGGAGACAAAATTTCATGTTTTGTATAAACAATTTTTTCTAGGACTTAAATTTATTAAGGAAATTAAGGTTTCCCCATAGTTCCTAGTCGAATATCGTATGAATATTGGCATAGTACCTATCATAGTCGGCTGCAGACGCATATCCTCCCAATTCCTAGTCTATACACAAAAATTCCTTCCACTCCACTCACGTCCTTAGGCATCACAATAGACCTTATGGTCGAAGTGTAGCTTGTCCAGTGCAGCCTCAACAATCTATCTCTATCTTAGGCTTCAAACGTAAGAAAAATCTAATTTTAATGATTTTTTAATCATATCAAATCAACTCTGATGAACAAATTTGTTTCAAACAACTCTTTTCAGTGCTATGATGTACAAAACCGATCGCCAACATCATTCTGGTGCACATTGGATTACTATAATGTCGACGGTATTCAAATCAGTCAAAAAATATTCACATACAGTCATCAATGGCATTAATACAATAACATTTGATTTAATATGATTTAAAAATCATTAAAACTCGATTATTCTTAAGTACAAAACCTTAATATCTTTAATAAATTTAAGTCCTAGAAAAATTTTGTCCCGACAAATCATGAATATTTTTCCCCGTAAAGTTCACTTCGGCTTGACCTTGAAAATTGATTTCAAGGACAAAGGTAAGGCCACAGTTATTTGACCCCCAATAGACGGGATCAGTATATATTTTATATATTGTTAAAAAACAAAAATTGGCATGGGCAGGTTACATATATCGTTTACAAGACGATAGATAAATGGACTATAAAATACATCACAAATTGGTATCCATGAAAGTATACTCTATGGAGAGACGATATTAAAAATTTTGTTGGAGCAACTTGGTCAAGTCTATACCAGGACAAAATTGGCAGATCTGGGTGAGGCCTATATCCAGCAGTGGATGTAACTTCAGCTGTCGAATTATTAATCTTTACAGAATTATAATTTAAATTAAACATATAATTTTAATTTGACTATTTTAACTATTTTCAGTTTTTATCTTATATTTTCTTATTGTTTTCACTTTTTAACCCGACTTCAAATAAAACCTATTTTGACAAAATGGAAACCCGACTTAACAAAAGATGCACTAAAAAGTAAAAAAATAATTGCATATTCTTGTGCCAATTTTAGTTCACCAAAGCTAAAATTTTTAAATATATATGTACAATTATTGTCATTTTTGGAGGCGGTGTCAGCATAGAGAAATTCACATAACTTTTGGACACCGCCTCCAAAAATAACAATAATTGTACATGTATATTTAAAAATTTTTGCTTTCGTGAACTAAAATTGGCACAAGAATATGCAATTATTTTTTTCTTTTTAGTGCATCTTTTGTTAAGTCGGGTTTCCATTTTGTCAAAATAGGTTTTATTTCTCGCTTTTTAGTGACTTTGAAGTTGTATAACTGATTTTATTTGTCTAAATATGGGTAGACCTACTAAACGACCAACTAATTTTTAGTGAATTTTTTTATAACTTTTTTTTTTACCCGTTTTTTTTTTTTTTATAATTTTTAGTGCATTTTTTTATAACAGATTTTCAGTTTTCTTTACAAGGAATTTGGTTTTTTTTTGTAAAATTTTTTTTTTTTGGGGTCGGTTTTTTTTTATGGAAAAATTTTTTTTGAAGTTGGTTTTTAAAAAAATTTTCTTTTTTTCCCATTATGAATGAGTATACTCTTTCAAAAAAAAAAAAAATTTCGCAGAAATCGGTTATCACATATAAAATGAGGATTTTCCTCGATTTTCCGGAGATCCCCTCATCAGAATGCGATTTGGTGACAATGGGACCAATCGGGAATCAAACCCTTTAAAACAAAAAAAAAAAATTCGTAATCGGTTCATAAATGACGGAGTTCTTCATAATGGGAAAATAAGAAAATTTTTTTAAAAACCGACTTCAAAAAAAATTTTTCCATAAAAAAAAAACCGACCCCAAAAAAAAAAAATTTTACAAAAAAAAACCAAATTCCTTGTAAAGAAAACTGAAAATCTGTTATAAAAAAATGCACTAAAAATTATAAAAAAAAAAAAACGGGTAAAAAAAAAAGTGTTATAAAAAAATTCACTAAAATTAGTTGGTCGTTTAGTAGGTCTACCCATATTTAGACAAATAAAATCAGTTATAGAACTTCAAAGTCACTAAAAAGCGAGAAATAAAACCTATTTTGACAAAATGGAAATCCGACTTCTAAAATCAAATATTCTATAACAAAAGATGCACTAAAAATTAAAAAAATAATTGCATATTCTTGTGCCAATTTTAGTTCACCAAAGCAAAAATTTTTAAATATATATGTACAATTAGTGTTATTTTTGGAGGCGGTGTCCAAAAGTTATGTGAATTTCTCTATGCTGACACCGCCTCCAAAAATAACAATAATTGTACATATATATTTAAAAATTTTTGCTTTGGTGAACTAAAATTGGCCCAAGAATATGCAATTATTTTTTTACTTTTTAGTGCATCTTTTGTTATAGAATATTTGATTTTAGAAGTCGGGTTTCCATTTTGTCAAAATAGGTTTTATTACTTTTTAGTATTATAACTTTTGTTTTATGGAATGTGTTAAGAATGGTTAACTTTTCAACCTTTAATTGTAAATATTTCTGTAAATATTAGTGTAACAGAAAAATGATACGAAACAAAATAACAGTAAAACTAAGTACCTACAACTTAACTCAATGTTAAATTTGTCTTATGTCAAATTTTGTGTTTCCCCCTTACTCTAAAACCCTCTTTCCTTTCGTCCGATTTTACCCATTAACGAACTTTACCTTTTGAATACCAAAAGCGTCTCAAATACCAAATTTCATTCCAATCGGAATAAAACTGTGACCATTAGAGAGGCCACAGACACATAAACTTATTATGTACATATATATGTTGATATACATATATAACTTTGACGATAGTGATTTTTGACATCTAGTAGATTGGATCGATGGACATTTGAAGAAATTTTTACGAAATTTCAACATTGGTACAAAAACAATAGCTGCATTTCTTTTGGAGGAAATTCGCTAAAAAAATAGTTAGGTAAGAACTTTTCAAGTGAACACCTCGTGTAGAATTCTAATAAGAGAGTTTATTCAATTAATATGATATGAATATAATTCTAGATTCTATAATTCTGATATGAATATGCGATAGGAATTATAATGAATATGAAATTAATTTATCATTGAGTATTTATTCATTATTATTATAATATTAAAATCGAAAATATAGTTATAAATATTAGACTTATAGAAAAAATGATTTGAAGATATATTGAAGTAATCAAGGAAAATTAATTTTCTACAACTTTTTTCATGTAAACTTTTTCAATCGTGTGTTCATGACCTGTGTTATTTGTCGAAACATTGGCATAGTCAGGCAAATTTTTAAAGTGGATTTATGGAATTAAATTGTATTAAAGTGGATGTATTCAATGTCATTTTGTTATTTACTAAATACAGTTTCTATTATTATTATTATTGTCAAATAAATTATCATTATTTATTTATTATTATTCCATAGTAAAACCTAACAGGTTTATTGTGTAAAACACATCATCCAAATTGATAAAAATTTGCCAATATTTTAAAATTAATTAAGAACATCAGTATTGATTTGATAAATGAACAACACTTGACTTTTACAAAAACTTATGGCTTGAAATTTTGTACAGGTGGCCTTATTTTAAACAGGTGGTGTAATGTTTTTGATAATTTTTTTGGCAAAAATTGGACAAAATAAAAGAAATCACAAGAACTCATCTTCCAAGAACTAATAATTTTTAGAAAAGCTATAATATATTCTTACAGTAAAAATATTAAATTAATCACAACTTTTTATTCATCACAAGTTTTTATCATATTTATATACAGGTGTTATTCGGGTAAAAAAGTTGTTTTTATCACATCTTTAGTTGAGTGATTATACTCGGAAATTGTTCGTAATAAATTAATCTTTCTTGTTATTTAATATACCATCCAAATGAAAGCTTATGCTGAAAAAGGGGAAGAATACTGGGTTTTGCAAATATAAAAAGTCTTTGTAATCCTTAAAATATCAAAATGCATTTCTAAAAATTTATTTAAAAATTATCAGGCATATTTCCATCAAATTTTAGTCAACTCTTATAAGTTGTGAACTTACTAAAATGCAACAAATAATTATATAATAACTGTAAAGCTTGCATAAAGCACGCCAAGCTTTTATAATGGAATATTTAATTTTATTTTTTTGCTTTTTATTATTTATCCTACCTATAAAAGCTTGTATTTATTTACTTTTATAGTTTAATTTACCGACGCCTCCATGAAATTTATATTTAGGTGAATATTTTCGAATTGCACCACTTCTCATCTAGTTAGTACATATTGTCATCAGAAATACACGTGTATTCAAAGATTTAGGTCATTTGGGCATAAATAATAACTGACTAACAAAATTGTTTAAGTTAATAAATATAGATTTGAAATTAAATAAGTAGTTTTTTTTTTAATCAGAAATGGTTTATATAGCTTTCAGAGACAAGGGAATTCTAGAGGCCTCTGCTAACAAGAACCAAGAAAGTCAATAACACCACTATCTTACGGGATTATTTTTTTATTATTTCCTTATAGATCCGAGACGTGAGTCATGAGTAGACAAGATGAAGATGTGTTGAATATAATTGAAAGAAAAAGTAATTTTTGGCAGTGTGATACATCTAAGTCTTTGGCGCAGAAGATATAATTTGGAGTTGACAATAAGGGCCACATTTTTTAAATAACCAATTGGTGCTTACAATGCCTGGGCAGAAAGAACTGGAAGAAGACTTCAGAGCAAGCTAATGCTCATTTTGGACTGTTCATTGTATAAAATAAAATAGTGGACCCAACAAAACCAGGGAGTTAGCCGATATTACCAACAGGTAAATAAATAATACTTAAGCTAAATACATTGAAATTCAACTAATGAAACTATTTTTCTTGGACTAAGTACGATTGAGATTGTTTGTTATCATTGCCGAATTGCGAGTTATCAAAACAAATAGATTCAAAATATTATGAAACTATTAGTAATCGATATATACTAACGCTAAAAACTTAGCCTCTCCAGTGTCATGTGCCATTGTGATGGGTATATACAGTTATCAAACCATCATAGCAGATATATGTGATCTAAGTTTAAATACTATATAATATAGGGATCAGTGGTTAATTCACGTCGCAACCCAAAGTGAGAGAGAATTTGTGCATACAACTATAAAAATATAGAAATAAAAATCTCACTTTCAATCAACAAATTTAAATTTTGTATTGAATGAAAATCCATTATAATTATTAAATAAGACAAATATTTTAAATTTTCGTTTATTTTGGCTAGTTTTGGAGCACAGTTTCAGAAATAAAAATGAAAATGATTTCAATTTGATTTTCAAAACAAAAAAATTCAAAACAATTTACAAAATTTAAATTTAAGAGATAAATATGAAGAGATACAAATGAAATAAAAATGAAAAACACTTTCATTTTTATTTCTGAGGAAGGAACTGTGCTGCGAAACTAATCAAACTTATGATAATACTTTCAACTACATTTGTATCAAAAACGTAGTTTCAAGAACTGATTCGGGTATTTAAGCAATTATCTCAGTTAGTTGTTATTTTCACTTGTTTTCTACTGTGTTTGGACTGTACACAGATAACAATGTTAATGTTACCTACGGAATGCTAAACTGAAACACTTAATATATGTAAATAAAATAAATTTAGTGATCGACGCCATAATGTCTGGTTTCACAGTCCTATGAATATTTATTAGTTAAGTCATGATTAAAATAATAAAAAATAAAAACTTATAACATATACATTTTTAAAAAAATGAATGAATTAACCCGGAAGGTATATTCCGTACAAATAAAATTGAAGCCTATAAAATATAATATGTTAAAGTTTTTTATGGCTGTAGTAATGAATTTAGAAGGTTACGTTATATTAATGTATTTTATACATATGTTTTATTTTGCATACAATTAATAAATATTATATTGATGAACTACTTAATAACACATACAATATACCTATAGGTACAACAAAAAAAAACCTATCAAGATATATTGCCAATTATTTAGGGTGTGTCAGTTCTGTTGATCAAGAAAGAAACAACGAAAAAAAAAATTGTAAAACTATTCCATTTCAATAATTTTTATATTTCCTTATATATAAAAATGTTTTGAGTTCATTTATTATGTCATTAGCTGTACCCGCAATTTCGAGTGCGTGGACCTCAAAACTATGAATACATTTCTCTGTATATTAATTCCATCCCTTCTGGAAAAGTCAGTGGGTGATAATTGGTTTGCATAATATACAGAATGTCTGATTTTAAATAATGTTTTTGAATATATCTTCAAGGACACATTTTTAAAAAAATGATCCAATGAAAAGTTGTAACCTTCGAAAGGAGAAATCTTTTGGTGATTTTAATTTTCACCTAGGCCATGACCTGCAAGGTTATTTGAAGTTCAACTTGCGTTTTTCAAAAAGGAACACGTATTTTTTGACCTAATTGGATACCTGAAGCAAAATAATATTAAAACTGGGTATTGAAGTCAATTCTGGTTAATAATTAACCATTTTATAGCCGTGTGATTTTTAGACAACTTTGATACGAATTATGCCGATATTCATCTAAAGTTCGTGAAGGGAAACTGCAGAAACACCATACACCGACAGTTTAGTTAATTAACCGCCCCATTAATTTTAATTGACAATCTGCCAGAGTCGGGATACGAACACGTAACACCTTCCAGTTCGCAGCCGATCGCAGCCGAACGCCTTAGACCGCTCGCTCACATGGGCTGGTTCAAAAACTTAAATAAAAGAGTGTAAGTTTCTTTACAACTTCGGATTCAAGGTAAGAAGTTTTTTATTTAAATTAATAAAGCTTTTAACTTACAAATTGTAAATTATTAAGCTAGACATTATATGTAGATCACACTTGTCAAGAACAACTAAAATTTGTTTCATAGCATGTGGTTTAGTCAGAATAGAACGAATGTCTGAAGGGAGATTGACCTTGTCTTTTGTCAAGTTTACTAAGATATTATCAGTTCAAGTGGCCGAGCGGTCGAAGGCGTTATGTCTGCGCAGTATCCCCTCTTTTGAAACTGGGAGGTTATGAGTTCGAATCCCGACATCGGCTGTTTGTCAATTATTAAGAAAACAAAAAGGGGCGCTTAATTGACTAAACTGTCGGTGTATGGACAAGAACAAAGTAACCGGCTATGCTTGAGAAGGTTTTCTGCAGTTTCCTTCACGAACTCCAGATGAATACCGGCATAGTTCCTATCATAGTCGGCTGCAGCCGCATTTCCTATCAATTCCTAGTCTATACACAAAAATTCCTTCCACTCCACTCACATCCTCACGTCCTTGTTTTGTCCTCACAAGTTTAGCCCGTCCAGGGCAGCCTCTACAATCTATCTATCTATCTACTAAGATGTTAGTATACTTAGGTCCATTGTGATGCCAATGGACCTTATGGTCGAAGTATGTCCCGTCCAGGACAGCCTCTCTATCTATCTAGTATTCAAACTTTTATCTGTGGAAATAGTTCTATTGTGATTTCTTTAATGGTACAATCTGAGAAAAAGAATACCTAAAGGGACGGCTATATCAATTGTGAGGCCTTATTTAATGATCGCTCGTTAGAAATGATCGCTCATTCTACAACATTTAAACAGAAGGTTGCATTTCAGTAATATGTCTGAACATTGTTAACATTCTTTACATCAAATGCTTGATATGAAAGTCTTACACATCTAGGGTGGGAATCGAACCCACGTCCTCTAGAATTTCCACCCTAGATGTGTATGATTTTTCATATAACTTAAACGTCAAATTAAGTAAACGCTAGTCACTTTCGCTGATATAATAGTTTACAAATACAATTAATAAATATGTATAATAGTAAATTAACAAATTAACAAATTAATAATACTTCGACATCAAAGATAATGAAAGATCGTATGCATTCCACTACCATAACATCTCAGGTAGCTCAGCGGTAGAGCATTGGTTTAGGATGCCAGAGGTTGTGAGTTTGATTCCCATCCTAGATGTGTGTGATTTTTCATATCAAGCAAATTTATGTCAAAGAATGTGTTCATAAAACTTGAATGTTACAATTGTTTAATTTTAAAATGAAAAAAGGCTTTAAAAACCTGAAACGAGAAAAATTCGTACTTGATCAATGGATCCAATATTCTTATAGAAATTTGATCTAAATGTTTATGAGTTTATGTTCATTTTCGAGACATTAAATAGGTGTTCATAATCACGTAGACAATAAATTTTATAAAACATTTGTTGTAATAATGGTAATATTGAATAGAGTGTATACGGTGTAGTAAATGTGTAGGCCTTAAAGTGAGTACAGCCCATCATCCGATTAATAATTAACAACGTTAACACACACACATAAACACACACACACACACAGATCAGTGTCTTACGTCACTGATTCAAAAGAGAAGTTACCTGTCCTAGATCAGGTGTCATGAATCATTTATGTAATAATTAATTCAAATTAAAATCACAATCTTAATATTAAACATTCAAATTATTCAAATACGTGTTTCATATAATATGTCCACAATGAGTTTATAAAAAAAATCGAAATATACATATTTGAACGTCCATGAACTTAGCGGCACACTTTTTAGACATTGCGAAAACCTCGCAATCGTAAAAAAGGTTTCGCTTTGAATTGAAAAAGCAAAGCTTTAAAATGAAATAATCTGAAATTATTCTTCAGGATTGTGTTAAGGGATGTTCAAAGATTATTTATGAATTTTAGTAAACTCAAAAATATTTAACCCTTAAATGACACACTTTACTGAAATGACATATATGGCACACAATGACATTTTGACACCAACCAAAAAAAGTAAATACTGAAAACATCCCGCAATGTTTGTTGAACTTCTTTTTAACGAGTTTTCAATTCATATACCTATAGCCAAAATTATTGAATGTTATTACTTCGTGTAGACTAAAATACAGTTACAAATAAGTTCAACAAAAGTATATATATATATATATATATATATATATATATATATATATATACATATATATATACATATACATATATATATACTTTTGTTGATTGAAATGTCGATGAAAATTATTAATTGTTATTACTTCGTGTAGACTAAAATACAGTTACAAATAAGTTCAACAAAAGTATATATATATATATATATATATACATATATATATATATATATATATATACATATATATATATATATACTTTTGTTGAACTTACATATATATATATATATACATATATATATATATATATATATATATATATATATATATATATATATATATATATATATATATACATATATATATATATACTTTTGTTGAACTTATTTGTAACTGTATTTTAGTCTACACGAAGTAATAACAATCAATAATTTTGGCTATAGGTATATGAATTGAAAACTCGTTAAAAAGAAGTTCAACAAACATTGCGGGATGTTTTCAGTATTTACTTTTTTTGGTTGGTGTCAAAATGTCATTGCCAAAAAAATTCCAACGAATATTGTTGAGTGAGTTGGGAAGGTAACCGCTTAAAGTGCAACGCTAAGTTCATGGAGGTGATATTGTGGGCGTATTCGATTATTGATTAATTAGTACATATGACTAGTTCTCAATATTGCCCGTGGTCTCTTAATATTTAATACTCATAATTTCACTTAAAGAATCGTATGATTTTTTACTCAGAGAGTTATAGCACCGTGCTTTGTACATTTATATGCATTATTCAAATTCTTGACAAACAGAGGAAATAACTAGACCATAGTTGATTTTTGAAGTTATACTTCTTTTGGTACGTCATGACCATCCGATCAGAATATATATTCAGCGTGTAACGGAAGTTGTCCGCGTCGATAGATGTAACACAGTACTCTATCCCGCTCTATTGTATACCAATTGATCATATTTTTATGTATCGTATCGAGTCTTAATTTGTAGAAATTCATTGTTAATGATTTTGTAATAATATATCTTTTTTTTTTAATTATTCTTTGCGTTTTTCTACTGTTGTATATTTTATTTTAAAGTAAACAAAATTGACATGACATGTTTCGCGTTATTCACGCATTCTCAAACTGTCTCTAAATTAGTAGAACATGTTATGTTGTAATAGTGATTGCCTATATCATTTAAAAAATTAAATTAGATATTTTTTATGGTATAATAGTTGCTTATTTCATTTTCAGCAGCCTGTATTCGCCTTGAAAAAACTGCAACCTCAAGAAAATCTAGAAGATATCAAGGATTAAGACAGGTATGCCGTCTGTCAGCACTATTATTTAGTTTATATATTAACGATTTAGCGGATCATATGGACAAAATAAACACTCTATCTTCCTGTATTGGACTAAATGAAATAAGGATTCTTATGTACGTGGACGAATTAGTCATACTTTCATGTTCAGTGGGGTGCATGAATAGAGCCCTACAGAGGTTAGAACATTACTCAAGTAACAACAAGCTAAAGGTCAACGTTTGCAAAACTAAAATGCTAATTTTAAGTAACGGCAACAAATTACGCTCAAATGGGCTGTTTAGGATTGACAATCAAATTATCGAAAACGTAAAATCATTCCAATACCTTGGTGTTCATGTAGAATATACTGGAAATGGAATTTGTATTTATGAAATACAAAAATTTGATCTAGGAAATTGGGGCAAAAAATCGAAATTTCTGTCAAGCATCTTGTTGAGGACTGCCGAGGTACCGATGGTCCAAAGTAATTGAAACTTAATGTGCTGGGTCTCGCAGATGAAGAATCTAAATTAGGGACATAATGCCGGGCACATGCTTCTGGTTACTGACTTCTTAAGCATGATATTAAAACTAAGAAAAAATAGACTATGACTACAAATAGACTATTATTATTATTTCATTTAAAAAAAGGAATTGAGTATTGTTTTCTTTTACTATATCATTTTATTAAACTTTTGTAACAAACACACTATAAAAAAAATGTATTTATCAATAATTTTCCGCTCATTTTATCAAATCTAAAACCGCAAAATTTTCTTAATTCTTTTATGTAAATTCACAAGTAAAATTATTGTGCCTTACCAACAAACTTTCTGGACAACTATCATTGCAATAAAATTTCAAAATTGATTCCTTAAAATTAGCAAAAATCCATACCAAGTTTATTAAGCCGTACAAAGTTCGACTGTGATATAGTAAAATTAATTTTTTTAAATTTTGATCACAAAGTTCAAGTTTTTGTGATATTTCACGAAACTTTCACTGATTTTAATGGAATATTTTTAAATCTACTATTTTTAACCGGTATATTTACTATAAACAAGAGTATTATAAGTATAGTCACTACTTTGTAACGATTAAAAATATTGATAGCAGAAAAAAATTGCTTAGGTTTTTAACCGCCGACACGACAATTTAAAAACGAAAAGAGATAACGAGTTGAAATTTTTTATGTTTATTCTAGAACTTTAGAGAAAGGTCAGGGGGAGGAATATTCATCTTCAAAACGGCACGCGAGATTTTTTAATTTTTTGAATAAACTTTGCTCGAAACTTTTTTTTATAAACTCAGTATATACCGATAATTTAAGCAATTAACTCAGTAAGTTGTTATTTTCACTTGTTTTAATCATCCATTTATTTAGCTGACTACAAAAATTATTTTTGAAAATTGTACAATTATGCTTCTGTTTTCGAGTTATATTTAAAGCAATGAAAAGAAACCCCTGTTACCTTATTTTCGAAAATGCATTTTTATTATTATGAAAGGCCTATTCAATAGATTGATAATTGGTATTGATGATGTAAAATTGTAAACTTTCAAGCTAAAATACGTTTTTTCATATATTAATATATTATTTATAAACATGTTTTAAGGGATTACCCGTATTTTAACAAGTTAAAAAAAAAATTTACCATATCAATCATTGACAAATTTTTGAAGGTCACACTTTCTTTTCAGTTAAAATCTATATGTTTATAATATTCAATAAGCAATTTTTACAAGCATGTTTAAAACATCTGATTTTGATGGTTGAAGTTGTAAATTATATTTAATATTAAGTGCCTACTTTTGGAAAAAAAATTTGTACACAGGTGTTTTTGTGACTAATATTATAATAGAATGTTGATGAACTTATTTTTTATGTTGCTTTAGTGGCTTACACATGTGATCAATAAATATACATACGAGTATATGAAATGAAAGCCCGTTAAAAAACAACGGGCCCCTTTTTTCTGAATCAAAAATATATGCAGGGAGAATCAGATCTCCAGGGTTTGCCACAGTTTCAGGGTGTATTAAAAATATGTTTTTTTTAAATTCATGTTTCCTAGTCTTGAAAGCTTCTATCCATAGTGGTTACTAAGAAATTAAGCATCAAAACTCGTTAATTTGTAGCTGACTCAATCAACGATCGAGAAACGTTAGCAATTCGGTAGAAATGTAGGTCTTAGGGACCAAATAAATAAAAAAGTTCATATCAAAAGTTCATATTCTATTTGATATCAAGAATGTTATCAACGTTCAGACATATATCTTAAATGTTAAATTAAGTAAACGCTAGTCACTTCCGTTGGTATAATATAACCGAAAGGCAACTTACTAAAAATGGATATAAGTAGACGCTAGTAGACAAAAAATGTTAATAAACAAAGATCGACATCAGAGATAATGAAAGATCGTATACATTCCACTACCATAACATCTCAGGTAGCTCAGCGGTAGAGCATTGGTCGAATACTAGTGGTTGTGAGTCCAATTCCCACTTTAGATGAGTATGATTTGCCATATCAAGCATTTGATGACAAAGAAGTTTACACATGAACTTGAAAAGTAAAATACCAAAGGATGTCCTTGCAGCTACCTGACCCTCTTGGGCCCTTTTTACATTATTCTAACAATATTACATACATTGAAATAAAATATAAAAAATAATCTAAATCAGGATTAATTTTAATTTTTATGATAAGGCGAATATTATTACGAGAGAAATTTACACATGGTAGTTTACAATTCCTAATATATAATTTTTCTATACAATCCCTGAAATTGATGTTAAAGTTTTCACTTGATTGTGTTCGCTTTTTTTAAAATATCATACGTTGGTTTTTAAATATAATTCACGGAACCAAGAACCGTTAAGGGCGTTAGTAGTATATTAAATGCGGAGATAGGAAGGGGGATGGGTCAAAACGTAAAAGTTTTTGACAAAGCAATCGGATGAAAATGCGCTTGCGTTGAAGTTTATACCCTATTTATATAATAAAATTTTTTTGCCATCCGAAACACGCGGGCCTTCCGAAAAAAGGATTATATAGTGGTACCAATAAATAAGCAAACCAATTTTGGAGCGGTTACCTCATAACTTTTTTTTTCTAAATTCATGGGTGAAAAAGCATGTTTCGGATGGAAAAAAAATGTTATTATATAAATAGGGTATAAACTTCAAAGCAACCGCATTTTCATCCGGTTGCCTCGTCAAAAACTATTTCGTTTTGCACCTCCCCCTTCCTATCCCCGCCCCCGTCTATTTGGGGTGCATTCGGACGGTACGGGAAGGATCAGCATCACTTCAAGACCCAGATTATCTCTCGCCATCCGATTGCCTCTCTGTCAAAATTTTGCGTGCCATTGCTTTGAATACTCCAGATAGCTAAATTTTTTAATTCGTTCAATTATGAGTAAAAATTTTGTCTGTTATTAAAAAAATGCATGCTAACGGGATTTGCATAGAAGGCTATGGCAGGTTTTTCCTAAATTTTCAGATTATTTTCAAATAAAATTATTGCACTTTGTCAAAACAATTTTCCAGTGATAACATAATTCCAACAAATTTTAAATGATTCAATAAAAGTAAATAAGCTTACCGACGAGATAAACATTTATTAATTCATTTATCTTGAAATAAATTGTGCATTTTAATATCCACAAAAGCTGAAAATATCTATTTCTCGAATTTTCACCGAAGAATCGTCGTACGCACCGAAATTTGGTGTACGAACATTTTTTAAGTATTTGATTATACAAAATTTTGTCTAAAGTAAATAATTTGTCCGAATCCTACACATTTATTCAACAAAAATAAAATAATGAAATTCATGGAATCATGAAAATCGGAAAAAATAATAAAATGAAATTTTGCAAATTATAATCCCGTCAAAATATCTGATACGGCCCTGGAAGAATAATTTTGGGCAGCGGATATTCAAGAAAATTACATATGTAATAGTAGTATATACCTATTTTATATAATATCAACGATTTACAATTATTTTCCATATAATTTGTTGATATCAAATTTTAATTAAATGCGTAATAATGATCCCACCGAGAACAAAAATGTGGAAGGGATATGGTTTTCGCATATAAAAAGTATTGGTATCCCAGAAAAAACAAAACTGTTCGCCGACGAAAGTAGTGAAATCTATGAAAGGACCAAGTTGTTTAAGAAAACGATTATTATAAATTTATTTCGAAAGATTTTTCTTGGTATGTATTTAAAATTATTTATCAAAAGTATTCAAATAATTGGTAATAATATTTGATGATATTTGAACAGAAATTATGGCAAATCTATAAAATTTATAAAAAATATTTCAAAGAAAAGTGTTTCATTTTTGTGAGGAAATTATTTTATCTTTAAACTTTTCTTATAGCACCGTTTTCGAGGTTAAAATTTTCGCACCCTATCGCAGGGGGAGAGAAATATCCGGTTTACAGACTTTTCGGGTTGTTTCAGACCTATCTTCCTACCAAAACATTTGTTCATGTGCGCAGCAAAATTTCACTAAACGGTGCACTTGTTAATATCGAAAACATTCCACAATGTTTCCACAAGATAATGAAATTTTAACAGTTTATAAATAACCCACTAATAACCCACAATTATCGATTGTTAAAAATCGAATTCTAGGACAGCTGGAAGTACTCTAGAATATTGATGATGATCAGTGAGTGATTTAAATACCTTGGTAACTATTAAAGCTAGTAGATATTTGGTACGTACCGTCAAATGACAGGTCTCATGCTACGTTTTAAATTTAGCTTCATAGCTTTTTTCGCAACAGAGGCCTAATAAACGTCTATAATCCTTCGTGTAAAACATAATACTGTACAACTTTATGTTTAAACTTGTCAGGATTAAAGAGATTCATCGTTTAATAATAATCATAATATCACGCTTTGTTCGCAAGTGGTCCCCCTTTACCCCAGAGGCGGCCTTCGGCCTTAGCCCCACGTCACAGAAAATAACATTGCAATGAAAAATTGAAGTTTTCCGATTTTTCCCGTCGGTTTCAAGGAATTTCGCATCGAATGCAAAAAACCACATCTTCCTAGAATGTCTAGAAGTGCCTTAGAATTTGTATACATGAGTGTGTCAGTCAGCTTCACTTAAAGCTATATATTATACTAACATTACCCGTCGCGGCTTCGCCCGCAAAAATTATGTAACGCCCTTATAACCAAGTAACATAATATTTTCTCCCGTCAAGGACTGATAAATTATACACCTATACATCAATAAATTATACAACTATACCTTCCTCATGAATCATTTTTATAATATGTAAGGACCAATGTATACAAAAACTTGACAAATTATATACTAAAACCTTCCTCGAGAACCACTCTATCCATTGGTGAAAACAGCATGAAAATCGGTGCAATAGTTTTTGAGTTTATCGCGAACAGACAGACAGACGCGGCTGGTGGACTTTATTTTATACTATGTAAGGATGTAGAATAATAATAATATTCGCAAGACTATACAAATGGCGGATTATGAGTAAATAAATATTATCGAACACTGAATCTTTACATAGAGTAAGCAAACTATTCCTCGTTTTCAACCCAGTAGGAATAGACTCTGAATCAAATTGACTATGACATATAGCCAGACAGACGGACAGATCATGAGGGAAAAATATATGGGAGCATATTAAAAACAATTATTCATTGAATTACTCCAGTAATTAATTTCTTTCCGATCAGATAGATACCTTTTTCGAGTAGGTAATCATGGCCATAAAAGTTCAAAATTTGTTGTTCATTCTAAATATACTAACAACTTTTATTCCAAATATTTTTCCAAAAACCGTATGATAAGGTACAAATCAACTAATAAATTTTGAAAAATAAGTGCTAATTTTGTGGCCCATATAGTAAGTAAGTACCATGAATTAAATATTTTATTTATTCTTTAGCTTATTTGAAGAACCAACGTCAGGATATCAACATAATAATAGCTACATTAACTTAATAGATTTTTAATTTAAACTAATTAGTTTTTTTCTTGCAGGTAGCGTGAAAATTATATCATTGCCCAACAACCTCCATGTACAAATTAATATAAGTATATATCATCGATACTATAGCTATACATACGAAATATTTATCCGCATGCATATATTTTAACAAGAAAATTTTAAACCTTGAATTGCTTATGCAGTTTATTATTAGGTTAGGTTGGTTGTAGCGGCTGTTCTGGACGGGACACACTTAGACCATAAGGTCTATTGTGATACCTAAGGATATGAGTAGAGAACAAGGAATTTGTGTAGGCTAGGAATTGGTAGGATATTCGGCTGCAACCGACTTTGATAGGAACTATGCCGATACTTATCTGGAGTTCGTGAAGGAAACTGCAGAAAACCTTCACAAGCATAGCCGGTTACTTCGTTCTAGTCTATACGCCGACAGTTTAGTCAATTAACCGGCCCCTTTTTTTTTATAATTGACAAACTGCCGATGTCGGGATTCGAACCCATAACCTCCCAATACCATGTAGCGCGCCTTAACAAGCACAGCTACTTGGCCGGTATATTATTATTAAATGCTCTATAAATTTCCCAAGTAATAGACTATAGAGTCATTCCATATGAAATCATCAAATCGACAAAGCTGGCATATTCCGTACCTTGCCAAAAATATATTCTTTTAAATGCACCAATTGAACCATTTGAAAAATTTACTTAAAACCTATTTTGATAAAATGGAAACCCGACTTCAAAAATTAAATATTCTATAACAAAAATGCACTAAAAAGTAAAAGAATAATTGCATATTCTTGTGCCAATTTAGTTCACCTAAGCAAAAATTTTTAAATATATATGTACAATTATTGTTATTTTTGAAGTCGGTGTCAGCATAGAGTGTCCATTTTGTCAAAATAGGTTTTATTTCTCGCTTTCCAGTGACTTTGAAGTTCTATAACTAATTTAAATTGTCTAAATATGGGTAGACCAACTTAACGACCTAGTAATTTTTAGTGCATTTCTTTTAACACATTTTTCTTATCCGTTTTTTTTTTTTTTTTAATTTTTAGTGCATCAGATTTTCAGTATTTTTTACATGTATTTTTTTTTTTGGGGTCGGTTTTTTGTTGTAAAAAATTTTCTTATTTTCCCATTATAAATAAGTATACCCTTTCAAAGAAAAAAAAAAATCGGTTATCACATACAAAATGAGGGTTTTCCTCGATTTCCAGAGGATCCCCTCACCAGAATGCGATTTGGTGATAATGGAACCAATCTAAAATCAAACGCTTTAAAACAAAAACAAAAAAATAAAAATATTAAAAAAATACAGACCAATTGAGAACCATCCTCCTTTTTGGAGTCGGGTTAACAAAGAATATCCGGACCCATGAATTTTTAGTTATAGATTCCATGTTAAATCTCGCAGAAATGATCGTTACTTCGCTATTTCAGATTTTGCTTATACTTTATGGAAATGTTCTTTACGGTCCTAAAGACGAAAACCGTATTTTTGGGGTTTACGGTTTCAGCTGTAAACATTTTTCTATTAAAGATATCCACTTGATTATGGTTGCATTTTAAAGATAGTGGTTTCTTGGAAAAAAATTCACATAACTCATATCCATATAAAATAATATCGTATAGAAAATACGTAATGATTGCAATGAGTTTTCGGGATTTTCAACTTATTACGGTACCTGTGCTATTGAATGTAAATGGCTATAATTGTTCTCAGATACCAAGTGCACATATTGTACGAGAATGAAAAATCCAAATCAACGCGTTCCGTCCACTCGTCATGCAAAAATTTTTGCTTGAAATTTTGAAGTTTTCAAAATTTGAATATAAAAATTTTTATTCTAAAATTCAAAAATAAAAGTTTGGAAATTACAGGATACTTAATTCTTAGCTTCAACTTCAAAAAACTCCAAGGACTCTCTGGTTGTTTTCATCTCTTGCATATGTACATGCGTTTAAAAAGTATCAAAAAATACAGTAACTCATGTTATCTTTTCAAATGTTTTAATTTAATTATCTTATACGAAGATTAGCTACTGACGATGATTGTGTTCCAATCAAAATACAGGAATCTAGATGTAAGTTTTATTATGTATATTTAGTAATTGTATTTTTCGTGTTCCGTGACAAAATTGGCAAAATGGTACACTTATGGATCCAATTATAGATGTAAAGTAAACAAAATTGAGTTTTGATTCTGGAGGTTCATTTCAAGACGCTTCGAGTAGGGTATCAAATACAAGCTTATTGAAGTTCAACATTATATATGATGTGGTTTTAAATGCATTTTTTTAAACGTTATTCGAGAAAAACTTTTACTGTCTCTCACCCTTATCTCAAAAATTATCACTCAGAAAAGCTGAGAGATTGATGTAGATTCAACCAAAATTATTAGGATAAAAAATGCTATTTCCATAAAACTACTGAACTATTGGGTTTAGAGGAAAAATTTTGGACAACAAATATTTCTCACAATGTGAGTGAGGATCACGTTTTATCGTAACACGTTTTTACAAATTTATTTTTCTAATTCATTGGTGTCAACAAAACTTTGCTAGCATCTTTTGTTTGCGAGTTATAATCAAAAGTACGATTTTTCGACTTTTAAACAATTGTGAATATCTTGTCTGTTTGTAAAGCTAGATGAAAATAATTTTTATATTCTTAAGACACTTTTTTGGTATAATCCATTGGCGTCGTGAAAGTTTGAGAAAAAAGGTTGGTTTTTGAGATAGGACCTAAAGTTGTGTTTTTTTAAATAGGAAGTATAGTTATATGGCTTATAGGCTCAGACTTATAGGCTATGGCTTAGTTAGAACGAATTTTTTTCCTCTTTTTAATCTTGTATCGGTTATTGGGTCGCTTTTCAACCGTAAGTCTGAAATAGCCAAAATAGTAATTTCCTAGTTTAATTTTTGCGTTTATATGTTTAAAATATGATTATCAGGTTGTCTTCTTTCTGGATAGCGATTGAAATAAAAAAATTTAAAAAAACACAACTTTAGGTCATATCTCAAAAACCAACCTTTTTACTCAAACTTTCACGACGCCACTGGATTATACCAAAAAAAGTGCCTTAAGAATGTAAAAATTATTTTCATCTAGCTTTACAAACAACCAAGATGTTCACAATTGTTTAAAAGTCGAAAAATCTAACTTTTGCTTATAACTCGCAAACAAAAGATGCTAGCAAAGTTTTGTTGACACCAATGAATTAGTCTCAAAAAAATAGATCGAGAATGCACCATCCATTTTTTCTATCTCTTATAGTTATCGGGTTACCATCATTTACCGGATAAAACCATTGAAATTGGCCCACTCTGTACACTTATTGCTTGGCCGATTTTGGAAATAAAATTTTAATATAGAATTTTGTGTTTCAATTGTTGTCGTTTAAGTTTTGTTATTCGAATAAAAATATCTCTAGATTTCGCATTATGTTATGGTCTATATACATATATAGAGGTAATAAAAAAAAAACAGTTGAGAAAAACACATATTTTTTTGCTACCTAAAAACAAATTTTATACCTCTGATAGGCGCGGTTTATAAATAATAAATATATCAATATAAATTTAAATTGATATATTATACATCGTGTTCTAATCGATAGACCAAAAAAAAAAAAGAACAAACTGTGTGTTTGTGTGAAACAGTGAGTGGGACTGCTGGACCACACGTGGTGTTATAAAAACTATACATGTATGTGTGTAGTAACACGGTCTCTAAGTCACCAACAAACAACTAAAGTTTGGTCACAAAAAATGTATTTCATATCTGATTTCTGGTTGTATTGTATCATCTATACTCACGGTTTAAGATATACCTACGTATTACCAGAAAAAATTTATCACGAATATATAAATGACTTGTAAAGCTGAGCAGTATTCGAGAGTAGCGCCTTGTACAATCTTCTGTTGAGGGACAATAAAGCGATCCATAGAATAATTATTGTGGAAAACAGTTTTGGATTATCCTTTGAAAATGGCTATCATACTCGATATGTAGCCATGGCCAATAATTATGTAAATTTGATTTATGGAAAATATTGGGCGTATTTTGATACGGTTGCAAAAAGTTTGTTCCATGAATCCATTTTTGTGTGGTAGCTGTGCTCATAAGCTCTCTATCTTTTAAACGGTGTGACACAGGAAATATCTTTGAATATTCAAATTTATATATTCGCGTGTATACTAAAAATTCCGAAAATGTTTCTCTCATAAAAACAAACAATTTATTTTTGAAACATTTTTGAATACATCCGTTTTGGTGAAAATAAAAAAGCGAGAAAAAACGGAAGCATCTCATAAACGACAAACTGTAGATTGTATAGATAATTTCATATAAAAGCTACGAATGATTATAATCACTAAAAACAATAAATTATTACTTATATTTAAGTTCCGCTCATCGGAGCGGACAACTAACGGCTAGTATAGTTTATAACCAAAATGTGGCCTTTGAAAGTGTTATAAAAATACATTTTGTGGTCTTTTATCCAATTTTCATTACGTGAAACATGGGCGCAATTTTATGTTTAGAACATATTCGGTGGCCATGCTTTTGGTTTTAAATGCGAAGCCTATATATCACAGTAGATTCCTGGCTCTCTGACGGTACGCGGTGAACTTCCTAATATAGACGAAATTTCGAACGTGAATAAATATCAAACAGAACGTTCTAGATGGCTATTTCATAGATTGTCCAAAACTACTTCTGACACCCAATGTTTTTTGTGACTGTTGTTTTTCTTTTCACATGTTAGTTCATAATTTACTTTAATCTTTTGACGTACATTTTTGGCGGAAGAGATGGTACAATTTTTACCTAACTACAGGATCGTATAGATACTGGTAGATCTTCCGTGGTCAAGTTGAAATCATTCCCCTTTCAAGTTGACTAACAATTTTTTCTATTCGCGGCGGAGAAAAAGATAATGTAGTGACTTATACAGTCTTGTAACGGATAATATGTTGAAGAAATTGAAATGAATCGACCTTGACATATATAGATATCATTGGAATTGTACCGGCTCAGGTTCGATTCCTGGTAATCAGAAACCAGTTGTTGGTATTAATCTAAAGCCTAGGTTAATAAAAATTAAATTAGACAATTTGGGAACTTTAATTAAACCAATGTTTATTTTTGCCTGGATATTGAATGATCAATATACATGTTTGTTGGTATAAAGATTATTAAGATAATCAAAGAGACTCTTAAGTTTTTTGCAATAAAATTTCAAGTTTTTCCCAAATTCCTAGACAATTTAGTTCTGAAGAAAGTAGTTATCATCAATATGAATTAACTAATCGTAACTATCTCCAGGATATGGAGTTAAAGTTATGTTACTCGTTGCTAATTTTGTGAGACACCAAATCAGCAACGAGTAACATATCTTTGACTCCATATTCCGGAGATAGTTACGATTAGTTAATTCATACTGATGATGACTACTTTGTAATCGAAATACGTATTTACATAAAACCTATTTTGACAAAATAGAAACCCGACTTCAAAAATCAAATATTCTAAAACAAAAAATGCACTAAGAAGTATAATGTATATAATATAAGTACAATAAATGCATATTCTTGTGCCAATTTTAGTTCACCTAAGCAAAAATTTTTAAATATATATGTACAATTATAGTTATTTTTGGAGGCGGTGTCAGCATAGAGAAATTCACATAAAATTTGGACACCGCCTCCAAAAATAACAATAATTGTACATATATATTTAAAAATTTTTGCTTAGGTGAACTAAAATTGGCACAAGAATATGCAATTATTTTTTTACTTTTTACTTTTTAGTGCATTTTTTGGTTTAGAATATCTGATTTTTGAAGTCGGGTTTCCATTTCGTCAAAATAGATTTTATTTCTCGCTTTTTAGTGACTTTGAAGTTATGCGTTTTTTTTTTTTTTTTAATTTTTAGTGCATTTTTTTATAACAGATATTCAATTTTTTTTACAAGCATTTTGTTTTTTTTTTTTGTAAAAATTTTTTTTTTTGGGGTCGGTTTTTTTTTTGTAAAAAATTTGTTTGAAGTCGGTTTTTAAAAAAATTTTCTTATTTTCCCATTATGAATGAGTATATCCTTTAAAAAAAAAAAATCGCAGAAATCGGTTATCACATATAAAATAAGGGTTTTCCTCGTTTTCCAGGGGATCCCTTTAACAGAATGCAATTTGGTGGCAATGGAACCAATCGGAAATCAAACTCTTTAAATAAAAAAATAAAAATTCGAAATCGGTTAATAAATGACGGAGTTCTAAGCTAACAAACATTAAAAAAAAATGACGAATTGATAACCATCCTCCTTTTTGAAGTCGGGTTAAAAATACAAATAATTGTTCTAGGAATTGGGGCAAAACTGAATGTTTTGGTAACAAAATTTTATGTTTGTTCGTTGGTGGTTACGACGTGTAACCCTACGACATATGTATTGCAGACCATGATCTAGCCGCGAGTACGCTACATATTCTTGCTTTTGTTTGAATAAATATTTGTAATATTTCTTTTGATTTTGCTCAGCTCTGTAATTTAAACAAAAAATCGAATACATAAAAGCGTTGTCTATTTCAATCAATTTTATTTGCATATAATAAATATTATGATTTATTTATTACTAATTAGCCTCATGGCTAATTAATAATTTATTAATTTAACAAAAAATAAACAACTATCATTAATAATTAAAATCAAATTTAAAAATGATCAATTACACAACTTCTTATACATTTGTAAATGTTTTGTTACTCTTATGATATCATTAGGAGGGAAAAAATTTATCTGTATTTTACCAGAATCAAGAGTTATTAAATAAAACACATATTTTAGATTTTCGTAACAATATTTTAGTATTGACTATAGGTTGGGAAACATAGTTCCTTCTTCAGAAATTATATAGATAGAGATAGATAAATCTTTGGGTCTAAAAATTATTGCACTTATGGTCCATTGTGTACTCCCTTATACTTCATTCCGACGAGATTCGCTTCTCCCATACGTTGGAAATAGCCAGAAGCTTGCTTATCATGTCTTCCTGAATGTTCATATGTTCGGGGTAAGATGCACCGAATATCCTGTATCAGCTGTAATCTAGAGGTTCGCAGTCCAAAGATAATGTGACTGGATGTTTATTCCTCCTCGTCACACAATCTACACATAATGAAACTGTTATGGAACCCCATTGTGTACAGATGCTTCCGCAGGGGATAATGCCCCGTGATGAATCCAGTAACTCTCCGCAGTTGCATCCTGTTTAGCCTCAGTGCATCCAGTGATAGCCTCTTGATTGCATTCTGAAGCAGTACCTTCCCGAGCTCCTGCCGCGGTAATTTTTTCCAGTGATCACGGAGTTTAGCATTTGATCACTCGTTGATCACCTGTTTACATGCAGTCCTTGGAACTCCTAAAATAGGCTCTGAGCCAAAGAATGGTATTCCGACTCCCTTCTTTGCTAAGGTATCTGCTTATCATTTCCTTCGAAACCACTGTGACCCAGCACCCAGATCAATTTAACATTGTTCCGTTTTGCCAACTCCAGCAGTTCCTCCAGACAATCCTTGACTACCCTTGAGGTGACCTCAGTTCCAGGCAAGGCTTTTAAAGCAGCTTGTCTGTCCGAGAGAATACATACGTAAAATGATACTATTATATATTTATACATTTTCTAAAAAAGTAAAATGTCGTATTGAAAATCGCAAATATTTGTTTTATTAAATAATCAAAACGGATTTTTATCAAGTAACGACCCAGTCATTAAAAGAAAAACCAAATCAATGGATATAGAAATTAGATATAATAAATTTGCGACTTGATTGAAAAGACTGCAGCTATGAATTTTATAATTTTGACGAAAAAAATTACCTGTTACACAAAATAATGTTACACAAAATGGCCAAACAAAACTGAGGCTGTGGATACTATGAGGCAGATCTAACCAGAGTACAACTAAAGGCGGTCAACTAAAGATATTATCTATACACGGAGAACATCTGTAGACAACGTTGTAGCAGCCATCACCAGTGTTGCCAATGTACCTTACTACTAATAGCACGATTGGCGAATGATTTGTGTTCGATTGAAATTAAAAAATACAAAATTTTATGTTAATAAACCCTATTTTGACAAAATGGAAACCCGACTTCAAAAATCAAATATTCTATAACAAAAAATGCACTAAAAAGTAAAAAATAATTGCATATTCTTGTGCCCATTTTAGTTCACCTAAACAAAAATTTTTAAATATATATGTACAATTATTGTTATTTTTGGAGTCGGTGTCAGCATAGAGAAATTCACATAACTTTTGGACACCGCCTCCAAAAATAACAATAATTGTACATATATATTTAAAAATTTTTGCTTAGGTGAACTAAAATTGGCAAAAGAATATACAATTATTTTTTACTTTTTAGTGCATTTTTTGTTATAGAATATTTGATTTTTGATGTCGGGTTTCCATTTTGTCAAAATATGGTTTATTTCCCGCTTTTTAGTGACTTTGAAGTTCTATAACTTATTTTATTTGTCTAAATATGGGTAGACCTACTAACTTTTTTTTTTTTTTTTTAATTTTTAGTGCATTTTTTCATAACAGACTCGAATTAAAAAAAAAATCGAATTAAAATTTTTACCTATTGAAACCAGAGTAGAAGTTTTACAGTGCAACTAGCTCTACTAAACTCTACGTGTACATCACCAAATTGTATTAAAGAAATTAGAAACAATTTTAATTTATTTAATTTTAAATTTGGCCCTTAAAATGGCTCTCCCTTGTTGGTTAAGTTTTTTTTTTAGAAACAAACTCGGCTATGCTTCGTCATGGAAAAATTCCGTCTGTAGAAACGGGTATTCTCGAGTCCACTCACCGGCAGCACTGGCCATCACAGCACATTGGCTGAGAGGTAGGCATGTAGAATATATAGGACAGCTAGTCTACCATGACAACTGCAGGAACTGAACAATAAGCAGGAAGAAGAGACGATGTGTCATCTACTCTGTTCCTGCACAGTTTTAAATGTTTCTACAGTTCTAAATAGCTCAAAATGGTTTAAGGAGTTAGAAAACATGATTAGCCACTTTTGGCATTACCTTAGGGACTAAGTGTGTTCCATTCAGGATACCCGCCACAACCTAACAAAATACATTTAAACCTTTAAATACCGTTAAATTATTGATACAAAATACCACTCCTAGCAATCAAAAATGAAAGGATTTTTTAGATTAATGAAAATTGAGCAAAATCTGTCTTGTAGATAGAGGGACTAATCAAAAATATTCTAAAAACTATATTTTAGATGTATCACTAAATTTTTAACCAATTTTAACAATTATTTTTAATTTCAGTAATCTCGAACCATATTTTTAAACATTATATTATCGAATGATAATTACTGAGAACTCTAGGTTTTTGAAATAAAATTTCAAATTCGCCCCCTTTACTTAGATCTGTTTTTTGTATTATAAATATGTATTTCGATTACAATGTAGTTATCATCAGTATAAACTAGCTTGTCGTAGTTTACTCTTTGACAATTAGAAATAGATATAAAGTCGAGATCAACAGACAAAAATAAAAAAATAAAAATTTCCTCTTGTTAAAATTTCCTTCATTCACATTTATTCCTGTTAATTTTACTCTTATTAAAATTACTCTTATATTGTCGCAGGATATGTTACTTGTTGCTAATTTGGTGACAGTTTCACATATAAATACGTAGTCGAAATACGTATTTATAATACAAAAAACTGATCTAGGTAAAGGGGGCGAATTTGAAATCATATTTTTAAAGTTTAAAGAAAAATTACTCCAATGAAGTTTTCAATATATTGTAGTCATCGATATCAATAATTGTATATAATAGTGATCAAAAATTAAACCAATTTTGTTATATAACAGGGATTAAAATTTATATATCAAAAATGTTGTTATTTCATCATATTTAAAAAGAACTTGAATTTGTATGTTGTATCCTCCAAATATTTACCGAATATTTCGGCTTTTATTTCGCAGGGCAAAGATATATTCTTATAGGCATAATATGTACCGTACTATCGCGAATTGTGCACCTTGTTCAAATATTTACAGTCCATATGTGCCGAATTCATTTAATTTTGGAAAAAATGCTTTGCATAATAGTTGTTCTATATTAAAATACTTTTTCACAAGAATACTTTCGATAAACGAATTGAATAGGCCATAAATCAATTGTAAAATTTTGTAAAAATTAACGTCACTTAGTTAGTTTTATAGACTCAGTATTACATAAAAATACGGTTAACCGAAATTATTATAACTAAAAATAATTTCTATAGACCTTCCGCGTGCCGCTTTGATTATAAGACGGACGTGACTATTGAAAACAAAACAACTTATAATATACCTAGACCGCATTGTTATATAAATTTTATCAATAAAATACAATCTTTACTATTTCCGATTAAAAACGTTTTCAAATAAAGGGTCTATTGGAAATATTCACTGAACAAAATATTCGCTGGAAATTAAAAACCAATAATTTTTACTGGCGTCTATTGATTTTTGATACATAAATCAATGAATGAAATTCTTACTACACATTTTATAGACCTATTGAATGCAGTACTGTCTGTTAGGGGCAAATATTGGAATTCTTACAATGGCAGATCTACCGAATCAATTGCTAGTAGTGGCAATTTCACGATAACAAACTATGAATATATTTTCGACGAAACTCAATAGCTATGTCTATCAATACAAGAAATAACCAGCATATTTTAGACACAGACGCTGGAGAGGATTCAATGACCCATATAATATATACATATATATACATCTAACATGACTTATGACTAATCCAATATGTTTAATCAGTTCACGTACTCAAATGACGTACTCCATATAACATTGTTTCCCATTGAATTCTTATATTATTTCTCAAAACTTCCCAAATATTGTTTTCCAAAAACCATCAAATCTGATAATTTTTTTTTAAATTCTAAGAATTCATCTTTTCGTGAAGTTTTTCATAATGAATACGGATTGACGTAAATATGCATCATGTTTTTTTGTCGTAATTATATAATTAATGATCACGTATATGTTTTAAAAGGAACTGTGGGAAAATTTTTTCCCACAATGTTATTCAGGAAATGGTTAATAATGGTATTATCAATCTTAATTTTATCATCTCAATAATGCATGTTGTTTAATCTGCATTTGTAATTCCGTACAAATGATGCCAAAGAAAAAAGTTCAACGGTGTCTAGTTGCATTATCTTGGAGTAAACTTATACTAGATCTTGGACTTCAATATCTCGCCATCTTAATGCTTAATTTAGACTACGACAGAACTTGCGACACAAATGTCAGACATAAATATCTTTAATATTTACACTTTAACAGATTTTTTTTGTCTGGACATTAGCCAGACACAAATGTATAAAAATGTACGGAACTTGTGTCCGAGCTGTTTACACACAAAAGAACTTAGAACGAATCAGTTAGAGCTCGGTCATCATGAAGAAGCTTCGTGCGGCCGCTATTGCAGCTCATATTGTGATTAAACACCGACGTAAACGCAAAAGAAGCATTTGGATCCACCAGTGGATTCAAGAAAGACAAGAATTAGGAGTTTACCATAGATTGATTCCTTTAATAAGTTGCGCAAAGAAAATTGTAAATCTTACGAAAACTTCTGTCGAATGAAATATGAGGATTTCGAATATTTATTAGAAAACGTTAATCCTATAATTTAAAAAAAAAAATCGCGAATGAGATTGCCGATCACTCCGGGTGAACGATTAGCACTAACATTGAGATTTTTAGCTTCAGGAAAATGAATAAAAGATTAACAATAATATTTTTTTATTATTGCTATATATGATATTTTTTGTTTATTACTATATAATATGTATATGGAATGTATGGAAAAATTCCGAACCAGTTTGAAAACTGAGACACCACAAGAGACACTTAGACACAAGGTGCATACACAGCCGCTGATTCGACACTAATTATGGTGTCACAATAAATGTCACAATTAGAGACATCCGTGCGCACACATGGACTTTCGGTGTATACACTGAGTGCACTGTGTATAGTGTTGCACCTAGTAACCACTAAAACTTAGGTTAATAAGAATAAATAAAAAGACAATTTGTGAACTTGAAACCAATGTTTATTTTTGTTTCTATAATTAATTATCAATATATATATATATATATATATATATATATATATATATATATATATATATATATATATATATATATATATATATATATATATATATATATATATATATATATATATGTCTGCGCAGTATCCCGTCTTTGGAAACTGGGAGGTTATGAGTTCGAATCCTGAATATCCTACCAATTCCTAGTATATTCACAAAAATTCCTTCCAATCCACTCACATCTTTAGACATCACAATGGACCTAGACCCATCTAGGGCAATCTCTACAATCTATTTATCTAATTATCAATATGCAAGTTTTACGGGTTGCGACGTGTAACTTAGGGACACATGTATTTCACAAAGCTGACTGGATATTAAGATCTAGTATAAGTACACTAGATAAGTATAAAGATAAGCATTCTTTTTAACCCGACTTCTAAAAGGAGGATGGTTCTCAATTCGTCTGTATTTTTTTTTTAATGTGTGTTACCTCAGAACTCCGTCATTTATGAACCGATTTTTGCGAAAAACCGACTGCAAATAAAAAATTTATTACAAAAAAAAACCGACTTAAAAAAAAATTTTTACAAAAAAAAAACCAAAATGCATGTAAAAAAACTTGAAAATTTGCTATGAAAAAAAATGCACTAAAAATTAAAAAAAAAAAAAAAGCGTGTCAAAAAAAAATGTGTTATAAAAAAATGCACTAAAAATTAGTAGGTCGTTTAGTAGGTCTTCCCATATTCAGACAAATAAAATCAGTTACAGAACTTCAAAGTCACTAAAAAGCGAGATATAAAAAAAATTTTGACCAAATGGAAAACCGACTTTGCTTAGGTGAACTAAAAAATTAACACAATAATACGCATTTTTTTTTTTTTTAGTGCATTTTTGGTTTTAGAATATTTGATTTTTGAAGTCGGTTTTCCATTTTGTCAAATTTTTTTTTATAGATTTTAAGGATAAAGTGTCATCAATAGACCACAAATAATATAGGGAGAAATTCGACTCAAAATTTCCATTTCCCAGCCGTCAAGTCATGTGTTGTAGACAATTTTGTGAAAAGAATGAATATTAAGAATATTTTATTAAATTAAATTTCAAATTTTGCCCCAATTCCAAGAAAAATTATTTGTATTTTATAAATACATATTTCGACTACAAAGTAGTCATCAGCAGTATGAATTAGCTAATCGTAACAATCTTCGAGATATGGTGTAAAGATATGTTACTCGCTACTAATTTGGTGCGTGTCTCACTAGACTAATTTGACCAAGAGTCAAAAAACCAAGAGTTCTCTTTGATTATATTAATAATCTTTAATACTTTATTAGATTAAAGCCATACAGATTCTCTAATGTTGAAGAATACGTTCATACTAATTTTTAAGTGCCTTTATTACGTAAAAACGATAAAAAATTCATTATAATTATTTTGGGTTTGCGGTTTGAAATTGTATTAATTGTATGATGCTTTGCTTGTTTACAATAATATTAATATCGTTTTTCTTTAATAATGGAATTATTTAGCGGTTTTTACGATTAAGTATCTTTTTATTTGAAGAAAAAAATCTCATTACAATTTATTTTTACATAGAATTACTAAATTAATTGACTTATTAAGCCATACAGAATCTCTAACGTTGAAGAATACGTTCATACTAATTTTTAAGTGCCTTTATTACGTAAAAACGATAAAAAATTTATTATAATTATTTTGGGTTTGCGGTTTGAAATTGTATTAATTGTATGATGTTTTGTTTGTTTACAATAATATTAATATCGTTTTTCTTTAATAATGGAATTATTTAGCGGTTTTTACGATTAAGTATATTTTTATTTGAAGAAAAAAATCTCATTACAATTTATTTTTACATAGAATTACTAAATTAATTGACTTATTAGAAAATTTATGTATCTATATTAATATTATAAAGAGAAAAGATTTGATTGTTTGTTGCATTGAATAGGCTCCGAAACTACTATATTATATTTTATAACTATAACTAACTATTATATTTTCAAAAAAATTAGCGAAACTCCAATAATGCAATCGGAGGTGTAAAAAGGTGAAGGTTCTGGGAAGCCAAATAACATTTTAATTCTGATAGCGGAAGTGCCGGTAAAAAGTAATAAAGTTGAATAATTCAGTAGTACGCTATCGACACCAAAAGTGCCGGAGCAAATCTTGGAGTTCCACGGGCAACGTCGGGGAATTCATCTAGTTGTATATAAATTTCAAGAAATGAAAAATATTATAATATGACGTTTTCGAATATTGTTTTTAAAATATGACGACCTTAAAGATTATCGTTCAGTATTTGGTTAGACATTTATAAAGGTGAATTAATTTTTTTAACCCTGATTTTAATTTATATTAATAATGTTTCAGTGTTTATTATTTATTATAAAATTAACAAATAAATATTTGTATTAGAAACTATATCGTAAAAACTATTAGTCAGCCGTCGACTTTACTGGATACACTTTTTTCTTGGATAAAAACGAGTCAAGAAAATGGTTTCTAACATAGATCGTGAAAAACATTTTTTGTTAGTGAATTGACACTCATTTGAAAATCATTATCTGATTAACGCCATGGTTTCTTGAAATAACAACACCGATAATCTATTGATAGAAAACTGAAAATGTTTTGTGAAAGCCATTAGTATGTTTCGACAAGTATTAGTCGACGCGTATTATAAAATGAAGCTAATTATAAAATTAATTGATTTTTTAAATATTGCTCTGCTGGTTGAGCTAGCAGAGCATGCGGTTACACAGTGCAACAAAGAGCATTTAATTAGCTGAATAATTTGATATTAAATACAATATAATTAATTGATTTTTTAAATATTGTTCTGCTAGCTTAACATTAAGCTAGACATTAAGAGCATACTGTAACAGAATAGAACAAATTTAGTATCAAATTAGCATTTAATATTTAATTAGGGCATTTAATTAGCATTGAATAAGCGTCTAATTATGAGACAACAATAATTGTGTTCCGCACAGCTTGCTCTGCAAGCTTAATGAACATAAAAATTAATAAAGGTTGAAAAATAAAGATGTGGGTGGTCTCTTTATAGACCAACAATTTGGAAAATTGAAAGAGGGTAGGATATAAAGTACAAAGGTATTGGCACTGACTTTGTAAACATAACTGACGTTTTGAGATGATCCGACGAACTGGATGATAAGATTCTTACATCACAAATGAGAACAATATTCACCAAGAGTAACTTGGACATCAATACCTATTTGGCATAAACGAAATGTTTTCTTAAGTTATTAATTTTTCAATATCCAAAGTTTACAATTATCGTTACAAATAAAATGAGGGTGAGTTTCAGGCATCCTTTTAAAATACCTTCATTTTAAAAGTTTCTCAAGTAAAATCCAATATGGTTATTAAGATCTATATATTTGAAAAAACAAAATGTTCACTATAAAACATCAATATTCAGATATGAGAGACAATTGGGTAAATAGTATTATTATAGGAATTCCCTATTACCTATGTTAACTATGTACGTAAGCAATAACCACGTTACAGTAACCACAGCTTTATTGATAAAAGCATCGTCCGTTGCAGATAAACAGAAGTCTATTGTTAGCAATTCCATCCTAATGATTATATAACTTTTTTTCAAATTATTAAATCTATATAGGTACTTATAAAAAACAAGTTTTGAGCCCGGGACTCAGGCATGATGTAAAAACATATCCTATATAGCAATGAACATTCGAACAATGTTAAATTCCCATTTAACAATAATACTAATGGGGTTTCACCTTCGTTTCTGAGATTTCATGGTCTATAAAGAGACCACCCACTACTTTATTTTTCAACCTTTATTAATTTTTGTGTTCATTAAGCTTGCAGAACAACCTGAGCAGAACACAATTACTGTTGTCTCATTATTAAACGCTAATTAAATGCTAATTAAATGCCCTAATTAAAAATTAAATGCTAATTTAATACTAAATGTGTTCTATTGTGTAACCGCATGCTCTGCTAGCTTAATGTTAAGCTAGCAGAGCAATATTTAAAAAAGCAATTAATTATATTGCATTTAATATCAAATTATTCAGCTAATTAAATGCTCTAATTAAAAATCGCATTTAAAAATGCTCTTTGTTGCACTGTGTAACCGCATGCTCTACTAGCTTAACCAGCAGAGTAAGATTTAAAAAATCAATTAATTTTATAATTAGCTTAATAATATCAAATTCTTAAGCTAATTAAATGCTCTAATTAAATATTAACTGCTCTTTGTTGTATCGTATAACTGTATGCTCTGTTAGCTTAATGTTAAGTTAGCAGAGCATGCGGTTACACGATACAAAAAAGAGCAAATTAATTTTTAATTAGAGCATTTAATTAGCATTTAATTAGCTTAATAATTTGATATTAAATACTATAAAATTAATGGACTTTTTAAATATTGCTCTGCTAGCTGAACATTAAACTACCAGAGCATGCGGTTATACGATACAATAAATAGCATTTAATTTTTAATTAGGGCATTTAATTATCGTCTAGTTATGAGATAATTCAAATTGTGTTCTGCTCAGGTTTCTCTACTAGCTTGATGGACATTGAATCTTTAGCGATAAAATTTTATTTCGTATATAGACTAGGAATCGGAAGGTTTGCGGCTGCTGCTGACTTTGATAAGAACCGACTATGCTCGATATTAATCTGGTGTTCGTGAAGGGAAACTGCAGAAAACCTTCATAAGCATTGCGGGTTACTTCGTTCTTGTCCATATGCCGATAGTTTAGTCAAATAACCGACCCATTACTTTTAATTGTCAAATTTCCGACGCCGGGATTTGAACCCATAACATCTCATTTCCAAGCTGGCAGAGCCCGTTAGACCGCTTGGCTACTTGCGCTGGGCTTAAATTCCCATTTAAATCATTAATGCTGATGATTGCCAACAGTCATGATTGCCAACAGTAATCATTTCATTTTACTCCCCATATAAAATCATACTCATATAGTCTCGCCATAGAAAAAATTGTAGACAGGGTAAATTATTTAAATGGAAACAATTCTCAAAGAATACGACTGATTTTAATGCAGTTTTCATGGGTGGAAAGGGAATTTTTGGGCATTTCATACATCCAATTCCGCGTAGCAAGGAGGGTAATATATTTAGTTTGGAATTTATAATGGTTGAAAATATTGATCTAATTAGTTCATTTCCGCATGGCCATCAATCCGTAAAAGAAATATGAGAACGAGCTAAAATTTAAAGTGTGTCTTCGTGAGTGGGCTAATATCGATGCATAGATCCCATAAATAAGAAAATCTCTATTTTTAAAACCATGAGAGATAGAAGAAAAATTTAAGTTTGTTTCAGAATAATTTTGTTACATTAATCCGGTCAATTTAGATGAAAAAGTTGTGGTAAGTTTGCACTAATTAACATACAGCTGAAAATTGGCACAGACGTTGAGTACACTATTACAAATAAAATTTTAAAAGTTCCAATTGATCCTACATCGGAAAAGTATTTTCTTCGAGATCAAAAGTCGAAATTATTCGTTTTTTGCATTTTTGTGGCAAACGGTAAGTTTTATCATAAAAATGGGTCAGGCAACATTAATCTAAAATCACATCATAAACAACCTAAAATCAATTTAATTAAACCTTTCACAATGTTATTTATTTATATCTGTATGTTAATAAATTTGTATTTTTCAATTCAAAAATAATTTAATAGTTTTAAAGTTCGTCCCATTTTTATTGCCTTTCATTCATAGAATGTTATATTTTGTATACCTGGGTTAAATAATTTGTAATATTTGCAAATTGTAATAGTAGAAATAATTAGGAACCACTAATTGCCGGCAAAATGTAATCAAATAATTGTGTATGTACAACCTAAAATCAATTTAATTAACATTTTAATCATTTTTAACATTTCATAATGTTAAAAAAATGTGTATTAGTTCAATAAGATCGTAGAGTATGCGTGGATCGTAGAGAATCACAATAGATCGTAGAGTATGCTTACCGGGAAAACCACGAATAAACGCGCCCAATACACTACCTCACAGGTGGGGCGGACTTCTTCAACTTTTAGAATGGCTATATCTCAGAAATGATGATTCTTAGGGAAAAAATGTAAAAAAGGCCAATTTTTATAGATAATTAAATGATCTACAGTTTTTGCTGAATCTATTTTTATGATAAATCTTACCGTTTGCCAGGAAAATGCAAAAAACCAATGATTTTGATTTTTGACCTCGAATAACATTTTTTACCGATGAAGGATCGATGGGAACTTTCCAAATTTTATTTTTAATAGTGTACCCAACGTCTGTACCAATTTTCAGCTCTATGCGAATTATTGCAAACTGAAATATGTATTTTGACCGGGGATATTATTTGGTATTTTTATACATTTGCCCATGTGTTAAAAGTAAAATAAACAACCCACACACTCATAATGAACTGAAGTATATTCCGGGTATTCAAACAATTGACTCATATGTTATATGCAGTTGTTATAGTTTTAATCGATCCAAATAGATCATGTTACACCTATATAGCATACAGTATTACATATTACACATATGCTTATAAAATTATAATATATATTTCTTTTTGATTATGAAACATTATACTTTTTTAATATTAAAAACTCTTCTATCTCTCTTTAATTTTTGCAATATAATATGACTTTGTACACGTTTAACTTAAGTAATGATTTTATACTTTGATGTTTTGTAATTGGTTGAAATTAAACTCATTATATCATATTGTCCGGCCCCTTAATAATTCCTTTTAGACTTTATATATATATAATTATTTTATTGGTTGTGTTATATATAAAATGTAGTTCCCCTCTCCTAAAACAGCAAAAAAATAAAATCGTTATAATTATGCTAAAGATACTACCGCGGGACGCGATGCGGTATATATGAAGGGACCTCACACAACATAATGCATGCGAGAATTCAAGAAATATATTCCGAAAATTCTGCAGCAGTCTTAGGAAGGATATATTTTTAATTGATCCCGAAAAAAAACACATATGGTAGTATTTTGACGATTTCATGAGCAGTTTATGCGATATTGCCTGAATCGTATACAAATTCGTAAAAATAAAATTAATGATTATTCTGAAAGATGAAAAGATGCTAATCAATAACATTTTTTTCAAGAAATTAAGTTTTACATCAAATTAAAAACATTTAAGTTCTGGAGGTATTTTTACCATTTTCTTTGATCGAGTCTAAAATATCTTCAATTTTCTAGAATCTCAACGTTCTTCAATAGCGCCACACCGTCAAGGTTTCCCAGATCACTCGCCATATGTCTGGAGAAGCTATGAAATTGATTGCCATTTCGAACAAATTTTTTTTTTAACATTTCTTCTCTTGTTTCCGTGGAAATTCTAGTTTTTAAATAATTTATATAGAAACAATTAGATTATGATGTTATTTTTATCTTTTCCCCGAACCTAAATCATTTTCCTTAATATTCCTTCCTTTAGTATTCCTAAACATTTTCAGATTTTCAAGGTTGTGAAATAGGTTACTTATCGTTTGAAAATCCTGTATATGAATAGATTTTCTAAAAGCTTACATTTTCTAATAATAAATTTGTTATAACGCATTGATTCCGGCAAAAATTCCATGAATAAAGACTATATTAACATGAAATATCGGTCTGAGACTCAGGAAATCGTCTTACATTGTCTGAAGTATTGAGTAAACACAACAAAGTTTTACTATTATATAAGTTTAATTTATATATTTCTTCAAATCTTTTGAAAGACGGATACATGCCACTTAAAATTCTTTAAAATTACGCTACTGTTTCTCAGTGTCGAAAGATGCTGTAATATCAAACTATGTGTAAGCGATTGCAAGGAGGAAAGCGAGAATTCATTCAAAATGAATCATACGTAATATAATTCATAGAAATTTGGTTAAGAGTATTTCTTAAAAGAATGTTTTATGTAGGTTAAAATAATTTGAATACAAAAAAAAAGCGGAACTTCAAAAATTTTGTGAATACCTTTAAACATATTCTGCGTATATTCTGAGAATTGTATCAACAAGATCCTACGTGCAATTTTACCTAAGTGTTCATTCTTTTGAATAACATTCTAAGAAACGCAATAAATTTCACTTATGAATGTAATACGAATCAAATAAAAACTGTGTCTAGTTCAGTTAATAAAATAGATCCATGTTAAAAATTGAGCAAAAAAAAAACACAATACCTGAGTACCTGAGATAATTTTGATGGAAATTCTTCGATGTCTAAGATCCGTCTAAGACTAAACGGAAATTACATAGATCAATATAATTTCAAAATATCTTATCAAATAAATAGGGACTTTTTCAACGAAATTACTAATATTTCATGATAAATCAAAATAGTGTTTATCTAGAATATTCCCAGATAAAATAAGGTAAACAACACTTTAAAACATGCTAACTGATAAGGAGTACAAAATGTAATTTTAATGAATGTGTAAAAGATTTCTAATCTAATAATTTAATTCAATTAGCAGCATATGACTTTTCTAAACTTCAATGACCTAGAAATCATATGGTTTTGGCTTTATTATATTTATTGATATGAATAATATATTCATTCATGAAAAATTGCACACACCTCTAATTTTTATCAATTACCATCGTTTTCTAATCATATAATTATAGTTTTCTTTTGTTAAAATTTGTCGCGGTATCCTGGCTCTCTTGTAGCCTTTCAATGGAGCGCTGTAGAACCTACAACAGATTCCGATACTCGGCAAGAAAAAAAAACACAAAATATTTGTAAGAGTTTACTAAATATATGTCAATTGGACAACACGGACCTTAAAAAAAATTAAATTAAACAAATACTCTATGATATCCAAACCTAAATGATTTGATTTGAACAAAAAAAAAAGAATTTGAATTTTAATAATTTTTCTTTTATTATAATAAAGTCTCTTATCTCTTTATACAACAATATACAAATAAATTTACTTGAACAATAGTTTACTTTAAACTGTGATACTCGAACAAATGTCAAATTTAGACTTGATGATAATCGAACAAATCGTAATTTAAAACTTTGATCTTACACGAACAATGCCAATTAAAAAACTGATTTTGAACCTGTGCAACAACTTGTTGAAACGAATAGAAAAAAAACATTGTTTTTTTGAAAACATATTTTGTTTATAGAATTCTCTAGAACAAATAATTAGTACAGTTCCCCAATTCAACATCTACATATACGATACATGTGTATAACATAATAAGGGTTTACTGTTTTGGCTTGTTTTCTATTTATGCTAATTGACAAAATTAAACTTGTATCTAATTTATACTTTCAAAACATCTTTAATTTAATATTTTGTTTTTTGTAAATAAATTATATTTAAAAAAAAACTCCTTTCTTCAAGGAGAAAAATATTTTCTCTTAAATATTTTTCTTTTATACTTAACAATAAAAAATAATTTTCAACAAAACAAATTGATCCAAATTTCTAAAAATTGGTCAAACTCAGGGTTGCAATTTTTTTCGCGGATCCCATGGTAGTAGGAGTGAGTAATTATTATAGACAGATACAATAACAGTTTGTCAGTGATGTTTTTTATTTAGTGGAATTTAATTTAGAATCTCTTTCGTCGAGCTACGGATGAATCGTCAAAAAAAACATTTAGTACAATCAACTAAGACAAAAAATCGGCTGAGCCTCGATGAAAGGCTGAAAATTTGACCTTTCTTTTGATATTCTAAAGATATTCTATTCATATAATCACTAAAGAATTTTTCGAAAACCGAATTGATTTGGCACAAATCAGCTGTCTAAAAGAACACCACTTTTGCTGTCTATTGTACAAGTCAGGATGTTTTTCAAACATTTCTATAATTTGTAGTTTACCTTTTCTTATACAGCGCACATGTTATGTCACATCCAATGATGGTTTGACCTCCTAAGGTTTTCAATACAACCCCATTATTTGTACGATATCTCAAAAACCGTAAGTGATTAAAAAAATGACCAGGACATTAATTATAGAGAATTTTTTGATCTAAAGTTTAATAATAATTTTAAACATAATTTGACGCATAGCAAACCAGATATTTGCAAGAAACCGATCTTCGTGACCTGTCTCCTTAAATATATTAGGACGCGGGTACGTGATTATATTTTTGATTATATCCTTGAATATATTGAGACATTTGAGCCAGTGCTTAGAATGTTAATAGAAAGATCTATGTACATTTTTAGCTTATTAAAATCCTTATTTAATTGGGCTCATAACAATATTCAATTTTCTCGATCTCTTATGAATAATATTTGGATTATAATACAGGCATTATTAAAGGTACATATTTTTATGATACAAAACGTTCCCTAAAAAATGTTATATTAAAAACATTTTCATTATATTGACGGTACTCCCGATATGTGTTTGTATGTAAATTAAATATGTCCTTGTCAATCAATAATAAAAAAATTTGTTACAAGTTTTTTGATAATGATTAGTCATTCTTTATATGTATAGTATGTGTACTGGAATTTACCTGTTGCCGTCGCAAATGTACTTAGACTATAGAGGATATATTTAATCATAAAAAAAACACGGCTTTGCACGCTTAGCGTACAAATAAATATTGAAAAAATAGTCTTATTTAACTTAATAATGTCAAATGTTATCGCCGTTTTATTAATTGTTATAGTATTCAACTAATTATTATTATTAATTAATAAAGATTGCACAAATGAATTACTCATTCACTGATCTTTGTTCAATAAATTAATAATAATTATCGATATCAATTAAACAATTTTATCAATCAATTGTAATCTCTATTAGTTAAATATTGGATATTAATTAAGAATGTTTAAATTTATAAGATTTTAAAGTTTCTTTTAATAGATTATTTAAGTACCTATCGTGGGGGATACCCAGCAAGTTCTATTTTCAAGTGCTAGTGTTAAGATTTAGCTTTAAGATTCCTAAATTGATGCCATATAGACTAGTAAAGAAGTTCCTTTTTTTCGAATTCCGTTTCGTCTTCTCAGAAAATTATGACCAAGGTGTCATTCGATTCGTATATGCATCTAGAAAGTTTTTGAAAAAGTTAAAGTCCCACGTAAAAAATTAGAAAAAGTTAAAAACAATTTAGTAAAAAAAAAAAAGATTTTGTTTTTTGAAAATATGTTAAAAACTATTGTAGATATCGGAAATCAAATAAAAGATTCTTAAAGAGCAGGAAATTTCCTTAAAAAAAATCTCAATTTCCGGAACTATACCACTAATATTTATAATTGTAATTGATAGATGAAAACGAGTGATTCGGCTCAGCTTGATTCAGACTCTTGAACAAAAAAATTTGTTTAACCCATTAAATATGAATATTAAGGAAAGGAAAAATTTATGTACTTAGTGAATACTTCAGCAAACAATAATCCGTTGGCAAAATATTTTTATCCCAATTTTTGCATTAACTATGCTTTTGTTAATTAAAAAATTTGTCCAATCTGGATAACCCCGATATTTTTTTTAATAAAAGTCTGGAATTTTTTTTACTTCTGGGAGCTATTCTTTGAAAGATTTAAAACAAATCCCCGTTAAAAATTTAAAAAAAAAATTGATTTTCCATTTTTTTATAAACAAACCAAAATTCAAAACATAAATAAAGTAATTATTACTAAGTACATAAATGTATAGTAATAATTACTTTATTTATGTTTTGAATTTTGATTTGTTTTGAATTTTGTTTTCTGAGAAGGCGAAACAGAATTCAAAAAAAAGGCACTTCATTAATAGTCTAATAGGGTTTTTAAAATTTTCGCCCTCTACCTAAAACAATTATTATTTCATAAATTTAGATCGTGTAATATATAAATAGACAATAATGTAAATATTAAACTTTTAAGGAACTTAAATTTTTAATTCGAACAATACAATAAGCAATAACTGGATATTTTATGAACAAATAATAAACTTTTGACTTTAACATTGACTGGAAACCCTGTATATAATTCTCTTGAAGCTTCCTGATTCAAAAGTGAATCAAATTTCATCTAAATTTATGTACGAGGGGGTATTTTGTATAAAACTAAAATCTTGAAAGTGTTGACAGCAATTAATTGAAAAGTTTTTTTGCAGAGGTTATACGCTAGTTAGTAAGGGATCAGGAGGGTTAATAAAGGTGGGGTACTACTTTATATTTTTTAACTTGTATATATGGGTACAAAAATGTAAATAAATATTAACACGGGTGACTTCATAACAACTTTTGGGAGGCAAAACAATTTTACTTTATTTTTATTTTTCGCCTTTAACTGTATAATGGTGCATCCTAATGAAAAAGTCATATTATAAGTAATTAAAGAACATTAAATTCTGCGTCTAATGAGTACCTCAATCCAATAATTCGGTCAAGTGGTATGATCGACTTTGTCAAAAAGTGAGATTACTTCTATAAATGAGTCGGCAGCTTGGAAATGAGTATTCTAAGAGAAATATTTAAGTGATAACTTATCAAATGACCACACGCATAAATTTTTTGTTCCATGCATCCAAATTTTTAATATGTGCGAGATTGAAAAAATTTATATATTTAAAAAAAACTATATCATAAAAACAAACAACTGGTATTTTCATATATCCCATAGTTTTGTTGTATTTGTAAAAATACAACAGGTGTAAAATTTGTATTTCAGGCGTAAAATTTGTATTTACGCCTGAAATATAGGATGGATAAAAATAAGAAACAAAAGTTGTTTGTTTTTTTAAGACAAATATTTTTTGTGGTTAAAGATTTTTCCTATTTTACACCGTTCACGGGTAAAAATCCATGATATATTATACTTCCATGCGGCACGGGTGAATTGAAAAACAATTTTATAGCATATAAGTCATTTTTTGATTAAAATATTTTTTTAAAAATTTACTCTATCTCGCCCGTAAATGAAAAAGAAGAAATGCAAGTTAATCGCTGATTGCTTGGATCATCGAAAACGTAGTGTTTTTGTAAGAGAAATTATTTTACATTAAATATCTCGTACAATTTTTCGACATTAATCAATTTGCGGTTAATAAACTAATGGCAAAAGTAGTGGCAAAAATTGAAACACGTTAGTTTTTATAATCCCAAATTTCAGAATTTACACATGACCACAAAAGTGACGTTTTTTTTAAATTTAATAAATAATTTGTGTCGAATATATTCGTTTTATCGCAAAAAAATTGTTGAATTTTTATCGCGAACAACTTTTATTCGAGAAATTTTTTCGAAAACCCAATAGATTGGGCACAAATCGACTGCAAAAATTTATAAAATTAACAACATTTAAGCAATGGTATGATAATTTCAGTCTTACTCTTAAAGTCAATTATCGGGAAATTAAAAATATAAAAGATGTTCCAAAAATATGGATTCAAAATTATGGATAACTTTAATCTTTTTTAATAGTCCATCCGTTACACATTGAGCGCCACAAAAGTGCTCAACAATCAAAATTTTTTAGTTGATTTGTACCTTTTTCATTCAGTTATTAGGAAAATGTTTCGAATAAAAGTTGTTAGTATATTTAAAACAACTTTTATCTGCCGCAAAACCGAATGAATTAAGCTAAAATCAACTATAAAATTTTGAAAAAACAGGGTACTTTTATGACCACGGGTACCTATGCTAAGTAGGTATCCATACTAATATATAAATGTGCAAGTAACTCTGTTTGTTTGCTACATTTTCACGACTAAACGACTGAACGGATCGTACTGAAATTTGTTAAGGTGATTGATTATATCCTCCAGGGGACGGACGGCTATCTTTTGTCTCAAAAAAAAATCTTGAAGGGGGTGAACATTAAAAAAAAATACATATAGTCGATCACAGAATCTCCTCCTTTTTTGGAGTCGGTTAAAGATTTTATTGATTTTATCATTTCCACATAAACTATACTTCTAAAAAATAACTATAAAATTAATTTTAAATTTTGTTTAAATTTTGAAATGTCAACTGTTTGATTGTCGTTTCCATAGTAACTATAAACTATAATAGCATACTACAAATCGTTCTAAATATACAGAGTGAATCAAAAGTCATGGAGTTTTTTGAAAGGATGTATAGGGAATGAAATTCTAAGATGAAAAGTCCTTGGACATTTTTGATTTTTGTATACATATATATATTTAGCTCTCATATAAATGCGGACGAAGTCGCGGAAAACAGCTAGTATTGATATAAAATTTAAAAAAAAAACATTTAGATAACTTAACTATTTTTTTTAAGAATTGTAGTAAATTACACCAGTTAATTTTAGTAACATTACACGCTCGTATAGATATTTTTGATAAGTAATATTAAAATTTTTATTATATCAATTCCACTAATTAATAGTCATTTACTAAACTTATTGTAAACAAATTACAAAACGTTTTAATACCAATAAAATCTTAAATAATATGTGTATGTAGTCATTTATCAATAATAATAATGATAATAATTATGGATTTATTCTATAAAAAAAAGCTAAATGTTTCCCCCAGTGACCTGTTTCTACATTTGCATACTTAGTTCAAATTAATATTTTTTATAAAATTAAATGATAAAACATTTATTATGTGGATTCATAGAAAAAGTCCATTAAAATATATTTGCAAAAACATAGAAAAATACAATAAGAAATAATTTTTACTTTGATAAGATTCTTATTATTTGTATTTTGGATATGTACAAAAGTCGAGCTGTCAATTCAAAATTTTATAATTGATTTGTGCCTTATTTATTCGGATTTCAGTAAAATGTTTCGATTAAAAGTTGTTAGTATTGTTATAATGAACAACTTTTATCCGAAGCATTTTTTTTCCGAAGCAAACCGAATAAAGATAAGACACAAATCAATTATAAAATCTATAAACATATTATTTTTCATGATAAAATTAGTTCAGAACAAATTTTGAAAATCATATGAAAAGTTTAAAGATTTATTCGTGTAGTTTATGAAAAGAGTAGTTTGTCCCCCAAAAGATGTTCTTAAAAGAATCCAAATTTCAACATGGTAACAATTTAAAAAATGATGAAATTAGTTTCGATATTAAAAATCGTAGACAAAGTGTAAAGGTATTTTTTGTACAAAACAGTACTAAAAAAAATTGCTTAGGTACTTAAGGATGTTAGGCTGATATACCGAACATGCTACGAAACGAACGAAAATTTAGTAGAATGTTCCTCACTTAACGCTAAAACTACTGTGAAAATATAATCATTCAGAACCATTTACTAAGCCGTTTGTTTAATGGTTATTGCAATTAAAAAAATTTAAAAAAACAATAATTTAAGGTTGTTGTGAAATTGGAAGGGGTAAGTAGGGGTGGTGAGTGTGTTCTATACTAAATGCATTGATATCTCATCCATTGCCAACTCTAAATAAGCAAAAACTTTGTAATTAAATCATTTAATTTTTAAAATATTTTAATTTTTGTAAAAAAATATATATTTGTAAAAAAAAAATATTATTTAAAAATTAAATTATTTTTTCGAAGAGTTTTAATAATTAAAAATATGTTTTTATGTATTTCAAGAAAGTTGCATGGTGATAAAACTAAATAAAACTAGATAGAAATAAATATAACTAAAAATAAAACTAGATAAAATTAAATAAAACTAGATTTAAAACATTTTACGAAATTCTCATTCAAGATGTGTAGGATTTTTCATATCATACATTTGATGTCAAAGTATGTTTTTGCATGGGTTTCTCAAAAGTTTTCGATATGTTTGAAAACCAAATTTGAATATTTCGTCATGAATTAGAAGCTTTATTACCTACTCAGAATTGTCAAAATAACATTTAATATGAGCATACTACGAATAGTTTGTAAATATTAGTTGAAAAGGACTTTTAAAACATTAAACACAAAATTAATTATATTTTTGTTCTTATTTATAGTAATGGTTTGTAGCTTTTATTTTTTAGTGTAGAATAATTCGTAGTTATTATTTGTCAGATATAGTGTTTAACATGTAAAGGGGCGGTCAATCGTATTCACTCAGGACACAAAATTCTAATATACGTCGCTGCATTATATCTGAAACCATTAAGCCCCGAAAGAAATCATCGGCCGAGAACCGCATTCTCATTCCATGTTAGGCATGTAATACCGTAGACCGTAGACTATTAGGAATGAGTACAGTTTTGATTTAATGACATAAATAGATAAGTTTAATGATATAAATAGATAATTTTCAAGCCAATTAAGAAAATTTTAAATTCATATTTTGTATGAAAATGATAATTATGTAAATTTTATTACCACTCTCAAACATTAGTGCGGAAGGTTATGACACAACGTCATTATTATACATCCGAGACTATTGGAGATCAATTATAAGTTCAATATTCGTCAGTTTTGCTCATATATGTAATACTACTATATTGCTAGTTGGTATAGGAAGAGAGACTTAAACACTACAGTGCAGACATATATGCTTCTGCTTCACTTAATACCCGCTGTGACTAATACAATTATTTGATTATATATAATACATACACACCCGTTCAATAAAATTGAACCGATCTGGATTGAAGATTTATCCCATAATCTTACGAAAGTAGTAAATCTTTAACACAAACATTTGTTAATTTTTATATTTATGAGATAGACAGAATACTTACTTTACATGTATTTTGTAAAGATTCATATTTATTCTTAAATCTTTTGAATAATACAGACCATTTATGAATAATACAAAATTCACCGCAATATACGATACAATAGTAGAAAGAAGTTTTTTCGGATTCTAGATTATATAATTGTAATGAAATCCACAATCACTAATGAGAAAATTTTTTGTTAATACCCATTTTAAAATGTAAAATAACCAAATATTGACCGAATAATTTAAAAATGGTTATTAAATCCCCGATTTAATAACGTTTAATAATGGTTATTTAATTCCCGATTAGAAATTTTCGTGTACGCCCGCTTGGAAATCAATTGGGTTGCCCAATAGGGATCCCGAATTGTAATGTAACGGATAGAAGTCTTGGGACCCGATCGGGCTATCCCTATCTGATCCTGATACAACTACAAAATAATTATAACCATTACTATTACTTTATCTACAGCACGGAAGTGCTTAAGTCCGAGTTTAAGGGGTTATTACTATCACTTATATTATAAATGCGAAAGTGTGTTTATTTATTTATTTATTTTATACACTATGTTTAATTTACATCTTCGTATCATAGATCCCACGAATATGAGAGAGTACATATGTACATATACATTAAGTAATGTGTATGTGAAGGAGGTCTTATAGGTTTGATATACAAGCATATTTTTCAAAATAGTGAATAATATTCATGACGAGTATGAGAGAGTACATATGTATACATTAAGCAATGTGTATGAGAAAGAGATCTTTTGAAACCGTAAGAGAAGAAGAACAAATTTACAGACAACAAATTTTCCTTTTTTAAAAATAAACAACTTTTACAAAAACTCAGTATATACCGAGTATTAAGCAATTTACTTTACTTTAGTTGTTATTTTCACTATAGCTAGCTTTAATTTTAGTTCACAAGTTTGAGGTCTTCACAAACCTAATTTGAGGTCAAATCTGCAATCAAAATTTCAGCTCAAATAGAGCTTTTGACGAATTGAGATAGAGCTTTGAAATTATCTACACGTTTCTGAGTCACGTGACAATGCAATATAATCTAAAACCATTCTATAGAGATGGAATTCGAAAATACTTGTTGAAAAAGAAATTTGGTGAAGTGTTGATAACTATGTAAATTTAAAAAAAAAATCAATGTAAATAATATATTATAAAGTAGAAAATAATACATACAAATTTTTTTTTAAAAGAAACTTTTAGTTGATGAACTAAAAAGTGGATAATAAAATTTTTTTACCCGAGTCATGAATATGTGACTATAAATAAAAGACCCAAGCTAAATTATACCTAATAATTAAATTAGGTAATATTTACTAATTGATTTTATATTCATTAACAAAAATATATATTTCAGGTTTATTATTTATTTTTATATAAAAGTATACAATTAATTGCGATTAGATAACAGTGTACAAAAATTTGTTTGCTGTTAAGGACGTTCGTACATGAGGTTTAATGAGTTATCCTTTCTCAAACATTTAACACCTGTTGACGATCATTTCGAAGAGTAATTATCGATTAAAACACAAACTTTTAACATAGCGTCTTAAGGAGAACATAATTTTTTTGTACTTCAAATTATAATAACTATATTATTAAAGTAGCAAACCATAATAAATAATGTTTATAAATATTCTTTGAAATATGCAGTTTTTATATAATTGTATTATACTTAAAATTATAATAACTATATTATTAAAGTAGCCACCATAATAAATAATATTTATAAATATTCTTTGAAATATGCAGTTTATATAATTGCATTAAAAAAATGGTGTTGACGGACATTTGAATTAATTATTTAATAAAATTTAAACTTTTTTTTTAGATTTGTTTTTGCCACCATATTTTGAAAACTGACGACCACGCACACTAAAATAATATACACATACACACAAATATACAACATAGTTTACTGTCATCAAGTCAAATCAATTTCTAATTTACATTTCCTGTGATATTTTTCAATACATACTTTTAAATAATTTAGGACAAATAAAAAAAGGTTATAAATCGCTGTAAGATTATTTATACAGGCTGCCCTGGAATTCATTCAGGAAGACTATATACCACGGTGTAGAGTTGCTGAAAAAAAACAAAAAAGGTTTAATTAAGTTTTTCGATTTCACGCTTAGTTTTTGAGATATAATCAATTAAAAATTAATAAATTCAACCAATCAAAGAGCGCATAGTGTAAGGAGGCGTGGCCTCAGCAGTAGAGTGGAGTGTTTTACCCTTCAAAGACGTTAAGAGGCCCCGTCCCTTTTCACTATGCGCTCTGTGATTGGTTGAATTAATCAATGTTGAATTGATTATATATCAAAAAATAAGCGTCAAATCGAAAAACTTTATAAAACTTTTTTGTTTGTTTTTTGCTGCTCTACACCGTGGTATAGTTTTCTTGGATGAATTTCAGACACCCTTATACTTTACAACTTTTTTAAAATCCTAAATAAATTTTATTAGAGATAGTACTCACTTATCTTTAGCGTAGCAGATGAACATCTTTAATTTTGTTTCATGTAGACTTCAAGAAATACTTAAGAATTATAAAAAAATGTTTGCAATATTACACAATATGTGTGTTTTTTTTTATCAGTTTTTTTCTGTTAGGCCTTGAAATTTATCATAAATTATTTGTATTATTAGTTTTTTACCTTTTACCTTTTTATTTATTACCATTTCAGAAAAGTTTCTGAATATTTATAGAAATTTCCGAAAATTTTCATATCAATAAGCACAGTACAAGTGCTGTAGAATGGAATTTATAACAAAACTTAATATATGGTTACAGGTTTGAGTTACATATTTGTATATACTTTTTTTTGAGGTTGAAAAATATTAAGACACCAACTAGATGGAGACTTACTATAAGCAATCCTCTTTCCTCCTTTCCTGTGGGACGGTGGCTGCCACTGTATATACTAAGTTCATTATCAATGTCTATTGTACGTTTTACAACTTTGATTTTGTAAGCAAGAGTAATTGCAAATGTTTAAGCTAAAATTATGGCAAAACTATTCAGTTTATGAAAAAAAGTAGTTTATTGTTATCTCTCTTCCGTGTCCACGGATGGACAGAAGTAGGTAATTGTCGATAGAAAATGAAGCTGCTAATGCTTTAAGAGATTATATGGATGCAATCATAAAAATTTTTGCAGAGTTTAAAGTCTGGCGTATGATATTATATTATTAAGTTTAGTTTCCGCCATCGTCATTTTAATTTACTACATAAAAAAAAATTTATATTGAAATTTAATTTCAAATTTTCCCCCAATTCCTAGAATAATTATTTGTATTTAAAAATATGTATTTCGAATACAAAGTAGTCATCATCAGTATGGTTTAGCTAATCGTAACTATCTACGAGATATGAAGTCCAAGATAGAATTAAATTTAGTCCAGCAAAATGGATGGTGTGACAGGCAGGGCCCCCACCCCAACATGTTAAAATAACGAGGTATACATAGTTATTACTTGGCGCTATTTAAATAACCGTTACTTGGCGCGATTGAGTGTATTCACGATAAAAACAATATTAGTAGTCTTTTATGAACAAAAGGTTGAAGAAATGAGACCTACAATATGTATAAACGTTGTGTGTCATTGAAATAAGAAAACAATTTTCTAATTTATAAATGAAAATTTTATCTTGGCATGTTCAGAGCGTAGGACTGGAAATTTGAATCACTGAATTTGTAGGACAAGGTGACCATCCAATTATACATGACATTATTAATTAACACCATAAAAATAAGCTTGTTAATAATAACTATGTATACCCCGTTATTTGAACATGTTGGGGGTGGGAGACCTGCCTGTCACACCATCCATTTTGAAGGACACACGTTTTTTTGAAGTCTCTATTACATTATCTCTCAATTTAACTAACAATTTAACTGTTACTGATAAAATTTTTGCTATCGTCAAACAAACAAAAGTTATTCTCTTAAACGCTTCGTTAGTCACTATCATCGAGAATTTTCGCGAGAGAAAAGTTGGGCGTCTCTGCGAAAGGAAGCTACTGGCAAAAAATTAACTGGTTACTAATCATTAAAAAAAAAACCGTGGTGTACTGTGGACTATATATATAGAAAATATATCAGTTTAACATCAGTTTCCAAGGCAATATGTTTGTTTTATGTCATTTTCAACGAATCTAATATAGAAGGATTCACAGAATAAAAACAATATCTATATTTGGTTCTATTTTCCCAAACGGTCGATTGAAAGATATTTACGATTTGTACGTAGTGAATAATGATTTTAAAAAAATCGAAAGCGTACGAGTGTTGGACTTTTTCGGACACAACTAACACTTATTAACAAATCGAAATTTTTTGTAAAAAATTTTATATTCTCCAACTTTTAATAAAAACTTTTTTTTTCAAGTTTTAATACATTTCGAGTTATTTAGAATTTTGTGATAATCTCTCGATATGCATCTATAATTCGGATTTCCCAAGAATATTTATATATAGCATTAAAGAATTTAATATCCGGTAAATCTATACTATTTATATACTAATATTATAACGCTGAGTTTCTGGGTTTGTACGCGCTAAACTCAAGAACTACCAGTCCGATCAAAAAACAGTCTTTTGGAGTTAGATATCTCGGTTGATGAGAAACGTTATAGGCTATAGAAAGTTTGCATTTTATGTATCTGTGCCACGCAGTAGCTACGCTAACAGTCTATCCTTTATACGGTGCGAGATAGAGAAAATCTTTAAATATAAAATATATTTATCTAATAAAAACAAACTACTTTCGAATACAACGTTTTTTCATGTAACAAACAATTTAGGTACAATTTTAATGCGAAACCTGTGCAGCCCGGGCAACTGTATATATGTTTGGTATATACCTTCAAATTTATTATAAGTTTAGTCCCGAATTAGATAGATAGATAGATAGATTGTGAGGCTCTCCTGGACGAGACACACTTCGACCATATGGTCTATTGTGATGCCAAAGAATGTGAGGATGTGAGTGGAGAATAAAGAATTTTGTGTAGACTAGGAATTGGTAAGATGTGCGGCTGCAGCCGACTTTGATAGGAACTATGCCGATACTCATCTGGAGTTCGTGAAGGAAACGGCAGAAAAGCTTCACAGGCATAGCCGGTTACTTCGTTCTCGTCCATACGCCGACAGTTTAGTCAATTAACCGCCCCTTTTTTGATTTTTGATTTTATTTAATAATTGACCATAACTTCACAGTTCCAAGTACACACAACGCCTTTACAAGTGCGTTACAAGTGCCAAAAATGAGGACTCAAAAAAAATGTTTCGTTTTATAATCTAAATTTATACAGAAATATTTTTTCATGACCTGAATAGTTTTGCCAGACATTTTAGTTCAAACATCCATAATTACTCTTCATTACAAAATCATGTATGTAACTATTATGCAATTGAATTGTCATTATTGTCATTATGCGTAAATGTTTATGTAATCGATAAAAATTTAACACTTCAAAATTTAATCATATGTGAAATTTGTACAGGATGCGTAACTTTGAGTTAGATGGAATTAATAATCATTTTTTGTTTAGTTAATATTTTTCCTCAATAAAAATGATTTCCAAATAAACAAATCATTATTACTCATAAACCAAACAACATCAACCGGTACAGATTCATATTTTTTTGCAATTTGCTACTAATAAAATTAGCAGTTCGTAAAAATTCGTATATGTATATACTCGTATATATATATTAAATACTTATAATCCGGATTCCCCAACAATATTTACAGATAACATTTATACATATATATATATATATATATATATATATATATATATATATATATATATATATATATATATATATATATAATGTGTTTATATAACATATATGAACATATGTGTTTATGTGAGTATATAAAATGTATGTTAGTATAATAACTAATGACGTGAATAATACATTGAACGAGTGACGTCATGAACACTTTATACACTGATGTTAGACTAGTAAGTTAACTGAATTATTGTTATCTTATGTATGTTGGTGTGTGAGTATGTTGGTGTGAGATATCCTGAAGAAATCGCTTATGAATTAGACCTGCTGATTCAATCACTACACCACCACCGCAGACAGAGAGATTAGCGAAACGATATTATGTACATTTATGAATGCATCATATCTTCCTCAATTTATTATATTTAGAACTGGGCAGTGTAGTTTAAAACATCAATCTAATTGAATAAAATAAAATATTGATGCATTTAGATAGATAATGGTTCTGGAATTCACATTGAGATAGCGAGGCAATGTCATTAAGCTTGTATTATGCATGTAGTGTTCAAACTTTAACAGTTCGTATCGTGTTATGCGTGACTGCGTCGCAGTCTTTTCTGACGTTTGATATTTAAATATTGAAATTGAAGTGGGAATCACGTGTGCGAATCTCTTATGAAGCTTATCTTTATCAGAAGTATATTATATAAAACAGAAAACTTATTTTCTAAGCTATCGTGTCTACGCAAAGACAGGCAGACAGGCGGACGGATATGTGAAATTGGGTCATGGACTAATTTAGTCCTTGACAAAAAAAACTGTACTATATAACTATATTTCTATCCGTTACAAAGTCGGGATCAAAACCGATTCGTACCTCCTCCCTCTGAAGTGAACGGGGCAGAGGGTATTTATCCTTGAAACCGTTTCTGTTTTATAAAACAATAATCTTCGCTTGAAACTTTTTCATAAATTGAATAGTTTTGCAACAATTTCAGCTGAAGCATCTGTAATTACTGTAGATTATACAGGATTATACAGGATATTTAAGAAATCAATACAATTAATAGTTATTAGTCTTTTTAAAAATGACCAAGTCTTGCTGTATATGTTTCATTTGGAGAATCCCAATAATAGCGGAGTTACATTCATATATAAATGAAAGAATAATTCATTTGAAGTATGTTTTGATAATTTTTTTTTTATTAATAATTTCATTTTATCATTAATTAAAACAATATAAAATAAATAAATTTTTGTATAAAAAAAGACGACTTGTGATTGTGACGTTATTATATCCGTTGAGGCTGAGAGCCAATTGGAATCATGCTACACACTTGTATTTTCTATATTCAGATCACCATGTGTCATAACATAATAGTATAATAGTCTCTTTTCTCTCTCGTAAATATGGATGTTTTATTATTTTTCCATGCGGTGACGTAACTAAAGCGATATAATGACGTCACTGGCGTTTCAATGTACATTTTCAAAAAATATTTTTAAATTTTTTACATTACATGAAAAATCAATTGTTTAAAAATTTTTTTAAAAATTTGTCTTAAAAAGTTTTAGTAAACTTTCGAAAAAAAAATTACAAAACATACAAGTTCTATATGTAGAGACTCTTGTACAATAGATCCTTTGAAATTTGAACATTAATGCCCGCTTTACTACCTCAGAAGTAAAAATAAAAATCCTAAAATGCCAAGTTTTTATGTATAAATCTAGGGTTCCATGGCCAGTTAAAATGATATTCTAACATGTTGCTTATATTATTGGCACCGTAATAAATGTCTAGCTTTATTGAATACTTTATGTAAGCCTGTATTATTTATTATTCCATATACTTAGCAAAATATCATAATTTATAAGCTTTTTTAAAACTTAAAAAAAGAGCATTAAGTTAAGACCCTTATTTTGGTAATCTCAAATTTGATATCTATACGATTTCAATTATATTGAAGACGAAGGTGAGTTTACAAAAACAGTTATATATATATATATATATATATATATATATATATATATATATATATATATATATATATATATATATATATATATATATATATAAATAATGTTACAAATGTTCAGACGTACTACTCAAATCAAGTAAATGCTAGTCACTTCTGTAAGTAAAACATAACCGAAAGTTAACCATACTTACAGCTACATATGTACAAATTGTCAAATGAGAAATAATAAAAACATATTTACATCTGATGGTGAGGAGTTTTTTACTCTCTACCATAGCATCTGGGTCGCTTAGGTGGTAGAGCATTGGTATGGAATGACCAGAGGTCTTGGATTCAATCCCCAGCGAAAGACGTGTAAGATTTTTCATATGTTAAAAATATCATAATTTAAAAGCTTTTTAAAAAGTTAAAAAAAACATTATAAATAAAGACCTAAATTTTCGTAATTAAATTAAATTCTACACTACATTTTCTTTTCTACATTTACTTTTTTGGTAGGATTTTTTAAACTGCACATATAAATGATTTCTGAGAAAGAAAGTCGAATTTTGATAAAAATTTCTTTTAATTTCATTACATTATGAATTCCCCGGCAATGAAGAAAGTAAATATACCACTCGCATATCTTACTGGCGCCAACTTGTACTTTACTTTTCTAAAATTTTTGCCCAGCTTTGTTATACACACAGCAAAGGAAGAAAAAAAACCACTAACTTTATATGCGATAATATATCTTAAAATTTTTTTACATTTTTGATGTAATCTCACTAATAAAACAAACAAAACACATTTGTTTTCAGAGGAGTGTATATCCCTCCCACCAATCAATCGTGAGATATGTCGGGCGATCATACATTATACAAGCGTGTCTGTTACATTATATACAGACTACATTGCAAATAAGTATGTATATATATATATAAGATGGTTCACCCTAAGAACTGATTCATTATCTATTCAGCAACCCTAATAAACACATCCTAAATGACTATTTATTTATAATATTTATTTAACTTATTTATTTATTAAATTATTTATTAAAAAATGTTTTATTAAATTATTTATTTATTCAATATTTTTAACTAATTTTTTATATAGTTAGTGGCGTTTAATTAAAAGTGATATTAATTGTTTCGATTGTTTCAAATTTTATCGATTAATCTTTTGAAAGTGTGTGATTATTTTCTAGTTTATTATTTATTATTCTATCGTTATCATTATGGTGGTCATTGTTACATGTAAGTATTTTATTTCTTTATTTGAGCGTTGTTAAATTAACCTTGTCGTAGATTTTAAAGTAAGGCATACATTTTTTTTTCCATTTTAAATTGGACTGTACAAAACTAATCCGTTTAGCGGAAAATTTCCGATAATTTTTGGCATAGGAAAAAATTTGAATTTAGTACCATTTTATAGTGAATATTCAACCCTTCTGTAGTCTAGAAACAAACCAATATGCCGGTAATATCTTTTTTTTAAATTCTTTATCTGTTATTATACCCGGTATATGTAAATGATAGAACGGTAAATTAAGATTAGTTTCAACATTGTGACGGTTGAAAATATTGATTGCAGAAAATCTTTTTTGTTATTTGTGTTCATAAAATGACCTAATTTAGTGTGTCAAATGCGAAAAGAGATATCGAGCTGAAATTAGTGTGTGTGTGTGTGTGCGTGTTGTAGAGCTAAAATGTAATGTCAAGTTTGTGAATGGGAAAAATCGAACCATGTTTAGGCAAAATGGGCAAAACTGACCACTTTTGAAACCGTGGGAGATAGAACAAAAATTTTAAAGACAAAAAATGTCCCTTTTCTAAAAATTTTGTTTGAAATTTTTTTTCATAAACACATTATATACTGGGAATTTAAGCAGTAAAGTCAGTTGGTTGTTATTTTCACTTGTTTTCTAGATAAGCTATTTAATTGAAAAATCTAATAAGAAAAATTAAATATAAAATTTTTCTCGAAATGACGGAAAAAATACCGTTAATCAGGAAAACGGAAATTTTTTTAATAGTATTTGATATAAATTAAAATATTTATCATTATTTGGTTGCACAATGAATTGAAATGTGTACGAATAAAAAATATATTTTTTATGAGTCATTCACGGCGCGCCGATTCATTCATGATTTTGTTGTATTCATTGATACAGTGTAACAGGTGTCAAATTTCTTTTTTCACATTTGTTCTTAAAAATTTAATGGATATTCAAACCTAAAATTTAGTGTAGAATTAAACCATTTATAGATATTTAAATTTTTATAGTGGGGGGGGAGGTAGTTTGAATCATGATGCGTATGAGATTCATTATGAATTTAGTATCGATGAATTTAACAATATTATAACAATATTAACATATTTATAAAAAAGTGCTCTTTGAAGTGATTTATCTTGAAGCTATTAAAATAGGCAAGTTCTATTCTGAAATTTAACAAATAGTTTCAACGTTTTTATTACCTACATAAATTTCTTAAAGGTTAGTTTTTTAATAATATATATTTTTCCAAATTTCAATATACTTCTTTGGGTATCCTTTAAGGCCTCCCTCAAATGAAAAACTTTTAATTCTATCAGAGATTCGAGGATTCTACGGCTTCCGAGGTTTTATCAAAATAAAACGAAAGAAAATAAAGAATAAAATTTTCGATATCTTTTTATTATTTTTCGATTCTTTTTTATAGACCTATTCTAACCGCATACTACAATCTTTCACTTCATCGGTCATAACCCGAGTTGGTCAGGTTTGCGTGTTTTTAGGTCCCGCACTAAAAGACGTTCAAAATATTTCAGATTAACATTTTATATGTTTAAAATTCGATATCTTGAAAACTAACCTGAGATAAGGAAAAATTTTAATATTTATTTTCATCTTATTTTGAAGAGTTTTATAAGAATCCGCGACGTCAGATCACCGTATAAGGGATGCTAGAGATTCTAAACCATTTTATCTATAGACACAAAATAACATGTACACTTAAAAATATTTATAAAATTCATAAAAAAATATTTATAAATTTAATTACAGGTATTTTTATTTAGTGAATCATTTATAAAAATGTAAACTGTTATCAGAGATTCAAATCATTCAATCTCGTCACCAAATCGCACAAATATTAAAAAAATTTATTTAAAAAAATACTTACGGGTATTTTTCTATTTTGTATGTTTGGATTATTTTTTCAAACAGGTAAAATCATGTTTTGAATTGTTTCAAAATAATGATTCACTGTTATCAGTAAATATCAAGTAATTAAACGCGATTGTCAAGTAGGTAGTTATTTAAAAATAAAATATGATTTAATATACATATTATTTTGTGTTAGATTAATTGTTTACTAATATTTCAGTCTATTTATTTATTTTTTTTTACGGTTCTGTACCTTAAAAAGATAAAACGGAACCTTTATATGATCACTCTCGTGTCCATCTGTCACAGAGATTTTTCTCGAAAACTATGTAACCATAATCCAGGGTATATTAGTTTAGTTCCAACTTTCTAACGGCTGAAAATACTGACGTTGACAAATTTTTTTGGGTATATTTTTCATAAAATGACTCTTTTAAGTCCATTTCCGCATATCCACCCGTTCGTAAACACGATAACTAAAAAACGAAAAGAAGTACCGAGCTGAAATTGTGGGTTTGTGTTCTAAAGGTATCAAGTAGGATCAAGTTCGTGAATGGGCAAAAGCGGACAGTGCCTCCACCCGCCAAGCGGTAAATATCCGTCTTTCTGGTTTTATATTAAAATGGGAATCCAGTTTGGCCCAAAGAAAAAATTAGTAAATCTTGTTAGGTATCATTTGAAAGAGCTATCCTGTGGTTTTAATAATACAGATAAAAAATTGCTAGAAATGACCATTTTGATCTACTTGATCTACTAAGTTTCTAAAACTAAAATTTAGATTTAAATAGAGTTAGTAGAGATAATAAAAATATAATGGGTCAGTTTGGTCCAAGAGAAAAAAAGTATTAATTAATATAGCGTGTAAAGTATAATCGCAAGCAAATATCGATAAGACTTAAATATAAATAAATCTAAAAAAGTTTAATTTGGTCTATATTGACGGCTCACTATAGTATTGTTGCGGAACCTCATTTGTGCGAGCCCGACTCGCTCTTGGCCGGTTTATTTTCAATATGAATATTCATCAATATTTTTAATTCATTCGTTTCACATAGTTACACATAGTTGGGGATTCCCTTGCATGACGTAAAAAGTTTATTTATCTAATTCATAAACAAAATGATAATGCATAATAATGGTGGTTTCCGATTCTAAGAATGCAATTAATTAATGATAATCACTTTACATAAATTATTATATAATTATGGAGATAATGTCATACATAGTATTAACAGTTTTTCATAAGAATTACCGATCGAAGTGTGATGATTCCCTGAAATCTTTGTTTTGCTTTTCCTTTAATTATTATACAGCATGCATACTGATTAATTAGTGCTGCCGCGAAACAGGCCACTTTCGAAATGAAACGAGATAATACTATCGAAACTCACGACTAGAGTTAAAACATTTTATCTTGACAATATTTCCAAACAAACGTCGAAACATAAAATTAATGAAATATATTATGAAAATAATTATATTAAATACACTATTTTGTAAGTGAAAGAAGGTCTAAAAGCACTCCGCCAAGTGTATGGTATGTTTTCCCAAAAAAATTCCCAAGAAAAGATACGAAAGTAAATTATTAATGTTCAGTTTAGCATGGTTTTTGAACCTCTTGTTCAAACAAGCAACACTCAAAATGCTAGACGAAAAACGTAATTAAATTGCTTAAAACAATCGTTAGCGCTGTAATTTCCCATTTCTAGTATTTTTCCTGCAATATATATTCAATTCAAATTTTTCGCCGCGATACTTTTGAAGATGCGTTGGGCTACAGCAATTCCTAAACTTTTTTATCAAAAACGATGAAGATAATTAAATTCATAAAAAGCTGATTATTGACACCGTACACAATCTTGAAATTTTTATTTATTGTTTCAGCTCCCAAAAATATCTCGTTAGCTAAAATATTCGAACTTGAAGCATCTTGCCCGTATTTGAGTTACTAATAGTATAATTATGCCAAATTTAAATCGTTTCAAGGATTAAACCAGTGAAATTACGTAGTCTCCGTCAGGCTATTTCTTCAATTTTTCGATATTAAACTCAAGTGTCTAGATAAGATAAGAGAAAGAATTCACAAAACTCAAGACGGAAAACAGAGAAGGCGCAACACATTTTAGTTTCACGGACCTTGCTTAGACTGAAAACTTAGATAAGAAATAGTAAGAAATAACAATAAAATGATTCATTGAATTAGTGTTTTGCTTGAATAGATCTTATTGGAAAAATATATTGAAAGAATTTTTCAAATGAATTAAACCAAAGCAAAAAAAAAAAATGGATACTTCTTCAAACAATTAGTTCCACAATTTGAAATAGGAAATCCCGATTACTTCACATTCAAATAACGGAAATTCTTTAGATAGTCCGCCAAAAACGTTTTTATTTAGTTTAACCATAATAAAAAAATATTTGCAATACATAATAATTTTATGAACATGCATCATGAAAACGGAATTTATCATGTGGGTACAAAACTACAAACAAACGAACATCTTTTGAAAGCTGTAAAGAAAGATATTTTGTTTATATAAAAATTATTTTTTTAATTGTATTTAAAAGTAATTGGTTTTTTACTATCAATTTTTCTTAATAAATTATTTTCACTTACAAGTTAATCTATATTTGTTGATGCAAAACATAATAATGGTTTATGAATGTATATTATTTAATCTTTAAACAGCAATTACTGTGTAGCGATATTTTAACATATCATAAAGGTCTGTCTGATTTGTCAGTTTTGATGACAAAGATGCTTGATGATACGAACTGTATATTATGTTTGAATGACATGTCGAAGCAAAATAGTTTTTTTGAATGTTTTTCCAATAAAACAAGAATTTCAAAATAATTAGATTTGCTAATAAAGTTTTTTTTGTTAACAATCTCAAGATAAATATCTCAAGGTTAAAAATTAAAAATTTCAAACTCTCATTCATTTCTAACTACCAATTCATTCATATTGTTAAATAGAAGAAACTATTTAAAGAAGAAACTATTTAAAGTAGAACTTCTATCAAGGTTTGTTATTCTTTTATTAGTGCAACCAAAAGAAAGTAGGAATATCTATAACACGAGAGTGCGTATGGCCAAGTTTAAGTGGGGTATAATGTATAAGTTATACCAGAAAAATATTTTTCAAGAAGCGAGAAAATTGTAATAGAGAAATATAATGAATTGTTTATTATTTTGAATTAAGTCTATGTAGGCACTTTACTGATGACGAAAGCGTTTTAGTGATAAAACCGGGAATTATATTGTAATTAGAGTTACACTAATGACAAAAACGTTACAGCCCTGTTCATTAAAAAATATTTTATCGTAAAAGTAATATCGTTTTGTTAATTTGGCAACATTCTACTCATTCAATTATATACTTCCGGAATTTTTTTCGGAACAATCAACAGGGTAGACAAATATACTTGTGTTACAATGGAATTGAATATCTCTCTCTCCTTCAATGAAAAAATTTCATCATTTTTTATTCAAATATCATAAAAATTTCTTAATAAGATCCAGTATAAATCGAAGAAGCAGTCATATAGATTTTTCTTCCCAGCCAACTTTCTAGACGTCATGAATTTTCATAGAAGTAGGTAAAATATTTACTCTATGAAAATATTATTAAAAGTCAATCAATTGGAAGCTATACAAAGAACATTTAATCAATTTAAACTCTTCGTATTTAATACGTTTTAACTTTGACAAAATAAAGTTTCATCATTACATATCATTAAATAGTATTTATTTCAGTTTAGTTTATTTAAATATAGTTAAAAAAAAAACTGATTAACTAATAATTATTGGTTTAATAATCATAAAAATATAGATATTAAAAAGTATATACACAATATTTAAATAAGTCAATGGACACAAAATGATATTAGTCAGAGATATAAAACCAAACCAAACTCCTAACCTATAATTTTAATATAAAATAACATTTATGTGAGAGAAGATATATGTATCAGATATACTCGTGTGGACATTTAAATTAAATTATTAATTTAATAATATTAACTCATCTTAATAATATTATAACCAACAGTTTTTTTTTATATTTATTAAAATGAGATAATAAATTAGTTTGGAAGCAAAATCATTGCATTCAAAATAATCTCATTGGTGAGTCATCATAAATTCCCGATTACTTATGTATATTTACATTCTTTGATTCTATATGAGAAAGAAACAGGCTTAAATATGATAAAAATTTCTAAAATGCAAAAATTTATATCAGTTTTTAAATTTAAAACACAGATAAATATTTTGTAGATATCTTCAATACCCTCTAGTTAAAAAAGAAACTTTTTAACAAGATTATCTCGTGATTATAATATTTTGACATTTCGACAGTATCAACAGAAGCGCTTTTTAACAAGAGTAGCTCGTGATTATAATATTTTGACATTTCAACAGTATCAACAGAAGTGCTTTTTAACAAGATTATCTCGTGATTATAATATTTTAACATTTCAACAGTATCAACAGAAGCGCTTTAATTTTAAAACGACAAAAAATATAACTATTTAAAATTTCTTTGAAAACTGCTGCAATCAGTCCACTGGAATAGCAATTCCCACAACGTTAAAATAATTGGAAACGTAAATATGCAGAAAATAACAGTAAACTGCTCATCAATCAATTTACATCTCTTTTAAATTCAATAAATTTAAAAGAGATGTATACTGTAGCCAGTTGACTCCATATTGATGGGATAAGCGATGGTGCCACTGTCATGATAAGCATCAATTGTCATCGTTAATTTGCATATAACTAATTTGTATTTGATATTCATTATGGCAGTGACGTCATGCCGTACAACCATATAACCGGAAAGCGTTTTCGCAAATTGTACGTAAGGTTAGGTTAGGTTGGCTAGGCTACCCCGGATGGGGCCCACTTAGGTCATAAGATTCATTGTGATGCCTGTACATTAAGGATGTGGGTGAAATAAATTTGTATGCAGGCTAGACATTGGTAGGGTGTGCGACTGCAGCCAATTTTGTTAGGAACTATGTCGATATTCATCTGGAGTTTGTGAAAGGAAACTGCAAAAAATCTCCACAGCCGGATACCTTTGTTCTTGTGAGTACACCGAAAGTTAAGTCAATTTACCGATCCATTAACATTGTTTATTAAATTAATTTAGTTGACAAACATCCCAGTTCCGAGGAGAGCGCATTTAAAAACTCGATCAAACGGACTGGTTAATTTGAATGTTAGAGTGAAAGATTTAGCAATAAAGAGAATAATAATCATAAACAAGCCTAATTCGTTAAGTATTAATCGTAATAATTTACAAAAATCAAAACAGTGATCAAGCAATCCCGGTTTATAGTATAGACATCTATGAAGCATCATTCATAGTTTTCTAAACAGATTATTATTTAGTTGTTATAAAAATCAATATTAACTGGTCGAAATCAATTTTTTAATAACTAAACAATAAAGGTTCAATCACATAAATTAATTTTCAAACATAAATACACTTCAACCGTACTGTCGCACGAAAAGATTTAACCAGGTTTATAGTATAGATATCTATAATGAAACACCCAATACGTTTTTTTTCAAACAGATTATTATGTAGATATTATTCTTCGACGGGTCAAAATCAATATTTAATAACTGATCAATAAATACCTACTATCATACATAAATGATTTTTTTCAAACATACTTCAACGCACGTTGTTCGCACTCTCACGCGCGGAGTGTTTTAAAAAGATTTAACAGCAAAAAAAAAATTAATAATTATCATTTCAACACAAACCAAAAAAAACATCATACAACCTATATATTTACATATATTTACAAAGAGTTGCGACGCATTGTAGGTACCTATATGTATATACAGTTGACTATTGGAGATTTCAACGCGCGTTGAGTTACCACAATCTCTATATAGCCCCATACATGTAAAACACACATATATATTGTGAAAGAGTGTATTGTATACCTCCTATATTATACCCTCTAATAGAATTATAATATCACGCTCACAGAGAAACAGTCACAGTAAGCTAACAAGCTAAGCTGACTGTGTTTGTTGTGAATTTTAGTTTAGTGTTGTTTGTTTGTGTGATTTGTGAACTTATTTTGTATAAATTTTTCAGATCAGTTTTTTTTTGTTGTTGTTGCAAATTTTTGTATTCTCTATGAAGTTTTTCTGTGTTTTCTTTGAGTGACTGTTCCGGAGAAATATTACCAATGTGTTTTTGATTTTTATGCGATAGAATCCATTATTAAATTAATGTTTTGTTGCTATTGAAACTGAATAATTTAACCGGCGGATTTTTTATTATTGTGTTCTTAAAGTGTTTTTTGTTTTGGATTATGTTCACAATTATTCTTTGGAGTATTCAACAATTTTTCATCAATGGTTTTCGGTGTGTGTACCTACCAAATTTTGTTTTACTTTTTTTTTCTTCTTTATAACCACATAAAATATTCTCTGTTCAACAATGCTTGAACTAATTAAGTCGCTCCTTGAAATATTTGTACAAAATTGGGAAAATTTATGATTACGTATAAATAATTAGAGAGGATGTTTTTTTTATAGAAGAAATTAACTTTATTAGGTATTTCCCGGATTAATTAAACTAATTTTAATATGTTTTTGTTATGTCATTACACTTAATAAATTAGATGTAATGCATAAAAAAAAAACTTTTATAAAAACTGTATGTGACGTGGTTATTCTGAGGTCTTCGAAAGTTCCCACATCAATATACATAGTTCACAGATAAAGATGTCATAAACTTTTAGCAAATTACTAAAAAACTTCAAAATATTGTATACAAATTTGATCGGAAATGCTCGATAAAAAAACTTTTGTATACAAAACTGTCGTAATTCCAAATTTAAAATAGATATATTTCAACGACAAATTCATCCATCGCTATAATTCGTTAGCTAAATTACAAAATTATTTCAGAGAATATATATATGCACAAATATTTTTAATTTTCAAATTCATTTCAAAAGTTTTGTTGCCATTGACAAAATTTATCTTTTAAAGAAGTATAATAATGTTTGTGAAATATTTTTGATTACCTGAAAATTAAGATTATTGTGTCTTAAAACTATAAATTTTAAAATGAGTATTTTAAAAGTATGATCCTTATGGCTTATGCCTTATAACTGTCCTCAAAATAATAAGAAGATTATTGAAAAGAAAGGAAAGTGACCTATGAGAGAGCAGAGACACAGAGACTTTTATAATATGTGTAAAAGTAAAGCCCTTTGGTAAACACGATTATAAGTACCAACCTAATTTGTATATTATGATACAGGGATGGACAAAATAAGTACCAAAATCGTATAAAAAAAATATTGAATAGGCAAAATTTATCCTTCAGGAATTCCAATCGATCATAGCTACTGTGAGCCACGAAAGTAGCGTTCTTTTTTTAAAATTTTATAGTTTATTTGTTGCTTATTGACTCGGTTTTTTCTGGGAAAACGTTTCGAATGTTGTTAGTATATTTGTAATGGGTCACTTTTATTCGAAGCATTTTTTTCGAAAATCGTATGAACAAGGCATAAATCAATAAAATAATTTTGAAACAAGAACGCTTATTTTATGGCCATGGGTAGGTACAAATAAATGTAATAAATAATTTTACAAAACATTATGTAAAGCCCTTTTTAAACATGTTTTAATAGATATAATAACTTTCAGGGGTGTGAAAATCAGTATTAAAATCTTATTTAATGTATGCAAAACAATTTATTGTGGTAATTTTGCAATAAGTATGACCAATTTTTTATAACGATTAAGTATGAATTTATATAAAACAATACAAGCGATGGGTATTTATTAATGATGACGTGAGACGAAACGGGACTAGTCTATCGGCTCGTCTCGTTTTTACATTTTTTTGAAAATAAAATAATCATTTTTGTACTTAAGTAAAGTCTTTTCTTTCTTTTCATATAAAACGCATATTTTTCTAATTTATTTATTTATTATATTTTCATTGAAATAAAAAAGACCATAGAAAAAATTAAATCATTCCCCACCCAAAATGATTTGCTATTTTGTCATCCAATTTTACAGATTAAAAATCTATAAAGATTGAATGAGAGGACTATCGTCTGACTCTCGAATATCTATCAAAAATCAGGATTCTAAATTTTGTCTCGTCTCGTATCGTTTGTCTCATCTCTCGCGGTATCACTATCATATTTATCGCATAGAACTAATCCAAAGTATGTATTAAATTTCCAAAAAGAAAAATGATAATTGAAAGCCCTCGAATGCATGTAAAAATTGCAACTATTATTTTTATTTTTAATACCACCAAACATATTTTGTAATCTGATACACAAAAAACCCTTTAAGAGACAAATTATAAAAAAATTAAAAGGCTTACAAACTTACAAAAATCAATTTAATATTGAAAAAAAATATTTTCAAAAAAAAAAACATATATATATATAATTTGGTTACTTTCTTTTAAATTATATAATGACTATATTTAAAAAAAAAAAAAAAACCCGAACGAAATTAAAACATACGTAAGCGAAAATACGTAATTGAAAAAATTGTATGTATATCTATTGAAACCTATTAAAAAAATGAACTTAAATTAAATTCATGATTGCCTGGAATGTTAAATCCCTTAAGGATGTAATTTACTTGTTAATTAATAACTTTAAAAAAAAAACAGAAATGAATACATACTTTTATAATGAGAAATTCTTCTTTTTTTTGTTTGAAATATAAAGAGTAAAACTCCAAAATTATTTATAATAGATAAATTCCTAAGAATCAATATGTTTTGAATATAAACATTTAGTTATACATGCATGTTAGATCACTTGGGTCAAAAATGATGAAAACTCTTTAAAACCAACGAAATATTGTTGATATTACCATAGGGCACTATATATATTTCACTATATTTCTGTATCTGACTCGATTGTGGGCTATTAATTTCAACTCTCGCTAGCTTTTATTAATGGCCTCTCCATCTTTCTGGACTGTTCTTTTCCAAGTGGTTTTGGGTCGTTCTTTATTACGTTGACCTTGCCGTTTCCAATTAAGGGTCTCTTTAACCAAGGTTTTTAAGATATGCCCAATTCATCCCTTTCTTAATTTGAAGATGTTTACAAGCCTTAGGGGGCAACTCCACCAGTGAACTCGGAATGCATTGGGTTAATATTCCGCACTTTAATATAACATACTAACGAAATCGAAACTGTATTAGTCTGGACACATTTTACGGAGATGACTTTTGGTATGATATGTTCGAATCATGCGGGAAGCAAATAAATAAAATGAAGCACATAAATAAAGAAACAAAAATCCGTTTTATTTGCATAACGTTTCGGAAGTTGACTGGGAATAAATTATTTTTTAATTAATGTAATGACCCAACCTTGTTAAATCATAAACAAATTTTTACTGCAATATGAATGGTACAACAAAGTTTTGTGTGTTTATAGGGCCCCTTATACTTACAGTTACATCCGAAGGACAGGAGGACAGGAGGAGGGCAATTTTGCCTCAAACGAATATCTGCTAGTACGGGAGCCTTAGTATTATATTTCTAAATGTATTATGCTATATATAGCAATTAGCACATATAAAATAATCATTTCAGGCTAAAATTGTATTATACACATGATTTATCGTAAACCATGCAAGAAATACGTAATCAATAATTCAAGAAAAAAAATTCAACCAAAATCTTAACTTTCGAATAGAAAAAAAAAGTTTTTAATGAAATAATATACAAAAGTTCATCCGAAAAAATGTTGTATAGAATTCTGAGTAACCAAATTAAATATATAATCAGTGAAAATCTTAAATGAAGACAAACGGAACATGTAGTTAAACGAACTGAATACTATGGTTGCGTTCCATATAAAGACGCATAAAGGCAAGCGTGTGTATAAACTTTCAGGGCTTACACTCACAATAGCTATTTTAAGGCGTTTCACTTGGATGTAATTGTAAGCTCTTACCATTGATAATATACCTCAATGTATTACAATTGACGTTAAATGTATTTATGAGGGCCATGTGATTTTTATGAGCGCTTAAAGCGTGCAAGGGTCCGACTGGAACGTACCCACAATGTTACAGCTTCGTGACGTCATAATGCCGTACTGTTGTCTTTTGACAGTTAGGAAATCATATTACCTGCTTAGTTTTTAGTTTGAAATTGCAGAAATATTAAATCTAAAATACAGTGCAAGTCAGTTTTTCCATACTGTATATGTTCTTGAGTTTTTCTGTAGACGTAGCCTATTTTTGCTCAAGCTGACACAGATTTTGGATCTTATAAAAATTTCATCGGTAAATATTTCCGAGAAGATTTTGGCTTGAGAGATCTTTATTGGTCAATTTCTATAAGTGGAAGCTGTTCCAACATTATGACACAGATAGTGTCTCGCGTTCTCTATCCTTTGAGCGAAATATTGTCAGCTTTACATGCTTTTTTATTGCATAAATAATACGAGTAATCCAGTTTATGTTCCTGCTACCGATATTTTAGAATTAGAAGAAGCATATACAGTATGGACGAGGTGTCTCGGAGGAAGTAATACATGTATGCTCGGAGGAGAGAGAGAAAAATATAGTCGGCACCCTAATGTTGGGACATTCTTTCCTATACCAACTGACAATATAGGAGTACTACATATATAGGCGACTGCCTCATCATTTCAAAAGTCTAGAGTTCTCTTTGATTATGTTTGTTAATGTCCCAAGACTATCTATTTTCAAATTTTTATTCTAAATTCGAATATCTTTCTTGATTGTTACAGATTCAAACACACAACACAAAAAAGCGATAAGCGGCTTATTAACAACAATAACAATTGCAATATTGTTAGTGCCACACACAGTATTAACATCACCAATAATGTTACAACAATTATCAAATAATATTGATACAATGTTAGATGCAGTCACACCACAACAAAGTGCCAGCAATAATAACAACAACAACAACAATGACGATGATGGTGTACCATGGTTATTTATACCATGTGGTAATTCAGTTACTAAACATAAACCATCTATTAATGTTGACGAAAAATGCAAGAAAAATAAATTCCGTAGAAAAGATATTGATAACATTATATTGGTGGCACAACAAGTGATTGATAAAATTCAACAAGCCATCCATAGTAAAATATTCGATGTAAGTATTATTTTGAAAATCTAAAAATTATTTTATTTGATGGTTCTGCCCACGAAAAATCAAATTTGCTTATAGTGTTAAACGAGAATATCCGAGACAAGACGCAATCATATTATCGAGAATCGATAATTAAAACGTATTTGTTAATTAACTTATTGTAATGAGCCTTAATTCGTTATTTGAATTATTTATTTTCTTTTCCACTTAGTAATTTTTACAACTTATACGTTGTCCTGACATGTTTCGGATTGTGAGCCTGTTATCAAACAGTGATAATGGACTGTTTGATAATGGACTCATGACCCGAAACATGTCACATAATATATAAGTTGTAAAACTAAGTAAAACTAAGTTACCAAGTGGAAAATGAACTAAAGTATATTTTTTCATTGTTAATAATTTAAACTTGATCTCTAAATCGAGACGAGACGAGACGAAACAAATATTTTCAGGAGTTGAAAAACCCCAAACCGTTGCGAATAGTCAGCAAATAAAAATTTAATGACGACATTTAATAACTATATGATTTACTATATTTTAATACAAAATCAAGTCGAGAATCAATTTGCCAGGTTCTCGTCAAAAGTGAAAATTTTTCACTTCGTGGCAACACTTACCACAAATATTCATATACGTAAATTGATTAAAAATATCCAAACATAAATATTTTTTTCTTACATTAAAAGAATACGGATGACCGTGTATGCGTTGATGCGTTTATCAGTTCGAACTATTGCATTCAAAATCAAAATCACAAATAATGATAACGGATAAATATTTAATTCACGAACTTTTAAAACACAGGGACTAATTTCATAAAAAGTAAATTTAGCTATTTTTGATTTTGTCTTATAAAATTAAGTTTTAAAAAAAGTATGGATTGGTCAGTCTCACAAATACTCGACAACATTGCCATAAAAGTATATGTTTTTTTAATTCCTCAAGAGTATTACAATAAGTTGCAAAAGAAAAATTTACTAAGTAATTTGATTTGAAACGGTTTTTATGAAAAGCCATTGATATTCATGGCGTAACGAATTTAATTTCAAGGAATCCAACTTTCAAATGTATGGCATTATTTAATTATTACATCGCATTTTTATTTTGAAATTTTTGCATAAAGATATTTGGTCACTTTGTCAAAAATGATAAAAATTCTTTAAAAACCAATAAAATAAAATCTTGTTGATTTTAAAATCAACAAAATTCGGTAAAATTTTCATAATGTTTATCAAATTATACGTCATGGGTAATGCAAAATATTTACAGTGATGTTTCAGTGATGTTTTTCCTAATAATTTAGCATAATTGCTAAATTATGCACAAAATGTTTATTTGTTAACAAAACGTATGATTCCATTGTAACGCAAGTAAGTGTGTAAAAGTGTTTTTATCAACCCAGCTTATTTTTCCGGAACGGATTTTAGGAGTATATGAGCGTCATCTACACTACTTGAATCCAACTTTATTTAATTGAAAATAGGATATAACTAACTTATCGGTTAGATAATGTTTTAATAAACAAAGCTGTACTTCAACTAAAAAATTATAAAATTTATTTAATCAAAAATTTTTTGGCGATATTTTCAGAATTCCCAAAAATTTTCGTTTGAGTGGAAACAAAAATTAACATAGAAAAAAATTATATATGATTGAAATTAATAAACAGTTCTATTTATGTTAGATATATTTTGAATTACCGACGGATAATTAATAAAAATTTATGATATTAATTGTAAATTTCTCTTTAGTTACAGGCACGGGAGATATTACCAACCGCATTGCAAGGTTCGTCAAGATGTAATGGTCACAAGAAAAATGAACTGCTGAAAGCTTTACGAAAAAATAAAAAAAGTAAAAAAGTAAGTTTTAAAACAAATATAATGTTGTCTTAGTTTCCCTTAAACACTGAAATAAAACAAATCAGGAGATTTTATAGCTTTATATTTTTGCACATAGAGCCACGCATTTTTTTTTACATCTTGTATAGTTAATTTCTATTTCGAGCGATAATAAAAGTAAAACAGTAGTGTTCTCGTAAAAAAATTGAACTTGGCAAATGTTAATTGAGTTTTTACTCCTCGATGTTAAAAAAATTGTATGTCAATGAATGGGCCCATTCATCTCACCTAGAAATTCGTAGCTAGAGTCGAAAAATTACAGGCATATATTGATTACCGTATGTTTATTATTAACATTGGCTTTTAGAAATGTTTGACTGTTTGCCAGTATTCAATATGACGGATTGTTCAATGTTGTTTTAAACAGTAGCTTCACTGTTTGATATTGGAAATAGTATTATTAACGATTCCAAAAGCGGTGTTCATTCTTCAAAATTGTAGTGAAACCATTCATAACAACATTATATAAAACATAAATAAATAATAGTTTTAAAAAAACTAAAAAATACGCTTTTATAGTCAGCCGAACTAAAAAGCAGAAAATAATTTTTATCAATAAATTAATTAATTTGATTATAAGAAAGCGTGGACTGCTTTTTACTATAATTTGATATTAAGGATATTGAATTGATATTATAATCTGATGTTAAACACTCCACGCTTTTTTACAACCAAATTAATTATTTTGTTGACAAAAATTATTTTCTACTTTTTAGTTCGGCTTTAAAAGCGTGTTTTTTAGTTTTTTTAAAACCATTATTTATTTTTGCTTTTATAGTCTTGAATTTTTGATCTTAAACCGTCAATATCTCTGTAAATATTAGAGAAACAGAAAAAAATGATAAGGTACTTAATTATAGTAAAACTAATTTTCTACAACTTTATTTCTTATGTGTTTCTCGATTTTTTAATATTAAGAGAGATATACCAAATTTTGTATTTGACAATGAAATATTCATTATTTTGTTTTTCTTTGTAATTTTCAGATAAATTTAACCGAACATTTACCAAAAATTCATCGTGAATTGCAAAATTTAACATATATATTTTATCGTTTACAACAAGTCAATGTGCGGACATCAATTGAAGATCCAAATTTAAAGAATCGTACACAAATAATAGAACAAACAAAACATTCTATTAACGCGTTATTATGCGAGGTCGAACAAGCAATTAATAATTCATGTAGTGATCATTTAATCCATCGCGTTACATTACAAGAGCTACAAGAAATCAATGAGCACGAGATACCACCATCGATTTCCAGTACCAATTTACAAATTGAAGATATAAAATATTTATATCAAACGAAGGATGCACTATGCGAACATTTAGAATTGATGAAATTCGTGAAACATAAACGTGAACATCGACAGAATCGACAAAAAGGTATTAGAAAACAAAAGAACATGAAACCAAAAAATAAAAAACTACAACAGCGTCACAAAAATAAAAAAAAATTACAGCAACATAATTTAAATTAATGTAGTTTTTTTTTCGAATTTTTATACAAAAAAAAACAAATCTCGTTGAAGTTACCAACAATTATCGCTGTGTGTCTATTCACATGCTGGCGTCCATAATATTAAGTCTAAGCATTTCGTGGCAAAAATGCTCTTCAATCGTGTTACCCATATTAACAGCGCGCCTCAGGTAGAAAAAAATGTCTCTTTGATCTCGTATTACACGTATTTTCCGCCGATCGGTTGTTATAAAAAGTACATAGACATTCAAAAAATTATCAAGAGACTTGAACATATAAAAATAATATACGCGTTTACAATGTCTAAAAAGGAATTTATGTAAATTACAGCAAAATACATTTGATTATCTTCACAGCTTTAAGATTGCGACGCTGACAAAGATAATACCGAACTCAATTTAATACGATATTTGTGGTCATATAACAAAGCTACAGCCTTAACTAAAGTAATTTTATTCAATTTTTTATGAACCAAACGAGTCGGTTCTCTACTTGCTGTAATACAGCTGGAGAAAGTAATGATTTCTACTTAACGGGAATATCTTATACATTTCGAAATCTGTAAGTTTGACCACAGGGGTATTGCTTTCTTAGAGTCGCCTTTAAACCGGGTTTTTTTATTGTCAATTTATAACAATTTACTTTTATCGAAGGTCAGTGTAACTTATTGACTTTGATCAGAAAACGATTATAATACTTAATCAATATTCCTAAGAAGAATTCAAAATTCATACTTGGTGAAACGGTTAAGTTAGATCGAGAGAACTCACGCAAGATTAAAAAAAGATAAGAAAGTTTATGACGTTACCGTGTGAATAGATCCGGTGAACAATTAAAACAGTATTATTATATTTATTTTAGAAAAAAAATTCTTTTTAAAAATTTTAATTATTATTTTAGACTGACGATCAATATATTTATAAATATATTTTTTTCCTTTTTTAATTTAAAAAAAAAAATCTTTATTATTCTCTCTTTAAAAATTTCTACTTAATTTATTTTTAATTATTTATAACAAACTCATTCACTCGACTCACAACAAAACACACAACAACAAAAACACACCAATAATTTTTTTCTCATAGTACATTTTTTTGAATATAGATGGAATTATGTACGATTAGTCACGGATTAAATTAAATAATCTAAGTACACACACACACAGATAACTGTGCTGAGAGTTTTGGGAAGGCAAAACTAAATATTTAAAAAATAAAAATAAAATAAAAAAATATTTTAAAAATATTTATTAAAAATATTACTCAACACAACTTGGTAGCAGAATCCGGTTGAAAAAAAAACATGACATGGAGACCAAACAAATTTTTTATGCAAACGTATGTATTTTTTTTCAAATAATTGAATTCGTATTTTTGTAAGATGGTATTTGGTTGGGTGCTAGACTGCTTACCTCGCTTAAGTTATTTTTGTAGTATTTTTATTTAAGTTATATTTGTTAATAATTTTGCCTTTCCAGTGAAGAAAAAAAAGTACCGATTGCATGTATTTTTTTTTTAAGATTAATTTGAAAATAATTGATATTGAAATTTCCCAGTGATTAATGTAGTTAAGTTTTTTTTCTAATTATAAAAAAAAAAATTTTTTTCTTAAAAACCAAAGAAACATGGTTTGTATAATCTTTTAAATTTGATCTGAAAATTGTAAAAAATGTGATTTTTTTTCCACAAGGACGTTTTACGTTATTAAAAAAAAACAGAATATTATTTGACCTCTGATTGTGTTTTTTATTTGTAATTAATTTAAAAAAAAATTACATTTTAATTCTGTGACTGTTCTTCAATGTTCATCAATTATTCGAAGAGAAATTTCAAAAAATTTTTGCTCGAATTTTAAATGTTCGTTTGAAAAAAAAATTAAAATATTTATTTAATTTTAAGATTTGTAAATATTAAATTATTTATTTTTAATTTATGACGATTTTTGGGTAGGTTTTAATTTGCCGTTCTACAATTGAATGTCGTCAATACGCATGCTCAGTGAATGATTTTTTGAATATGCCAAAAACTGCAGTTTTCAAGTTACAGGTTGTTTAAGACAAAGTAATGTAAATCGACTTCTTTTTCTAAATTTTATTGTTGATATATGCCGGACCCATCGTGTTTTCGAAAACATATTTCGAATAAAAGTTATTAGTATTTTTATTGCGAACGACTTTGAATCCGGCACAAATCATCTTTTTTTACATTATTCGACGTGTATGGAAAAAATTCTTATATATTTCTTAATTATCGGGACTTTTATAATTCTTCATCGATCTTCACTTTCCCCGAAAATGTCTGGTGGTTTTTTCTTTAGATAATTTCAGGGAATTTAAAGAACGATGTTATCTGAACCAATATTTTCAAGAAGTCTGATATAAATGTACTTTTTGATAACCTAGCAAATTATTCAGCGATAAATGTAAAGGGGTTTTAAAATCCCGTCAGCTAACGGATTCATCAGTAAAGAATCTGAAATTTAAAAAATCTATACTATTTGGTACTTAAGGCAAGGCTGTCGGCTGTGAAAGATTTGATACAATATTTGTGGCAAATCGACATCTTTGAAATCAAAAATCTTTTATATTCTAAGCTCGGTCTATGAAATCATATAAAAAATTAATTTCTGAATTTTTTGTCTATATATCAAGAATTATTCTAGCCTAATGAAGATTCAGTGATTATAGAACACTACTTTATTGGCTTTAACAACTGACCATGCTCAATTCTAGAATAGCAAGTGGAACAAACTCGGATGTCATAGGGTATATTAAAACTGTGATAAAAATTAACGTAAAAATTTTTTCATCCAAGTATTATTAATTCTTTTCATTTAATTTTTCTTATTTTTTTTTACTTAAATTAATGGTAAAAATGTTCCTAAAAAAATAATTTTTGTAAAAAAAAACATAAATAAATAATTAATTGTCTACAATATATTGTTGTGTGTATTTTTCAGTATACACACTGTAGATATTTTTATATAATGTAATTATTAATATTTATATAATGTATATAAATTAATGCTTTTATTATTTATATTAATTATTTATTTTATAATTAATAATTAGGTTTTTTTTATTATTATAATACATATAAATAAATTTCATGTATTCGTATTTCATAATTTAATTTATTTTTCAAAACAATATCTCATGTTACCAATTTTTTAGAAAATTTTTGTAAAGAACTAGATCATTACAGACTTTTTTCTTTTTTTTTTTGTATTTAAAATGTTTGTACAAAATTGTTTTTAAAAAAAACAAATGAAAAAAAAAAAATTTCGTTCGAATACTTCAAAAATAAAATGACAATTTAAAAAAAAATAAAATTTTTGTGTTTTATTTTATTTTTATAATATGTATTACAGTTGTTAAAGGGGCTCTACTCCGAACTGGTAGGTTGCTGTTTCGATTCTCATCGGCAACAGTTTGTCAATTAAATTAATTTAAAAGAAATTAATTAATTACTAAACTGTCGACGTATTGACTAGAACGAAAGTATGCGGCTATGCTTGTGAAGGTTTTCTGCAGTTTTCTTTCACAAACTCTAAATAAATATCGGCATAGTTTCTATCAAAGTCGACTGCAGTCACACAACCTACCAATTCCTAGTCTAGCTACAATTTCCTTGCCCTTTAGGGGTCGGTAAAAGAAGCTAGAAAGCCTGACAACTTCGACTTCCCTTCCGCTACTATTTCATACAGTGTGTAACTCTCAAAACTATCCATTGGGTTACAAGAAATGCAACTCTGTATATGTTAGATTAGATTAGATTTGACCCAGGATTGAGTCTTATAAAGAGCTTGTGTACCGCGACCAGTTTGATCTATTGTACCTCCATTCCTTCTAAGATGTACCAGGATTCCTGTGGTCTTGTGGTCTTGAACATTAGTATATATTTTGACAACACTTCATTGATGTCATCTGGCTGGAGATCTGTCCATCCCAAATTATAATTTCTTTTGAGAGAGAGGATTTCTCATTCATACAGACTGTGAATTCCGGTTTACTCCTCTTCATGACAAAATCTGTAGAGATCATTGCCAGTGAGATACTGTATACGATATAACACATAAGTTTATCAGAGACGTATATTTATTTCGAAAAAGAGAAAAATTTAGGCATAGACATATTGTCCGTTTATGTACAAAATCAACCATTATAACATGTATGTCTACATTATAACATATACAGTATTGCATTTTTGATATCCCAATGATTGAACTTCAGGATTCCAGTCAGAATACAAGGTCTGTCTGAAAAGTATCCGACCTGCTTTTATATCTTCGCGTCAGAGTGCTCGAGCGACCTTTGCGAGGTATGGACGTCAATAGTAAAGCCTCACGAATTTATTGGTGGCTCGCTGACTTCTACAGGACGTATAGTTAATGCGCAGCGTGTATTTGTTTACAAAGCCTTTTTTGGGTTCGTCGGATTTTGTTATTTTTAAAAATGATAGAAAGATCAGATTAACGAATTTGCATCAAATTTTGCTTCAAACTCAGAAAAACTAGTTCGGAAACTATTCAAATGTTGGAGAAGACCTTTGGGGATGAGTGTATAAGAAAAACACAAATAAAAGAGTGGTACAATCGTTTCAAAAGTGGCCGCATATCTGTTGATAGTGATCCTCGTTCTGGCCGACCTTCGACGACAACAACACCGGATAATATCGAGCGCGTGCGATTTGCGATTGATGAAGATCGACGTTTGACTGTGCGCGAATTAGAATATGGTCTTGGAATACCAAAAACTACAATTAGGAAAATTTTAACCTCAAATTTAGAAAGTGGAAGCGGTGGGAAATCTCATCGAATCTTGTGCAGCAGTTTTTAACTAAGCACAATATCGCAATGCTTCGCCAACCTCCGTACAGTCCCGACATATCCCCCTGCAACTTTTGGTTTTTCTCGAATTTGAAAATATCGGTAAAAGGACGCCGGTTCAACGACAAACAGACGGTTGAAGATAATGCGATGAGAGCACTCAAGGCTATTCCAAAACTGGCTTCCAGGACTGCTTCGAAAAGTGGAAACACCGCAGGGAGCGTGTTAGTCAATCAAATGGGGACTACTTTAAAGGATACCACTCGCCTGATATGAAGGTAGGTCGGATACTTTTCAGACAGACCTCGTATATATAATATATAAAAGAGTGTTTTATAGAGGTAGATTGTAAAGGCTGCCCTGGACGGGCTACACTTCGACCATAAGGTCCATTGTGATGCCTTAGGATGTGAGGATATGAGTTGAGTGGAAGGAATTTGTGAGTAGACTAGGAATTGGTAGGATATGCGGCTGCAGCCGACTATGATAGGTACTATGCCGATATTTATCTGGAGTTCGTGAAGAAAACTGCAGAAAACCTTCTCAAGCATAGCCGGTTACTTTGTTTTTGTCCATACGACAGTTTAGTCAATCAACCGCCCCTTTTTTTTTTATAATTGACAAACTGCCGATGTCGGGATTCGAACCCATAACCTCCCAGTTTCCAAATACTGCATACTGAATTAAAGACCATGCATGGAAAACAGTGGTTTTTAAAGATCCGATAAGAGCCGCATCAAAATTGCTTCAGCCATTTTCACGTGATGCGCAAGAAACAAACAATCAGGCAAAATTTTTTTTAACAGATTTTTATTTTACAGAAACGACCCTGCAATTTAATTATGTTATCTCTACTATTATAAAACTGTAATTGTATGTTGGTTGGTTCAAGCACCAAGCAAAAACTACATATTGATAGATTTTGATGAAACTTGTGTTTAAAAGCTTATGATTATAGACTGAAAAACTGGTATGTATTTTACCTCGATAAGATGATCGGAGCCGGAGATATAACAATAAAACGCGACGAAGCTACGGGTATAAGTTAGATATTATTCTCGGTATATGTAAATATACAAGGGTATAGTAAGTTTAGTCCCAACTTTGAAACGCTTAACAAAATTGACCGCAGGCATAAATGTTTGGAATATGTGTTCATAAAATGGTCTAATTTGGCCATTTCTGCATGTCCACCCTCTGTGGACACGATAACTAAAGTTTTATATTTTTATACACGTTTACCGTCCTAAATTTCCAACGCGAAACAGGAATATTAACGGAACAATTCAGGATGAAATCATTCAAGGAATTCATTTATGAAATCTTTTGCATTTATTCAAAAATATTTGGAAAAATTTGTGAAAGTTTCTGTACTAATAAAAAAACATAAAAGCTTCAGATTTATTTGGGGTGAATAGTTACTCAGAAGACCCTTTTTGTGTATTACTAACATAAAAAATGAAACTTTGAATCAGTTTTAATGCTTAATGCATTAAAAATTGAAACAGAATTTGATGTTTGTTTGACGAACACAAAAATATATAGTAAAAGTTCATGGCTAAAGAAATAATAATAATTTGTCACGCAGGACCTGCGTAAACTAAGCGAATTTCCTCAGAAATTAGAAATAAAATATCACTTAATCAATAATAATTATAATTATAATAATAATTAGCAAGAGGGGTACCACAAATGGGCCCCTAGCACCTAGACCAAGGGGTCCTCTGTGCCCTTCTTAAGAACAACCTGTCACCCAAAGGCGAGACGTTTCCGGGTAGAGATGCTTTTTTAAGCAGATGGAGCTATAAGATTATGTTGAGGCCAGTCGCCGCACAGAAAGCCCACAGCCTCTCCGCCAGGATTGCTCCCAGGATTGATGGATCCAGGGTTTCGGAACAAACATCCCAAACATTCTACGTCTGACATATATGGATGTTTCATCGTCCTCCATACAGGCCCTACAAGTGGGATAATCAGAGATCCCAATATTATGGAGGTGGTAGTTCAATCGAACGTATCTTATAAAGTGCCCTACCACCCTTCTCAACTGTATTCTATTGAGTTTCAACCGAGCACAGTCGAATGGCCTTGCTGTATTTATTTAACTTAATTAATAATAGTATTAATATCAGTTAATATGTATTCTGCCAACAAAAACTTATTATTGATGGAAAATGTCTATTTATTTTATTTCTTAATAATTTTTAAATCTATGCAATTTTGATACAGTATTTCAAAATATTAAACTGATTTCCGTCATTCTGTCCAGAAAATTCATTTAAACACATTATTGAATTATCATGTAACTATGGTGATTAATTTGTAATATTTATTATTATGGGAATTACATTTAAATTGCAAATGTTTCTGTAAATATTAGAGCTGCAAAAAATATGGGCAGGTAATGAGTTGTCGAAAAATTTATTTACTAAAACTTAACTTATTATGAATTATGATTGAAATTCAAGATTTTAAGTATTAAATTTAAATTAAAAATATTTCTGAAAATGAGTTACAGAAAATACGGCCAGGTAATGAATTGTAGTAAAATTAATTTACTACAACTGTACTCATCATAAATTTGTCCATTTTACTAATATTAAGAGAAAATTTCAAGATTTTATGTTTCCCCCTTTAAATACAATACCAAATTACATTCCGATATACTTAAAACTATACGGCCATATATATATATACACAAAATTTCAGCGAGTTATCTCTTATCGTTTTTGAGTTTTAGTGTCTACGGACAGGCAGACAGACAGACAGACAGACAACATGCAAAAATGGACTCATTAGATCATTTAATGAACAACTATGCCAAGAATGTTTTTGCGCGATCAATATTTTCTACCGTTACGAAGTCGATACTAAACTTAATGTATACCCTTTTATAAATTATATATACCGGGTAGAAAAATAATTTACATACTAAATATTTATTTTTAAGAATTATGACATCGAAATGAATAGTTGTTTAGCAGATATTTTGTTTTATAAAACATGGCTATAGATAGGAATGTGTCTATCACTGCCATCTATATTCATATAGCTGAAGTACTAAGTTTGTTCTACTCTAGCAAAGAAAGAATGTTAAAATTATTATTGTACTAAACATAAATTACATATGCATGCAGTTCCTATGCGCACGAATAGATGTCGCCGTAGACAAGAACCTATTTTATTAAATACAAAATTATATAAATGATATCGCAATAATCTATTAATTATTTATATGCAAACCTTCAAAGAATTCCAAATGCATAATTTGAAATATATAAGCCGAACGTGGGTCTTAACTTAAAAGCAATGTCTCTAACTAGTTTTTTTAAGCTAGATTTTTTGTTTTTAGAAAAAATTAGAACTGCAAAACAAGGTATTAGCGAATTTCCGAAGAAAATCGTAATAATTTCTACAAATCTTCATCGATCCTACCTAATAGATATTATATATATATATATATATATATATATGTATTATAATATATATATATATCTATTAGGTAGGATCGATGAAGATTTGAAGAAATTTTTAAAATGTCTATTTACTTTATTTCTTAATAATTTTTAAATCTATGTAATTTTGATACAGTATTTCAAAATATTATATTGATTTACGTCATTCTGTCCAGAAAATTCATTTAAACACATTATTGAACTATTATGTAACTATGGTGATTAATTTGTAATATTCATTTTATATATATATATATATATATATATATATATATATATATATATATATATATATATATATATATATATATATAATATACTGTGCCCTCTAGACAGTTTAGAGTCTATAATATATATACGTTTCAAACGTTTATGTGTTTGTGGACTCTCTAGAGGTCACTGTTTTAATTTTAAATCAGTACGAGATCCATTATCGCACTAAGTTTTTATTCAATTGGAATAAAATTTGGAATTTGAGGTGCTTTTGGTATTTGAAAGATCAAATTCTTTACCAGGTAAAATCGGGGGTGTTTAAAGGGAGGGGGGGAGCATAAAACTTGGCAAATATCCCTTAGTATTGGAAAAACAAATCATTTTTCTGTTACACAGACATATTTACAATTTAAGATTCAAAGTCAAAATCCTAAATACCTCGGAACACAAAACAGTTTGAGAACAATCATTGGGTAATGTAGTGTAGCAAACATGATTTAATTCAACTTTACTCTTTATACATTTTTTGACTGTTCTAATATTATTGTTTTAATATTTTATATCTTGTGTTTTATTTTTTTTCTATACCCCCCTTCCCCTTGACCTATGCCATTTATTAATAAAATTGGCCTTGCAAATACCAAAATCATATTAGATACGACATTTCATTTTGACCACACTAAAATTGTGGCCACTAGAGAGTAATTTATGTATTATAAGAAACTTCACTAAGTTGACATAACTTCTGCATTACGATTTTTTTTTTGGCATCCGGAAATCAAGAAACATCAATTATGAATACTGAAAATTTAATTTCTATATTACAAACCAGGTTGTTTTTATCCATTATGATGAAAAATGATAACTGAAAATATTTTCAGGATGGAAAAAGTACATCCATCCCTACAATATCCTTAGAACAAACAGTTTTCACTATACGAAGCATATTAATTAATACGAAAATGCCATTTAATATAAAATGGTCGAGGATGTTCACTTCATCGGTTATACGCCGAGTTGGTCGAGTTGGTGTGTTTTGGGCCGCCGCACCAAAAGGAGGCAAAATCTATTGGAACTAAATAAGGTAATTAATTAGTTTAGTACCTGTGTACAGTGTGTGAGTGACAAATATATTAATAATATGTTTTACTACTCCTATAGACTTATAACCCTGTTCGACCGCTACGAGGCATGGTCAATCCGTTAATCAACTACCCTTATGCATTATTTCTTACATAGCTCATAGTGACATTAAAATCACCTCAAGGACATTACTTTTTAAATACAATAATAATAATATAAGTTTAGTATGGTAAAAATTGGGTTTAAGGATACTGTAAGGATAATTTGTCCTTTTTACATCCTGAAAATAATTTTTATACCCGTTATATAATATATACCAGGGTATATTTAGTTTCATCGCAAAAACGAAATGAGATAGCGGTCTGAAATTATGAGTACGTATGTTCTAGAGTTAAAAAGCTAGGTCGAGTTCGTGAATGGCGAAATCTAACCATGTTGGGGCAAAATGGGTAAAACTGTCAATCTTTGAAACTGTAAGAGATAGAAGAAAAATTTAATGACCACAAATGTCGCTTTTTAAAAATAAACAACTTTTGTTGGAAACTTTTTTTCATAAATTCAGCAATTAACTCACTTAGTTGTTACTTAATCATAATGGGTGATTTCCGGTGAAAAAGGAGAAGATTGGATGGTGGTGGGAGGTTAATTCCGCAAAAGGGCCTAGAGTCACTAATAAAAATGGCTCTTAAACGATTTTTCGTTTTTTCTTAAAACTAACAAAAGCTTATATGGAAATTTTCTAATGACATCGTAAAAACTTGACCGATTGTTTAGAATTATACATACCTAATTTAAGGAAAAAAAAAATATTGTTATAATTAAAGAAGAAATATGCAACCAACTTCCAGACCAAATAGGCACAGAATCGAGTGTGCAAGTCGTTTCAAGCCCATTCTTGAATGAAAAGGAAATGAACATTTTTAGAACAAAATAATCAGGCATTTAATCTTCGAAATTTTCAATTCAACCATGAAATCAAAAAAGTTTCAAATCCTCAAACGAAAACTGAAATTAAAAAAGATTAAAAAAACAAAATGCATTTACTGAAATAAATCGACAGTTATCTGACTACAGGTAGAAAATTTATCGTATATTCTCTATTATGATATCGAAAAGATAGATGATATACAGGTAATAAATAGAATGTTAATAAAAATAGAATGTTCTAGGTGAAGGCAACATATCCTTGCAACAAATGGTTTTCTATATATATATATATATATATATATATATATATATATATATATATATATATATATATATATATATATATATATATATATATATATATATATATATATATATATATACGAGTATATCAATACAATTCTGATAGTAATTCCTTTTATATCAAAAATATATGTTCATTTTTATCAAAATGTATTGTCCATTTGTGTAATCCTATAAAGGGGTTGAACTGAATTTAGTATTCTGTACCAAAACGAAACGAATTTATATTTTGTCCTTTCAAAATTATGTAGTAGGTAATAATCAAATGAAACAGAATGTATTGTAGAAATATATTTGCAAGAATTACTTGAAATAATATTTGAATAATCATTTTTTTGGTAGGTACTTGGATTTTTTATTGTAATGTAAAGAAATTCGATCTCAAGAGTTATTTTCCATAAAGTGAATAGTTTTGAAAGGCTTTCTGCATATGTTTTGTAAATAGCTTACATAATGCTGAAACTATTTATGGTTAAGCCTGGTGACTTTCACAGCATTTGGTCAGGTAATCTATTAAGTCATATCAAAATTAAAGTAATCCAACCACGAGTTCTAAAAGTGAGTACCATTGTATTGTTCCACAAAAATGAACAAAAGTTTTATTTGTAACATAAAGATAAATTACATTTCATTCGTTTGACGACCAATGCAAAGTTAATCAAATTTATAGTTTAAAACATATTACCCATGTTAAATGTCTTGACTATAATATTTTGATGTTACCGTAAAAGTCCGTAAATAGCTTTTTAATGTAAATATTAAATTGGTATTTTATTTCTAAAAGCTTGATGCGTAAAAATTCAAATACCGACATTTCTAACACAATATTGGAAACTATTGTAAATTGGTTATACAAATTAAATTTCAAATTTTGCCCCTATTCCCAGAACAATTATTTGAATTTTATAAATACGTATTTCTACTACAAGGTAGAGGTAGAGGTAGATTGTAAAGGCTGCCCTGGACGGGCTACACTTCGACCATAAGGTCCATTGTGATGCCTTAGGATGTGAGGATGTGAGTGGAGTGGAAGGAATTTGTGAGTAGACTAGGAATTAGTAGGATATGCGGCTGCAGCCGACTATGATAGGAACTATGCCGATATTCATCTAGAGTTCGTGAAGGAAACTGCAGAAAACCTTCTCAAGCATAGCCGGTTACTTCGTTCTTGTCCATACGTCGACAGTTTAGTGAATTAACCGCCCCATTTTTTTTTTTATAATTGACAAACTGCCGATGTAGGGATTCGAACCCATAACCTCCCAGTTTCCAAGTACTGCATACTGCGCAGACATAGCGCCTTAGACCGCTCGGCTACTTGGACTGGTTCGACTACAAGGTAGTCATCATCAGTATGAATTAGGTAATCGTAACTATCTCTGGGATATAATCAGAGATAAGTTGCTCGTTGCTAATTTGGTGCGTGTCTCACAATAATATTAAACAAGTTTTGTCTTTTATATGATCTGACTGAAATAGTACCTGAAGGATTATTTGAGTTGACTGACCAATTAAGGGATTAAGTGTGTGAAGAGCTATTGGCGGTAACCTTTTTTGACCATGTGGTGTTGTTTTTGTCAATAAGGTGAGGGTGTTGACCGAAGCTAACCTTGATATTCAGGTATTAATTTTTTTGTTTTTGAAATTGGTTTAACAATTTGTAATTCTGTAGGGTTGAGTACAAAACTCCACATAATTAGATGCATACAAAAGTATCTACATACACAGATTAAGAAAACAGATTAATAATTTAGACAACGGCCCAATTCCAAATTCTGATTTAATAAAATTAAACCATTTAAAAAAAAAAAAATGAATACCTGAATATCAAGGTTAGCTTCAATCAACACCCTCACCTTATTGACAAAAATAACACCGCATGGTCAAAAAAGGTTACCGCCAATAAATGGATTGGGTTGTTTTTTTAATATTATTGAGAGACACGCACAAAATTAGCAACGAGCAACATATATATGACTCCATAACCCAGAGATAGTTAATTCATACTGATGATGACTACCTTGTAGTCGAAATACTTATTTATAAAATACAAATAATTGTTCTAGGAATTGGGGAAAAATGTGTAATTTAATTTCAAAAAACCTTGAGTTCTCTTTGATTATTTTAATAATCTTTATATGGTTATACAAAGCCAAACGCTTGCGTTATTCTTCGGGAAAAAATTGCATATTTCCATAGAAAGAGGTAATCGAAAAATTATTTTTTTTCAAAAATCATCTTTCAAAAAAAGAAAAAAAATTCACCACGTAGGAGAATACGTACGTGCAGAATACATACTTAACAAGGTTACATTAGTAATGTTAATATTTATAAGTATTATAACATTAAAATTGCATAAACATCTGTAAATTTTTGAGTAAGAGAAAATATTGTCGGATGATAAATTGTATAATATAAGTAAAAAGGATATTTCTACAATTTTACTTAAATTTTTCTACTTAACTAATATTAAAAGAGATAATCCACATGTTTTGTTTTCCTCTCTCTCCGTCCGAACGAACTTTATCATGTGCCTTTTGATGGACTTTTGTAGAAATTTTTGTAAAATAGTTTCAAACCTCGATCTTAATTTTCTTATCAAACAAAACTCTCTAACAATGCAAAAATTAAGTAATAACAAAAATTTAATAAATTTGGTTTTTTCTTCTTCAAATTAAGGTATTGATTATGAGTCAGTGAGGTGTTGGACATGTTGACCTACAGTATGAACAAGTAAAATTAAAAATATATTAATATGAATAAGAGCAATAATAACATAACATAATAAGAGCTTCCCACTACCTCCACTAAATTTATATGTAAAAAAATCAACTTGTCCTATACATCATATCATGAATTTTTATCAAACATTACTAAGAACCACCACAAGAAAACCTTCTATCTAATAAAAAAACTGCAATCAAATCGGCACATGCGTTTCAGAGCTATGATGTTACAGACAGACACATAGGCAGTCAGACTATTGAGACTATTTTGAGTTCAAACTCCCGTAAGAATGGTCAGGGCAAATTTTAATTTGATTTCTATGCCATATTATTCGGACTTTGGAGGTAGCATATATATATATATATATAGGGGAGTCCAGGGCAGGACGGGGTACGAAGTTGAAAATTTGGTTTAAAAATGAGTTTATTAAGAGACTTGCAAATTTTTCTATAAACACCAATAAAATAATCACAAAAATTCAAAAATATTGTCAGAAAATAAAGAAAAATTTTTTTTTTCGAAAATAGAAAATTATGTTATTTGCCCCGTTCTGCCCCGGGCATGTAGAACGAGGTGGTAAGGACATGTTATTATAAACACCATATAAAATAGTGGAAATGCAGAAAAAATAAAATAATGCTCAAAATTCATACACTAGGACAGCCTCATCATTTTCGCTATCTATTCCCGCAGGTGAAAAATGAAAGAGGCTATGTTGTCAGTTGTCATCCAACAGCACTCAGGGGTAGTAAAATTTTCAAAAAAACATAGGCATTTAACTACACCAAACTAATGACAATTAATGTAAATGTAATGTAAACTATGAGGTACACACCCCGATACCCCGTTGTGCCTCGAATTCCCCTATATATATATATATATATATATATATATATATTTATATTTATCAATATTATTACGATATAAAGTATCATATAGCACATATATATATTTATATATATATAGCTTTTTCTTTTAGAAAATCAATGTTGCGCTTCAAGTATTTTTGAACGCTTCACTGAATTTTTCATCGAGTTTTTCTCCATTTTGTGTGTGTGTGTGTTTTTATCATATTAGTTCAGATGTATATGTTATTATTGTATCATATACACAATATAAGTTAGTAGTTTCAACTTTTATTATTTATACAATAAGGCTTTTATATGCATGTAATCGTTTAAAGCTTCAAAAAATGTGTATTATTCTCTGTCTATTAGTCAAAAGTAAACTTGACTTGAAGAGAGTATGTGATCTTTAAAGTAGTTTCTGCTGACTAATTTAGAAATTAATATGTAATATTTGATTTATAATCATCATCTTAAATTGAATAAAATACGATGCAAATATTACAGTTTTAACTACGAGAATTCGCAAAACCTAAATCTATGTAATAAGATACTGTCACCTACTAGAGTCCAGTTCCTAATAAAGCCCACTTATGAAAATTAATTATTGTAATTGTGGAATAAATTCGAAATCGGTAGACAACACTGTTAGTCAAATGCGTTTTCGGTTTGACAGCAAATTCGTATTTATCAGTGATGTATCAATAAAACACTCTATAATATTGATTAATCACTTTTTAGAAATTTTTGATGAAGAAAGTGATAATTTGGTGAAGTATAATAATAATTTTTAGTTTTAATGCAGTTTCTACTTTTAACCCACTTCAAAAAGGAGGATGGTTCTCATTTCGTCTGTATTTTTTGTTTCTTTTTTTTGTTTTGTGTGTTACCTCAGAACTCCGTCATTTATGAACCGATTTTGAATTTTTTGTTTTAAAGGGATTGGTTTCCCATTGGCACCAATGATAACCGATTTCTGCGAATTTTTTTTTTTTTTTTGAAAGGGTATACTCATTCATAATGGGAAAATAAGAAAATTTTTTTAAAAACCGACTTCAAAAAAATTCTTTACAAAAAAAAACCGACCCCAAAAAAAAATTTTTACAAAAAAAAAACAAAATGCATGTAAAAAAAACTGAAAATCTGTTTTAAAAAAAAAAAACTAAAAATTTAAAAAAAAAAAAACGGGTAAAAAAAAATGTGTTGTAAAAAACTACTCATATTTAGACAAATAAAATCAGTTATAGAACTTCATTATTTTGACAAAATGGAAACCCGACTTCAAAAATCAAATATTCTATAACAAAAAATGCACTAAAAATAAAAAAAGAATTGCATATTCTTGTGCCAATTTTAGTTCACCTAAGCAAAAATTTTTAAATATATATGTACAATTATTGTTATTTTTGGAGGCGGTGTCCAAAAGTTATGTGAATTTCTCTATGCTGACACCGCCTCCAAAAATAACAATAATTGCACTAAAGCATAGAGAAATTCACATAACTTTTGGACACCGCTTCCTAAAATAACAATAATTGTACATATATATTTAAAAATTTTTGTTTAGGTGAACTAAAATTGGCACAAGAATATGCAATTATTTTTTTACTTTTTAGTGCATTTTTTGTTATAGAATATTTGATTTTGGTAGTCGGGTTTCCATTTTGTCAAAATATGGTTAATTAATTATAGATCTAACAAAGCCCAGCCTATTTTCGGCTGAATTGTTGTGTGAAATACATAAATATTAAATAAGAAAATATTTATTCCA